>CM038146.1:302468241-302968978 GCA_021437245.1 Aegilops speltoides | reverse complement strand
CGACCATGAGAATCTCCGCATTGGATCACCGCTATCACACTCGGATGCGCTCTCTACGAGCCGGCCGCCGATCGAGCAGTAGTAGAGGGATTCGCGGGCTCGATAGCCGCGACTTGGGCGGTGGCTGTCTGGCGAGCCATCAGCGTGCTTCACCCACCGCTGAAGTCTCGACCGACCAGAGCGCTTATACCGGGGGAAACTGGGTGGGCGATCGATAGGAGTCGACCGACACGGAGTCGACGGTTGCCGCAGCAAAACGCCGCGGACACATGCACGAAAGTGTGTCGCCCCGCGGACGGGGAGCGCCTCGATGTCAAGAGGGGCCTCCTGGAGCCATGCGGAGTCGTCGGTGACAAAGGTGAGAGCACCAAGACGGATTTCGCACCCCGCACCCAAAACTCCAGAAGTCATCATGATGAAGGTACTGAAGTACAAAGAACTCCTCCACAAATCGCTAAAACACCGCCCCACGGTGGGCGCCAACCGTCGTGGTTCTAAGTCTGACAGTAGAAGTAGGGGTAGGTTAAGGAGAGGCGATGTCCTAGCTATGGAGCAGTTGTGGAGACAAAGGATGTACGAGTTCGAGCCCTTCTCGGAAGAAGTAACAGCCCCACGCCTCGGAGCCCCGAGGCGGTCGAGTGGATTATGAGTATGAGTATTACAAGAGTCTCGAACCCTCTATCTGGGAGCGGGTGGCTTATATAGAGTGCGCCAGACCCCAGCTAGCTCACATAATGGAGGGATTAAAGTACATTAAGCCGGGGGTTCTTGTAACGCCTCATAAGGCGCTTTTAACTATCATTAAGTCTATTCAATAGTAAACCGCTATACATGGAGTGCCCTCGACCTTCGGTGGTCGAGTGAGTCTTCATGGTCGAGTGGGTCTTCCATGGTCGAAAGTGCTTCCACCGTCGAGTGGATTCTCTTTAGTCGATGGAAGATGATCTCTTCCGTGAGTACCCTTGGGTAGGACGCTTAGGTCAGCCTATGACCCTACCCTAGGTACATGAATCCATCACCCCCGGCACGCCCCTACCTCGTGGGCCCCCGGTGGCTCTCCGACGCCCATCTTCTCCTATATGAAGTCTTTCGATGAGAAAAAATAGAAGGCAACCTTTCGACGAGACTCCGCCACGAGGCGGAACCTTGGCGGAACCAATCTAGGGCTCCGCAGCTATTCTCGCCAGGGACACTTCCCTCCCGGAGGGGGAAATCATCACCATCGCCACCAACGCTCCTCTCATCGGGAGAGGGCAATCTCCATCAACATCTTCACCAAAGACCATCTCATCTCCAAACCCTAGTTCATCTCTTGTATCCAATTCTTGTCTCCAAGTCCGGGATTGGTGCTAGTAGATTGCTAGTAGTGTTGATTACTCCTTGCGATTGTCGCTAGTTGGTTTATTTGGTGGAAGATCATATGTTCAGATCCTTTATGCACATTATTACCCTTTGATTATGAACATGAATATGCTTTGTGAGTAATTACGCTTGTTCCCGAGGACAAGGAGAACTCTTGCTAGTAGTAGTCATGTGAATTTGGTATTCGTTCGATATTTTGATAAGATGTATGTTGTCTAACCTCTAGTGGTGTTATGTGAATGTCGACTACATAACACTTCACCATTATTTGGGCCTAGAGGAAGGCATTGGGAAGTAATAAGTAGATGATGGGTTGCTAGAGTGACAGAAGCTTAAACCCTAGTTTATGCGTTGCTTCGTAAGGGGCTGATTTGGATCCATATGTTTCATGCTATGGTTAGGTTTACCTTAATACTTTTGTTGTAGTTGCGGATGCTTGCAATAGAGGTTAATCATAAGTGGGATGTTTGTCCAAGTAAGGGCAGTACCCAAGCACCGGTCCACCCACATATCAAATTATCAAAGTACAGAACGCGAATCATATGAGCGTGATGAAAACTAGCTTGACGATATTCCCATGTGTCCTCGGGAGCGCTTTTCCTATTATAAGAGTTTGTCCAGGCTTGTTGCTACAAAAAGGATTGGGCCACCTTGCTACACTTTATTTACTTTTGTTACTTGTTGCTCGTTACAATTTATCTTATCACAAAACTATCTGTTACCACTTATTTCAGTACTTGCAGAGAATACCTTGCTGAAAACCGCTTATCATTTCCTTCTGCTCCTCCTTGGGTTCGACACTCTTACTTATCGAAAGGACTATGATAGAACCCCTATACTTGTGGGTCATCACCGGTAACGAGATTGAACAAGGTATTGAGATACCGACGATCGAATCTCAGGCAAGTAACGTACCGATTGACAAAGGGAATTGTATACGGGATTGCTTGAATCCTTGACATCGTGGTTCATCCGATGAGATCATTGTGGAACATGTGGGAGCCAACATGGGTATCCAGATCCCGCTGTTGGTTATTGGCCAGAGAGCTGTCTCGGTCATGTCTGCATGATTCCCGAACCCGTAGGGTCTACACTTAAGGTTCATGGACGCTAGAGTTGTTATCGGAATTAGTGTGCGATTAACTAATGTTGTTAGGAGTCCTGATGAGATCCCGGACATCACGAGGAGTTCCTAATGGTTCAAGGTAAAGATTTATATATGGAAGTCCTATTTTGGCCACCAAAAAATGTTCGGGATTTTTCGGTATTGTACGGGAAGGTTCTAGAAGGTTTTGAGTGGGGCCCAACTGCATGGGGGACCCACATGAACGTGGTAGTGGGGGCAAGGCCCCACACCCTGGTCAAGGCGCACCAAGATCCCCTTAGAAGGAATAAGATCATATCCCGAAGGATAAGATCAAGATCCCTAAAAAAGGGGATAACAATCGATGGGGAAGGAAATGATGGGATTTCTTTCCTCCCACCTTGCCAACGCCCCAATGGACTTGGAGGTCAAGAAACTGCAGACCCTCCACCCCTATATATAGTGGGAGGTGCATGGGAGCTTCACCCTTCCTGGCGCAGCCCTCTCCCTCCCCAACACCTCCTCCGTAGTAGTAGTGCTTGGCAAGCTCGCTGGGAGAATCGCAAGCTCCACCACCACGCCGTCGTGCCGCCGAGTTTCCTCAACTTCTCCTCTCCCCTTGCTGGATCAAGAAGGAGGAGACGTCCCCGGGCTGTATGTGTGTTGAACACGGAGGCACCGTTGTTCGGTGCTTAGATCGGATTCGGCTGCGATCTGAATCGCTTAGTGAACGACTCCACGGACCGCGTTCTTGCAACGCTTCCGCATCGCGATCTTCAAGGGTATGAAGATGCACTCCCCTCTCTCTCGTTGCTAGTTACTCCATAGATTGATCTTGATGATGCGTAGAAAATTTTGAATTTCCGCTACGTTCCCCAACATGATTATGCTGTAGGTGCTGTTCTAGGGCAAAGAGTCGATAAGAAATTGAATGTTATCTAGTATGCTAGTAGGACTCTTGATATTGCCTAGAGAAATTATGCTACTACTCAGAAAGAGTTCTTAGCAGTTGTGTTTGCATGTGATAAGTTTAGACCTTATATTGTTGATTCCAAAGTTACTATTCACACTGATCATGCTGCTATTAAATATCTTATGGAAAAGAAAGATGCTAAGCCTAGACTCATTAGATGGGTTCTCTTGCTCCAAGAATTTGACTTGCATATTATTGATAGAAAGGAGCCGAGAACCCCGCTGCAGTATAACTTGTCTAGGTTAGAGAATGTTCTTGATGACCCAACGCCTATTAATGATAGCTTTCGTGATGAACAATTAGCGGTCGCCAATGCTTCTCGATCGCTCCTTGGTATGCCGATTATGCTAATTACATTGTTGCTAAATATATACCGCCTAGTTTCACATACCAGCAAAAGAAAAAGTTCTTTTATAATTTCAGACATTACTTCTGGGATGATCCACACCTTTATAAAGAAGGAGTAGATGGTGTTATTAGACGTTGTGTGCCTGAGCATGAACAGGAAACAGATTCTACGTAAGTGTCACTCTGAATCTTATGGAGGACACCATGCTGGAGATAGAACTACACACAAGGTACTACAATCTGGTATTTATTGGCCTACTCTCTTCAAAGATGCTCGTAAGTTTGTCTTATCTTGTGATGAATGTCAAAGAATCGGTAACATTAGTAGACGTCAAGAAATACCTATGAATTATTCTCTTGTTATTGAACCGTTTGATGTTTGGGGCTTTGATTATATGGGACCTTTTCCTGCCTCTAATGGTTATACACATATTTTAGTTGTTGTTGATTACATTACTAAGTGGGTAGAAGCTATTCCAACTAGTAGTGCTGATCATAACACTTCTATTAAAATGCTTAAAGAAGTTATTTTTCCGAGGTTTGTAGTCCCTAGATATCTTATGACTGATGTGAAGGAAATATGCCCTAGAGGCAATAATAAAGTTATTATTTATTTCCTTATATCATGATAAATGTTTATTATTCATGCTAGAATTGTATTAACCGGAAACATGATACATGTGTGAATACATAGACAAACATAACGTCACTAGTATGCCTCTACTTGACTAGCTCATTAATCAAAGATGGTTATGTTTTCTAACCATAGACATGTGTTGTCATTTGATTAATGGGATCACATCATTAGGAGAATGATGTGATTGACATGACCCATTCCGTTAGCCTAGCACTTGATCGTTTAGTATATTGCTATTGCTTTCTTCATGACTTATACATGTTCACGTAACTATGAGATTATGCAACTCCTGCTTCGGAGGAACACTTTGGGTACTACCAAACGTCACAATGTAACTGGGTGATTATAAAGGAGTACTACAGGTGTCTCCAAAGGTACATGTTGGGTTGGCGATTTCGAGATTAGGTTTTGTCACTCCGATTGTGGGAGAGGTATCTCTGGGCCCTCTCGGTAATGCACATCACTATAAGCCTTGCAAGCAATGTAGCTAATGAGTTAGTTACGAATGATGCATTACGTAACGAGTAAAGAGACTTGTCGGTAACGAGATTGAACTAGGTATTGATACCGACGTTGAATCTCGGGCAAGTAACATACCGTTGACAAAGGGAACAACGTATGTTGTTATGCGGTTTGACCGATAAAGATCTTCGTAGAATATGTAGGAGCCAATATGGACATCCAGGTTCCGCTATTGGTTATTGACCGAGAATAGTTCTAGGTCATGTCTACATAGTTCTCGAACCCGTAGGGTCCGCACGCTTAACGTTATGATGACATTTTAATTATGAGTTTATAAGTTTTGATGTACCGAAGTTTGTTCGGAGTCCCAGATGTGATCACGGACATGACGAGGAGTCTCAAAATGGTCGAGACATAAAGATTGATATATTGAACGACTATATTCGGACACCGGAAGTGTTCCGGGTGGTTTCAGAGAAAACCAGAGTGCTGGAGGGTTACCGGAACCCCCCCCCCGGAGAAGTAATGGGCCTTAGTGGGCCTGAGGGGAGAGAGAGGGCAGCAGCCCAGGAGGTGGCGCGCCCCCCTATAAGGTGTCCGAATTGGACTAGGATAGGGGGCGCGCCCCCCTTCCTCTCTCTCCCTCTCTTTCCTTCCCCTTCCTCCTTCCTAGTGGGACTAGGAAAGGGAGTCCTACTCCCACTAGGAGGAGGACTCCCCCCTCCTTGGCGCGCCCCCTAGGGCCAGCCGGCCTCCCCCCTTGCTCCTTTATATACGGGGGCAGGGGGCACCCTAGAAGACAGACAAGTTGATCTACGGATCGTTCCTTAGCCGTGTGCGGTGCCCCCTCACCATATTCCACCTCGGTCATATCATCGCGGAGTTTAAGCAAAGCCCTGCGCTGGTAGAGCATCATCATCGTCACCACGCTGTCGGTCTTGTGGAACTCATCCCGACACTTTCTTTGGATCGGAGTCCGGGATCGCCATCGAGCTGAACGTGTCTGAACTCGGAGGTGCCGTGACGCTCGGTACTTGGATCGGTCGGACCGTGAAGACATACGACTACATCAACCGCGTTGTCATAACGCTTCGCCACGGCCCACGAGGGTATGTGGACAACACTCTCCCTCTCGTTGCTATGTCATCACCATGATCTTGCGTGTGCGAGGAAATTTTTGAAATTACTACGTTCCCCAACAAATGGCATCCGAGCCAGGTTTTATGCGTAGATGTCATATGCACGAGTAGAACACAAGTAAGTTGTGGGCGATACAAGTCATACCGCTTACCAAAGATGTCATACTTTGGTTGGCGGTATTGTGAGATGAAGCGGACGGACCGACATTACGCCAGACGCTTACGCGAGACTGGTTTCACCGCTATGAGCACTCATGCTTAAAGGTGGTGGCGGTGTCTGTCTCTCTCACTTTAGCTGAATCGAGTGTGGCTATGCCGGTCCTTGCGAAGGTTAAAACAACACTAACTTGACGAACTATCGTTGTGGTTTTGATGCGTAGGCAAGAGCGGTTCTTGCTATGCCCGTAGCAGCCACGTAAAATTTGCAACAACAAAGTAGAGTACGTCTAACTTGTTTTTGCAGGGCATGTTGTGATGTGATATGGTCAAGACGTGATGCTATATTTTATTGTATGAGACGATCATGTTTTGTAACCGGTTATCGCAATGGCAGGAGCCATATGGTTGTCGCTTATTGTATGAAATGCAACGCATACGTAATTGCTTTACTTTATCACTAAGCGGTAGCGATAGTTGTAGAAGCAATAGATGGCGTAACAACAACGATGCTACGATGGAGATCAAGGTGTCACGCTGGTGACGATGGTGATCACGACGGTGCTTCGAAGATGGAGATCACAAGCACAAGATGATGATGGCCATATCATATCACTTAATTATATTGATTGCATGTGATGTTTATTCTTTATGCATCTTATCTTGCTTTGATTGACGCTAGCATTTTAAGATGATCTCTCACTAAAATTATCAAGAAGTGTTCTCCCTGAGTATGCACCGTTGCGAAAGTTCTTCATGCTGAGACACCATGTGATGATCGGGTGTGATAGGTTCTACGTTCAAATACAACGGGTGCAAAACAGTTGCACACGCGGAATACTCGGGTTGAACTTGACGAGCCTAGCATATAACAGATATGGCCTCGGAACACGGAGACCAAAAGGTCGAGCATGAATCATATAGTAGATATGATCAACATATTGATGTTCACCGTTGAAACTACTCCATCTCACGTGACGATCGGACATGGTGTAGTTGATATGGATCACGAATCACTTTAGAGGATTAGAGGATGTCTATCTAAGTGGGAGTTCTTAAGTAATATGATTAATTGAACTTAAATTTATCATGAACTTAGTACCGATAGTATTTTGCTTGTCTATGTTTGTTGTAGATAGATGGCTCGTCTTTGTTGTTCCGTTGAATTTTAATGCGTTCCTTGAGAAAGCAAAGTTGAAAGATGATGGTAGCAATTACACGGATCGGGTCCCTAACACGAGGATTATCCTCATTGCTGCATGAAGAATTACGCCCCGAAGCACCGCTGGGTGCCAGTGCGCTGCCGATGCAACCGACGACGTTAAGAACGTCCGCGAGCAAAGCGATGACTACTCGATAGTTCAATGTGCCATGCTTTACGGCTTAGAACCGGTCTTCAACGACGTTTTGAACGTCATGGAGCATATGAGATGTTCGGGAGTTGAAGTTAATATTTCAAGCAAATGCCCGGATTGAGATATATGAGGTCTCCAATAAGTTCTATAGCTGCAAGATGGAGAATAGTTCTATCAGTGAACACATACTCAAAATGTCTGGGTATAATAATCACTTGATTCAACTGGGAGTTAATCTTCCTGATGATAGTGTCATTGATAGAATTCTTCAATCACTGCCACCAAGCTACAAGAGCTTCGTGATGAACTATAATATGCAAGGGATGGACAAGACTATTCCCGAGCTCTTCGCAATGCTAAAAGCCGCGGAGGTAGAAATCAAGAAGGAGCATCAAGTGTTGATGGTTAACAAGACCACCAGTTTCAAGAAAAAGGGCAAAGGGAAGAAGAAGGGGAACTTCAAGAAGAACAACAGACAAGTTGTTGCTCAAGAGAAGAAACCCAAGTCCGGACCTAAGCTGAAATCGAGTACTTCTACCGCAAGCGCATCGACATCGAAGCGGAACTGCCCCAAGTATTTGGCGGATAAGAAGGATGGCAAAGTGAACAAAGGTATATGTGATATACATGTTATTGATGTGTACCTTACTAATGCTTGCGTAGCACTGGTATTTGATCTTGGTTACATTGCTAATATTTGCAACTCAAACAGGACTACTGATTAGCGAAGATTGGCTAAGGACGAGGTGACGATGCGCGTGGGAAATGGTTCCAAAGTCGATGTGATCGCGGTCGGCACGCTACCTCTACATCTACCATCGGGATTAGTTTTAGACCTAAATAATTGTTATTTGGTGCGGCGTTGAGCATGAACATTATATCCGGATCTTGTTTGATGCGAGACGGTTATTCATTTAAGTCAGAGAATAATGGTTGTTCTATTTATATGAGTAATATCTTTTATGGTCATGCACCCTTGAAGAGTGGTCTATTTTAATTGAATCTCGATAGTAGTGATACACATATTCATAGTGTTGAAACCAAAAGATGCAGAGTTGATAATGATAGTGCAACTTATTTGTGGCACTGCCGTTTAGGTCATATCGGTGTAAAGCGCATGAAGAAACTCGATACTGATGGGCTTTTGGAATCACTTGATTATGAATCACTTGGTACTTGTGAACCATGCCTCATGGGCAAGATGACTAAAACGCCGTTCTCCGGAACTATGGAGAGAGCAACTGATTTATTGGAATCATACATACTGATGTTTGTGGTCCAATGAATGTTGAGGCTCGCGGCAGGTATCGTTATTTTCTCACCTTCACAGATGATTTGAGCAGATATGGGTATATCTACTTAATGAAACACAAGTCTGAAACATTTGAAAAGTTCAAAGAATTTCAGAGTGAAGTGGAAAATCATCGTAACAAGAAAATAAAATTTCTACAATCTGATCGTGGAGGAGAATATTTGAGTTATGAGTTTGGTCTACACTTGAAACAATGCGAATAGTTTCGCAACTCACGCCACCGGAACACCACAACGAAATGGTGTGTCCGAACGTCAGAATCGTGCTTTACTAGATATGGTGCGATCTATGATGTCTCTTACTGATTTACCGCTATCGTTTTGGGGTTATGCTTTAGAGACGGCCGCATTCACGTTAAATAGGGCACCATCAAAATCCGTTGAGACGACGCCTCATGAACTGTGGTTTGGCAAGAAACCAAAGTTGTCGTTTCTTAAAGTTTGGGGCTGCAATGCTTATGTGAAGAAACTTCAACCAGATAAGCTCGAACCCAAATCGGAGAAATGTGTCTTCATAGGATACCCAAAAGAAACTGTTGGGTACACCTTCTATCACAGATCTGAGGGCAAGATTTTCGTTGCTAAATTCGGATCCTTTCTAGAGAAGGAGTTTCCCTCGAAAGAAGTGAGTGGGAGGAAAGTAGAACTTGATGAGGTAACTGTACCTACTCCCTTATTGGAAAGTAGTTCATCACAAGAACCGGTTCCTGTGACAACTACACAAATTAGTGAGGAAGCTAATGATATTGATCATGAAACTTTAGATCAAGTTTCTCTTGAACCTCGTGAGGTTTACAGAGTAAGATCCGCACTGAGTGGTACGGTAATCCTATTCGAAGTCATGTTACTTGACCATGATGAACCTACGAACTATGAGGAAAGATGATGAGCCCAGATTCGCAAAATGGCTAGAGGCCATGAAATCGAGATGGGATCCATGTATGAGAACAAAGTATGGACTTTGGTTGACTTGCCGATGATCGGCAAGCCATTGAGAATAAATGGATCTTTAAGAAGAAGACCGATCTTGATGGTAATGTAGCTGTTTATAAAGCTCGACTTGTTGCGAAAGGTTTTCGACAAGTTCAAGGGGTTGACTACGATGAGACTTTCTCACCCGTAGCGATGCTTAAGTCTGTCCGAATCATGTTAGCAATTGCCACATTTTATGATTATCAAATTTGGCAAATGGATGTCAAAACTGCATTCTTGAATGGATTTCTAGAAGAAGAGTTGTATATGATGCAACCAGAAGGTTTTGTTGATCCAAAAGGTGCTAACAAAGTGTGCAAGCTCCAGCGATCCATTTATGGACTGGTGCAAGCATCTCGGAGTTGGAATAAACGCTTTGATAGTGTGATCAAAGCATATGGTTTTATACAGACTTTTGGAGAAGCATGTATTTACAAGAAAGTGAGTGGGAGTTCTGTAGCATTTTTGATATTATATGTAGATGACATATTATTAATTGGAAATGATATAGAATTTCTGGATGGCATAAAGGGATACTTGAATAAAAGTTTTTCTATGAAAGACCTCGGTGAAGCTGCTTATATATTGGGCATCAAGATTTATAGAGATAGATCAAGACGCTTAATTGGACTTTCACAAAGCACATACCTTGATAAAGTTTTGAAAAAATCAAAATGGATCCGCAAAGAAAGGGTTCTTGCCCGTGCTACAAGGTGTGAAATTGAGTCGACTCAATGCCCGACCACAAGCAGAAGATAGAGAGAAAATGAAAGATGTTCCTATGCTTCACCATAGGCTCTATCATGTATGCAATGTTGTGTACCGGACTGACGTGTGCTTAGCAATAAGCTTGGCAGAAGGTACCAAAGTAATCCAGAGTGGATCATCGACAGCGGTCAAGAACATCTGAAATACCGAAAAGGACTAAGGATATGTTTCTCCTATATGGAGGTGACAAAGAGCTAGTCGTAAATGGTTACGTTGATGCAAGCTTTGACACTGATCCGGACGATTCTAAATCGCAAACCGGATACGTGTTTTTATTAAACGGTGGAGCTGTAAGTTTGTGCAGTTCTAAACAAAGCGCCATGGCGGGATCTACATGTGAAGCGGAGTACATAGCTGCTTGAAGCGAGAAAATGAAGGAGTGCGGATGAAGGAGTTCATTTCAATCTAGGTGTCATACCTAGTGCATCGGGACCAATGAAGATCTTCCGTGACAATATCGTGCAATTGCCTTGGCAAAGGAATCCAGATTTCACAAGAGGACCAAGCACATCAAGAGATGCTTCAATTCCATCGGGACCAAGTCCAAGTGGGAGACATAGAGATTTGCAAGATACATACGGATCTGAATGTTGCGAGACTCCATTGACTAAGCCTCTCTCACGAGCAAAACATGATCGGCACCAAGACTCCATGGGTGTTAGAATCATTCTTGTGTAATCTAGATTATTGACTCTAGTGCAAGTGGGAGACTGAAGGAAATATGCCCTAGAGGCAATAATTAAGTTATTATTTATTTCCTTATATCATGATAAATGGTTATTATTCATTCTAGAATTGTATTAACCGGAAACATGATACATGTGTGAATACATAGACAAACATAACGTCACTAGTATGCCTCTACTTGACTAGCTCATTAATCAAAGATGGTTATGTTTCCTAACCATAGACATGTGTTGTCATTTGATTAATGGGATCACATCATTAGGAGAATGATGTGATTGACATGACCCATTCCGTTAGCCTAGCACTTGATCGCTTAGTATATTGCTATTGCTTTCTTCATGACTTATACATGTTCCCGTAACTATGAGATTATGCAACTCCGTTTACGGAGGAACACTTTGGTACTACCAAACGTCACAACGAATCGGGTGATTATAAAGGAGTACTACAGGTGTCTCCAAAGGTACATGTTGGGTTGGCGCGATTTCGAGATCAGGTTTTGTCACTCCGATTGTCGGAGAGGTATCTCTGGGCCCTCTCGGTAATGCACATCACTATAAGCCTTGCAAGCAATGTAGCTAATGAGTTAGTTACGGAATGATGCATTACGTAACGAGTAAAGAGACTTGCCGGTAACGAGATTGAACTAGGTATTGGATACCGATGATCAAATCTCGGGCAAGTAACATACCGATGACAAAGGGAACAACATATGTTGTTATGCGGTTTGACTGATAGAGATCTTCGTAGAATATGTAGGAGCCAATATGGGCATCCAGGTTCCGCTATTGGTTATTGACCAAGAATAGTTCTAGGTCAAGTCTACATAGTTCTCGAACCCGTAGGGTCCGCACGCTTAACGTTACGATGACAGTTTAATTATGAGTTTATAAGTTTTGATGTACCGAAGTTTGTTCGGAGTCCCGGATGTGATCACGGACATGACGAGGAGTCTCGAAATGGTCGAGACATATTCGGACACCGCAAGTGTTCCGGGTGGTTTCGGAGAAAACCGGAGTGCCGGAGGGTTACCGGACCCCCGGAGAAGTAATGGGCCTTAGTGGGCCTGAGGGGAGAGAGAGGGCAGCAGCCCAGGAGGTGGCGCCCCCCCCATGAGGAGTCCGAATTGGACTAGGGGAGGGGGCGCGACCCCCCTTTCCCTCTCCCTTTCCCTCTCTTTCCTTCCCCATTCCTCCTTCCTAGTGGGACTAGGAAAGGGGAGTCCTACTCCCACTAGGAGGAGGACTCCCCCCTCCTTGGCGCGCCCCCTAGGGTCGGTCGGCCTCCCCCCTTGCTCCTTTATATACGGGGGCAGGGGGGCACCATAGAAGACACACAAGTTGATTTACGGATCGTTCCTTAGCCGTGTGCGGTGCCCCCCTCCACCATATTCCACCTCGGTCATATCATCGCGGAGTTTAGGCGAAGCCCTGCCCCGGTAGAGCATCATCATCGTCACCATGCCGTCGTGCTGACGAAACTCATCCCCGACACTTTGCTAGATTGGAGTCCGGGGATCGTCATCGAGCTGAACGTGTGCTGAACTCGGAGGTGCCGTACGTTCGGTACTTGGATCGGTCGGATCGTGAAGACGTACGACTACATCAACCGCGTTGTCATAACGCTTCGCCACGGTCCCACGAGGGTACATGGACAACACTCTCCCCTCTCGTTGCTATGTCATCACCATGATCTTGCGTGTGCGTAGGAAATTTTTTGAAATTACTACGTTCCCCAACATGATGGTGGTTCACATTTTATTCATGGTGCTTTTCGTAAGATGCTTGCTAAGTATGATGTCAATCATAGAATCGCATCTCCTTATCATCCGCAGTCTCGTGGTCAAGTAGAGTTGAGCAATAGAGAGCTCAAATTAATTTTGCAAAATATTGTGAATAGATCTAAAAAGAATTGGTCCAAAAAACTCGATGATGCATTATGGGCCTATAGAACTGCATACAAAAATCCTATGGGTATGTCTCCATATAAGATGGTTTATGGAAAAGCGTGTCATTTACCTCTTGAACTTGAACATAAGGCATATTGGGCTATTAAAGAGCTCAACTATGACTTCAAACTTGCCAGTGAGAAGAGGTTATTTGATATTAGCTCACTTGATGAATGGAGACCCCAAGCTTATGAGAATGCCAAGCTTTTCAAAGAAAAAGTCAAACGCTGGCATGATAAGAGGATACAAAAGCGTGAGTTTAACGTAGGAGATTATGTTTTATTATTCAACTCTCGTTTAAGATTTTTGCAGGAAAACTTCTCTCAAAATGGGAAGGTCCCTACGTTATCGAGGAGGTCTATCGTTCTGGTGCCATAAAAATCAACAACTTCGAAGGCACAAATCCAAGGGTGGTAAACGGTCAAAGAATTAAACATCATATTTCAGGTAATCCTATCAATGTTGAAACTAATATTATGGAAACCGTAACTCCTGAGGAATACATAAGGGACACTTTCCAGAACATTCCAGACTCTGAAAAGGTATAGGTATGTGGTACGGTAAGTAAACCGACTCCAAAATAACTCCAATGGCAATTTTATCAGTTTTGGAATATTTAAGAATTTTAGGAAGAAAGAAGTAGTCCGAAAGGGACACGAGGCCCCCACAAGAGTGGAGGGCGCCCCCCCTACTGGGCACGCCCCCTGTCTCGTGGGCACCTCGTGTGCCTCCCGGACTCCGTTTTCTTGCATACTACGTATTTTGGTCGGTAAAAATTCATTATATATACTCCCGAAGGTTTTGACCACCGTATCACGCAAATATCCTCTGTTTCGTTTCGAGCTGTTTTTGTTTCAGATCTAAAAGCATCATGTCGTCTCCAAGCGCTCCCAAGGACAAGTTTTTCGAGAGGGTTATCAACCCCTATCTTGCGGAGGTGCTGCAACACCCTCAAACCATTGAGATGCGTGAGGGGGTGCTACACATCCGCGATGTGGAGGGACCAAGGCGTACCGGGAGCGTGGAGACAAAGCTCGAAGCCGTGGAGCAGCAAGTTTTCAAGTGTCAAGGGATGGTGGAGCGTGGACTCAACGCCAACCAGATGATGATCACGGAGTTCACCAACAACCACAAGCTTGATGCCAAAGTCATTGTGGAGACCATCTTCAAGCTTCAAGAGAAAATCGAGCACCTCCAAGCCCAGATCTATGACCTGCAAAACCAGAACTGTGAGTATGAATATAGATTCAAGAGGATGAATTTGGCTGCAGATTTGAGGATCCCGGAGACTCGATCATCCTTCTATGATGGAGAGCCTATGCCTTGGAAGATGGACGACAAGCCTACATCATCAACAACTCCTACTTCACCACCTCCGAGGACATAATCACATGGGTATGGGCACTCCCCTTGGCAATTGCCAAGTTTGGGGGAGGTGCCCCGGTATCGTATCACCATCACACTCTTATCTTTACCGTTTTATTTAGTCCGATCCTTTTAGTAGTATCTTGATGTAGTAGATTGAAGTTTTGATATCAAGTAGCTTTGAGTTTTGCATTGTGATCTTTTTTTGTAATCGAGTCCGTGAGCTATCTATAATAAAGATTAGTGTTGAGTCAAGGGCTTTGCTATGTTGCTATGATCTTGAGAAAGTAGAAAGAATAAAAGAGTTCATATTGATCTTATGGATAGTGATAACTTCACACATAGAAAGTATGAGGCATAAAAATTGTTGAGAGTTGATGAACGTAGTTTTGGTCATCGTTGCAATTAATAGGAAGTGATAAGGAAAGAGGGGTTCACATACAAATATATTATCTTGGACACCTTTTTATAATTGGGAGCACTCATTAAGTATGACATGCTAAAAGAGCTGACGTTGGACAAGGAAGACAACGTAATGGTTTATGTTTTCCGACATCTCAGTTTAAGTATATTGTCATTGACCTTCCAAACATGTTGAGCTTGCCTTTCCCCCTCATGCTAGCCAAAATTCCCTGCACCAAGTAGAGATACTACGTGTGCTTCCAAATATCCTTAAACCCAGTTTTTCCATGAGAGTCCACCATACCTACCTATGGATTGAGTAAGATCCTTCAAGTAAGTTGTCATCGGTGCAAGCAATAAAAATTGCTATCTAAATATGTATGACTTATTAGTGCAGAGAAGATAAGCTTTGTACGAACTTGTTGTGGAAGTAATAAAAGCGACGGACTACATAATAAAGGTCCACATACAAGGGGCAATATAAAGTGATGTTCTTTTGCATTAAGATTTTGTGCATCAACCCTAAACGCACATGACAACCTCTGCTTCCCTCTGCGAAGGGCCTATCTTTTACTTTATGTTTTTACTTTATGCTTGAGTCAAGGTGATCCTCACCTTTCCCTTTTTCATTTTATCCTTTGGCAAGCTCCTCGTGTTTGAAAGATCATGATACATATATCCAACTGGATGTAAGTTGGCATGGGCTATTATTGTTGACATCACCTAAAGGTGAATACGTTGGGAGGCAACACAATAAGCCCCTATATTTCTCAGTGTGCGGCTGAAACTCCATAACCACAAGTATTGCGTGAGTGTTAGCAATTATAGAAGACTACATGATAGTTGAGTATGTGAACTTGCTGAAAAGCTCTATTGTTGACTCTTTCTGATATTATGATAAATTGCAATTGCTTCAATGACTGAGATTATAGTTTTTTAGTTCCCAATGAAGTTTTTGAACCATACTTGACATTGTGAATTGTTTGTTACTTGAGCATAAGAAATCATATGACAGAATCTATATATGTTGCTGTTATTAGAATGACCATGATGCCCTCATGTCCATATTTTATTTTTATCGACACCTCTATCTCTAAACATGTGGACATATTTTCCGATTTTGGCTTCCGCTTGAGGACAAGCGAGGTCTAAGCTTGGGGGAGTTGATACGTCCATTTTGCATCATGCTTTTATATCAATATTTATTGCATTATGGGCTGTTATTACACATTATATCTCAATACTTATGGCTATTCTCTCTTATTTTACAAGGTTTATCATGAAGAGGGGGAATGCCGATACCGGAATTTCGGCCGAAAAGGGCAAACGTTGAAACCTATTCTCGATTCGCACAACTCCAAAAGTCCTGAAACTCCACGAAACAACCTTTTGGATTTAATAAGAATTTTAGAGCGAAAGAAATACACCAAGGCCCACACATCCCAGAGACAGGGCGCCTATAGGCGCGCCCCTATCTCCTGGGCCTTGGTGGGCCTCCGTGTCCATCTTTCGCTATATCATCGCTTTCACCCGAAAAATCGTGGGCAAGCTTACAGATGAAACTCCGCCACGAGGCGGAACCTTGGCGGAACCAATCTAGGCTCTGGCGGAGCTGTTACTGGGGACACTTTCCGGGGGGGAAATCATCACCAACGTCATCACCAACGATCCTCTCATCGGGAGAGGGTCAATCTCCATCAACATCTTCACCAGCACCATCTCCTCTCAAACCCCTAGGTCATCTCTTGTATCCAATCTTGTATCAAAACCACAAATTGGTACCTGTGGGTTGCTAGTAGTGTTGATTACTTCTTGTAGTTGATGCTAATTGGTTTACTTGGTGGAAGATCATATGTTCAGATCCTTTATGCATATTATTACTCCTCCGATTATGAACATGAATATGCTTTGTTAGTAGTTACGTTTGTTCCTGAGGACATGGGTGAAGTCTTGCTATTAGTAGTCATGTGAATTTGGTATTCGTTCGATATTTTGATGAGATGTATGTTGTCTTTTCCTCCAGTGGTGTTATGTGAACGTCGACTACATGACACTTCACCATTATTTGGGATTAGAGGAAGGCATGGGTAAGTAATAAGTAGATGATGGGTTGCTAGAGTGACAGAAGCTTAAACCCTAGTTTATGCGTTGCTTCATTAGGGGCTGATATGGATCCATATGTTTAATGTTGTGGTTAGGTTTACCTTAATACTTCTTTTGTAGTTGCGGACGCTTGCAATAGGAGTTAATATAGGACCTTCAAGTATGTCTAGAGGGGGGGTGATTAGACTACTTGACCAATAAAAACTTAACCTTTTCCCAATTTTAGAGTTTGGCAGATTTTAACTATTTTAGTACAAGTCAAGCAATCATCACACTATTCAAGCAAGCATGCAAAGAGTATATAGGCAGCGGAAAGTAAAGCATGCAACTTGCAAGAAAGTAAAGGGGAGGGTTTGGAGGATTCAAACGCAATCGGAGACACGGATGGTTTTGGCGTGGTTCCGATAGGTGGTGCTATCGTACATCCACATTGATGGAGACTTCAACCCCGAAAGGTAACGGTTGCGCGAGTCCACGGAGGGCTCCACCCACGAAGGGTCCACGAAGAAGCAACCTTGTCTATCCCACCATGGCCGTCGTGTTGGAAATATGCCCTAGAGGAAATAATAAAAGTATTATTATATTTCCTTGTTCATGATAATTGTCTTTTATTCATGCTATAACTGTATTATCCGGAAATCGTAATACACGTGTGAATACATAGACCACAAAATGTCCCTAGTGAGCCTCTAGTTGACTAGCTCACAGATCAACAGATAGTCATGGTTTCCTGCTATGGACATTGGATGTCGTTGATAACGGGATCACATCATTAGGAGAATGATGTGATGGACAAGACCCAATCCTAAGCATAGCACAAAGATCGTGTAGTTCGTTTGCTAGAGCTTTTCTAATGTCAAGTATCTTTTCCTTAGACCATGAGATTGTGCAACTCCCGGATACCGTAGGAATGCTTTAGGTGTACCAAACGTCACAACGTAACTGGGTGGCTATAAAGGTGCACTACAGGTATCTCCGAAAGTGTCTGTTGGGTTGGCACAAATCGAGACTGGGATTTGTCACTCCGTGTAAACGGAGAGGTATCTCTGGGCCCACTCGGTAGGACATCATCATAATGTGCACAATGTGACCAAGGGGTTGATCACGGGATGATGTGTTACGGAACGAGTAAAGAGACTTGCCGGTAACGAGATTGAACAAGGTATCGGTATACCGATGATCGAATCTCGGGCAAGTACAATACCGTTAGACAAAGGGAATTGTATATGGGATCGATTGAGTCCTTGACATCGTGGTTCATCTGATGAGATCATCGTGGAACATGTGGGAGCCAACATGGGTATCCAGATCCCGCTGTTGGTTATTGATCGGAGAACGTCTCGGTCATGTCTACATGTCTCCCGAACCCGTAGGGTCTACACACTTAAGGTTCGATGACGCTTAGGGTTATAAAGGAAGTTTTGTATGTGGTTACCGAATGTTGTTCGGAGTCCCGGATGAGATCTCGGACGTCACGAGGAGTTCGGAATGGTCCGGAGGTAAAGATTGATATATTGGACGAAGGGTTTTGGAGTCGGAAGTGTTCGGAGGTACGGGTGATGACCAAAGATGACCGAAAGGTGTTTCGGGAGCCCCGGCAAGTGTTGGGGGGCTTCATGGGCCAAGGTAAGGGGGCAAACCAGCCCACTAAGGGGCTGTGCGCCCCCCTCACCTATTCCCACGTGAACAGGGGGTTTGGGCGCCCATCTAGGGTTCCCACCTCCGGCTTGGGGGCCAAGTCACCCAAGGGGGAGATCCCATCTGCCCTGGCCGCCGCCCCTAGGGGAAACCCTAGGGCGCCTCCCCTCCCCTTTGCCCCTATATATAGTGGAGGTTTTGGGGCTGCCTAACACACGAGAACTTCTCCTCTTGGTGCAGCCCTACCTCTCTCCCTTCTCCTCATACCTCGCGGTGCTTGGCGAAGCCCTGCTGGACTACCACGCTCCTCCATCACCACCACGCCATTGTCTTTGCTGCTGGATGGAGTCTTCCTCAACCTCTCCTCTCTCCTTGCTGGATCAAGGCGTGGGAGACGCCACCGGCTGTACGTGTGTTGAACGCGGAGGTGCCGTCTGCTCGCACTAGGATCTCCGGTGATTTGGATCACGACAGTATGACTCCTTCAACCCCGTTCTCTTGAACGCTTCGCTTAGCGATCTACAAGGGTATGTAGATGCACTCTCCTTCCCTCATTGCTGGTTTCTCCATAGATAGATCTTGGTGACACGAGGAAAATTTTGAATTTCTCGCCACGCTCCCCAACAAATGGCATCATGAGCTAGGTCTATTGCGTAGATTCTTTGCACGAGTAGAACACAAAGTAGTTGTGGGCGTTGATTTTGTTCAATATGCTTATCGTTACTAGTCCAATCTTGTTTCGACGGTATTGTGGGATGAAGCGGCCGGACCGACCTTACACGCATTCTACGTGAGACAGTTCCACCGATTGACATGCACTTGGTGCATAACGTGGCTAGCGGGTGCCAGTCTCTCCCACTTTAGTCGGAACGGATTCGATGAAAAGGGTCCTTATGAAGGGTAAATAGCAATTGGCATATCACGTTGTGGTTTTGCATAGGTAAGAAACGTTCTTGCTAGAAACCCTTAGCAGCCACGTAAGACATGCAACAACAATTAGAGGACGTCTAACTTGTTTTTGCAGGGTATGCTATGTGATGTGATATGGCCAAGAAGAATGCGATGAATGATATGTGATGTATGAGATTGATCATGTTCTTGTAACAGGATTCACGACTTGCATGTCGATGAATATGACAACCGGCAGGAGCCATAGGAGTTGTCTTAATTTATTGTATGACCTGCGTGTCATTGAACAAGGCCATGTAATTACTTTACTTTATTGCTAACCGATAGCCATAGTAGTAGAAGTAATAGTTGGCGAGACAACTTCATGAAGACACGATGATGGAGATCATGATGATGGAGATCACGGTGTCATGCCGGTGACGATGATGATCATGGAGCCCCGAAGATGGAGATCAAAAGGAGCAAAATGATATTGGCCATATCATGTCACTATTTGATTGCATGTGATGTTTATCATGTTTATGCATCTTGTTTACTTAGAACGACGGTAGTAAATAAGATGATCCCTTACAAAAATTTCAAGAAGTGTTCTCCCCTAACTATGCACCGTTGCTAAAGTTCGTCGCTTCTAAGCACCACGTGATGATCGGGTGTGATGGATTCTTACGTTCACATACAACGGGTGTAAGACAGATTTACACACCTGAAACACTTAGGGTTAACTTGACGAGCCTAGCATGTACAGACATGGCCTCGGAACACAGAGACCGAAAGGTCGAGCATGACTCGTATAGGAGATACGATCAACATGAAGATGTTCACCGATGATGACTAGTCCGTCTCACGTGATGATCGGACACGGCCTAGTTGACTCGGATCATGTAATCACTTAGATGACTAGAGGGATGTCTATCTGAGTGGGAGTTCATAAGATGAACTTAATTATCTGAACATAGTCAAAAGATCTTTGCAAATTATGTCGAAGCTCGCGCTTTAGTTCCACTGCTTAGATATGTTCCTAGAGAAAATATAGTTGAAAGTTGACATGGCGATTATGCGGAAGAGAAAGCTTATGTCCTTAATGCACGCTTCGGTGTCTTTGAACCCCAAACGCCGTTTGTGGATGTTGCAAACATCGCACATACACGTTTGATAACTACGTGATAGTTCGGTTAAACGGTTTAGAGTTGAGGCACCAAAGACGCCAAACGTCATGAACATATGAGATGTTTTGAGGGCTGAAATTGGGATTTCAGGCTCGTGCCCACGTCAAGAGGTATGAGACCTCCGACGATTTTTCTTAGCCGGCAAACTAAGGGAGAAAAGCTCAATCGTTGAGCTTGTGCTCAGATTATCTGAGTGCAACAATCACTTGAATCGAGTGGGAGTTGACCTTCCAGATGAGATAGTGATGTTTCTCAAAAGTCATTGCCACCAAGCTGCTAGAGCTTCGAATGAGCTATAACATATCGAGGATAGATATGATGATCCTTGAGGTATTCGCGATGTTTGACATCGCGAAAGTAGAAATCAAGAAGGAGCATCAATTGTTGATGGTTGGTGAAACCACTAGTTTCAAAAGGGCAAGGGCAAGAAGGGATACTTCATGAGATGGCAAATCAGTCGCTGCTCTAGTGAAGAAACCCAAGGTTGAACCCAAACCCGAGACTAAGTGCTTCGTAATAAGGGAACAACCACTAGAGCGGAATTACCCTAGATACTTGGTAGATGAGAATTTGGCAAGGTCGATAGAAGTATATTGATATACATTATGTTAATGTGTACTTTACTAGTACTCCTAGTAGCACCAGTGGTATTAGATGCGGTTCGGTTGCTAAGTGTTAGTAACTCAAATAAAAGCTACGGAATAAGCGGAGACTAGCTAAAGGTGAGCTGACGATATGTGTTGGAAGTGTTTCCAAGGTTGATGTGATCAAGCATCGCACGCTCCCTGTACCATCGAGATTGGTGTTAAACCTAAATAATTGTTATTTGGTGTTTGCGTTGAGCATAGACATAATTGGATTATGTCTATCATGATCTGATTATTCATTTAAGGAGAATAATGGTTACTCTATTTATTTGAATAATACCTTCAATGGTCTTGCACCTAAAGGAATGGTTTATTGAATCTCGATCGTAGTGATACACATTTTCATGCCAAAAGGTATAAGATAGTAATGATAGTACCACTTACTTGTGGCACTGCCATGTAAGTCATATTGGTGTAAAATGTATGAAGAAGCTCCATGTTGATGGACCTTTGGACTCACTCGTTTTTGAAAAGTTTGAGACATGCGAACCATGTCTATTGGTGTATACGCATGAAGAAACTCCATGCAGATGGATCGTTTGGACTCACTTGATTTTGAATCACTTGAGATATGCAAATCATACCACATGGGCAAGATGACTAAAAAGCCTCGTTTTTCAGTAAAATGGAACAAGATAGCAACTTGTTGGAAGTAACACATTTTGATGTGTGCAGTCCAATGAGTGCCGAGGCATCTGATGAATATCGTTATGTTCTTACTTCACGGATGACTCGAGTAGATGTAGAGTATATTTACTTGATGAAACACAAGTCTGAATTATTGAATGGTTCAAGTAATTTCAGAGTGAAGTTGAAGATCATCGTGACAAGAGGATGAAATGTCTATGTTATGATCATAGAGATGAGTATCGAGTTCTGAGCTTTGGCACACAATTAAGACATTGTGGAAATTGTTTCACAATTAATACCACTGGAACACCATAGTTTGATGGTGTGTCCGAACATCATAGTTGCACCCTATTGGATATGGTGCGTACCATGATGTCTCTTATCGAATTACCACTATCGTTTAGGGGTTAGGCATTAGAGACAACCACATTCACTTTAAATAGGGCACCACGTAATTCCGTTGAGATGACACCGTATGAACTATGGTTTAGAGAAACCTAAGCTGTCATTTCTTAAAGGTTTGGGGCTGCGACGCTTATGTGAAAAAGTTTCAGGTTGATAAGCTCGAACCCAAAGCGGATAAAATGCATCTTCATGGGACACCCAAAACAGTTGGGTATACCTCCTAATTCAGATCCAAAAGCAATAGGGATTGTTTCTTGAATCGGGTCCTTTCTCGAGGAAAAGTTTGTCTCGAAAAGTTGAGTGCGAGGATGGTGGAGACTTGATATGGTTATTGAACCGTCACTACAACTAGTGTGTAGCAGGGCACAGGAAGTTGTTCCTGTGGCACCTACACCAATTGAAGTAGAAGCTTATGATAGTGATCATGAAACTTCGGATCAAGTCACTACCGTACCTCGTAGGGTGACAAGGATGCGTACTGCTTCAGAGTTGTACATTAATCTTGTCTTAAAGGTCATGTTGCTAGACAACAATGAACCTACGAGCTATGGAGAAGCAATGGTGGGCCCAAATTCCGACAAATGGTTAGAAGCCATGAAATCCGAGATAGGATCCATGTATCAGAACAAAGCATGGACATTGGTGGACTTGCCCAATGATCGGCAAGCCATTGAGATAAATGGATCTTTAAGAAGAAGACGGACGTGGACGGTGATGTCACCGTCTATGAAGCTCGACTTGTGGCGAAGAGTTTTTCACAAGTTCAAGGAGTTGACTACGATGAGATTTTCTCATCCGTAGTGATGCTTAAGTCCGTCGGAATCATGTTAGCATTAGCTACATTCATGAAATCTGGCAGATGGATGTCAAAACGAGTTTCCTTACCAGTCTTCGTAAGGAAAGGTTGTATGTGATACAATCCGAAAGTTTTTTGTCGATCCTAAGGATGCTAAAAGGTATGCTGGCTCCAGCGATCCTTCTGAGGACTGGAGTAAGCATCTCGGAGTTGGAATATGCACTTTGATAAGATGATCAAAGATTTTTGTTTATACAAAGTTTATGAGAAACTTGTATTTCCAAAGAAGTGAGTGGGAGCACTATAGAATTTCTGATAAGTATATGTTATTGACATATTGTTGATCAGAAATGATGTAGAATTTCTGGAAAGCATATAGGTTTATTTGAAAAGTGTTTTTCAATGGAAAACCTGGATTAGGCTACTTGAACAATAAGCATCAAGATCTATAAGATAGATCAAAATGCTTAATAGTACTTTCAAATGAGCACGTATTTTGACATGATCTTGAAGGTGTTCAAGATGGATCATCAAAGAAGGAGTTCTTGCACGAGATGTAAGGTATGAAGTTAAGACTTAAAAGCTCGACCACGGCAGAATAGAGAGAAAGGACGAAGGTCGTCCCTATACTTAAGACGTAGGCTCTATAGTATGCTATCTTGTGTACCGCACGGAAGTGTGCCTTGCCATGAGTCGGTCTATAGGGTACAAGAATGATCCAGAATGGATCATTGGACGGCGGTCAGAATTGTCCTTGGAGTAAATAAGGACATGTTTCTCGATTATGGAGGTGATAAAGAGTTCGGCATAAAGGGTTACATCGATGCAAGCTTTAACACCTATCCGAATGACTCTGAGGAGCAAACCGGATACGTATAGTGGAGCAACCATTTGGAATAACTCCAAGTGGAGAGTGGTAGAAGCATTTACAATATGACCTGGAGATTTGCGAAGTACATACGAATCTGAAAGTTGCAGGCCTGTTGACTAAAACCTCTCTCACAAGCAAAACATGATCAAACCCCAGAACTCATTGAGTCTTCATCACATGATGATGTGAACTAGTTTAATGACACTAGTAAACTCTTTGGATGTTGGTCACATGGTGATGTGACCTGTGAATGTTAATCACATGGCGATGTGAACTAGATTATTGACTCTAGTGCAAGTGGGAGACTGTTGGAAATATGCCCTAGAGGAAATAATAAAAGTATTATTATATTTCCTTGTTCATGATAATTGTCTTTTATTCATGCTATAACTGTATTATCCGGAAATCGTAATACACGTGTGAATACATAGACCACAATATATCCCTAGTGAGCCTCTAGTTGACTAGCTCGTTGTGATCAACAGATAGTCATGGTTTCTCGCTATGGACATTGGATGTCGTTGATAACGGATCACATCATTAGAAGAATGATGTGATGGACAAGACCCAATCCTAAGCATAGCACAAAGATCGTGTAGTTCGTTTGCTAGAGCTTTTCTAATGTCAAGTATCTTTTCCTTAGACCATGAGATTGTGCAACTCCGGATACCGTAGGAATGCTTTGGGTGTACCCAACGCCACAACGAATCGGGTGGCTATAAAGGTGCACTACAAGTATCTCCGAAAGTGTCATTGGGTTGTACGAATCGAGATGGGATTTGTCACTCCCGTAAACGGAGAGGTATCTCTGGGCCCACTCGGTAGGACATCATCATAATGTGCACAATGTGACCAAGGGGTTGATCACGGGATGATGTGTTACGGAACGAGTAAACAGACTTGCCGGTAATGAGATTGAACAAGGTATCGGTATACCGACGATCGAATCTCGGGCAAGTACAATACCGTTAGACAAAGGGAATTGTATACGGGATCGGTTGAGTCCTTGACATCGTGGTACATCCGATGAGATCATCATGGAACATGTGGGAGCCAACATGGGTATCCAGATCCCGCTGTTGGTTATTGATCGGAGAACGTCTCGGTCATGTCTACATGTCTCCCGAACCCGTAGGGTCTACACACTTAAGGTTCGATGACGCTAGGGTTATAAAGGAAGTTTTGTATGTGGTTACCGAATGTTGTTCGGAGTCCCGGATGAGATCCCAGATGTCATGAGGAGTTCCGGAATGGTCCGGAGGTAAAGATTGATATATTGGACGAAGGGTTTTGGAGTCCGGAAGTGTTAGGAGGAGGTAGGGTGATGACCAAAGCATGACCGAAAGGTGTTTGGGAGCCCGGCAAGTGTTGGGGGCTTCATGGGCCAAGGGAAGGGGGCAAACCAGCCCACTAAGGGGCTGTGCACCCCCCTCACCTATTCCCACGTGACCAGGGGGTTTGGGGCGCCCCATCTAGGGTTCCCACCTCCTGGCTTGGGGGCCAAGTCACCCAAGGGGGAGATCCCATCTGCCTCAGCGCCGCCCCCTAGGGAAACCCTAGGCGCTGAAAGTGCAACTAATCCCGGGTGGTTTTGGTAATTAATAACAACATATATATCATTGAACTAATTGTTTCTTGAGAATATTTGAAAGTTCAGTGATATGGGTATGGCAATGGTGATGATGTGGACCCCTCAAAATGCTAAGGAAAACATTAGCAAAAGCTCAAGACTCCATTTTTGGTTTAGTGATCCAAGATCACATTGAGTCCATAGGAAAGCCAATACTATTAAAGGGATGAGGTTATGATGATGATCTGGTTGCTCAAAGTGCTTAGTGATCTATCTCCCAAACTATCGACAATCTTTCATTCCAACATATACTCATAAGTAATCTCGGTCCCACCGATTCCATAAACTCACCACACCGAGATGAACCACCTCAGCCATATAGCCAAACCCTAGAAATTTCGGATTTTCCGATTCCAAACTCGGTCTTACGAAACTAGTGTTGCCAACCTTCAGAACATACGTACTCAAATCGGTGTCACCGAGATGATAAAGTCGGTCCCACCGAGAATGGCAAACCCTAGTCTTTGGAAGAATCGGACTAACCGAGATTGTATTTTCGGTCCCATCGAAAATCCCAACGTTCACAAGATTTGAACTTTCGGTCTCACCGAGTTGTCAACTTCGGTCTGACCGAGATTGGTCAAATGTGTGTAACGGTTGGATTTTGTGTGGAGGCTATAAATACCCCTCCACCTCCTCTTCATTCGTGGAGAGAGCCATCAGAAAGAACTACCACTCCTACCTTACATTTCTGAGAAGAAAACTACCTACCCTTGTGTTGAGATCAAGTTGCTCCACTCCCACCATATGAAACTTGATTTCTAGCCTTCCCAAGTTGCTTTCCACTCAATCCTTTCTTCCACCACAGCCAAATCGGTGAGGAGAGTTGAGTGTTGGGGAGATTATCATTTGAAGCACAAGAGCAAGGAGTTCATCATCACCAACACCATCTATTACCTTTTGGAGGGTGGTGCCTCCTAGATTGGTTAGGTGTCGCTTGGGAGCCTCCGTCAAGATGTGGAGTTGAACCAAGAAGTTTGTAAGGGCAAGGAGATCGCCTACTTCGTGAAGATCTACCCGAGTAAGGCTAGTCCTCCGTGGGCGAGGCCATGATGGCATAGACAAGGTTGCTTCTTCGTGGACCCTTCGTGGGTGGAGCCTCCATGGACTCTCGCTGGCCGTTACCCTCCGTGGGTTGAAGTCTCCATCAGCGTGGATTGACGATAGCACCACCTATCGGAACCACGAGAAAAAATCTCCGTGTCTCCAAATTGCGTTTGCTCTTCTCCACCTCTATTTACTACATGTGCAATTTTACTTTCCGCTGCCATTACTCTAGAATTGCATGTGTAGGGTGATACTAGACTTGGTCATCATTGTGAACTTGCTAAAAACTTGTCCTAATCAAAAGGCTAAACTTTTAAATTGTCAAGTAGTCTAATCACCCCCCCCCTCTAGACATACTTCCGATCCTACAAGTGGTATCAGAGCTTTGGTCTCCATTGATTGGTTTCCATTGCATTGGACTCCATAAGCTTGGTTTCACAACCTAGGAGAGTATGGCGTCTAGTGAGGGTAATTTTCATAGAGGTCCTTACTTTGATGGTTCAAATTTTGCTAGTTGGAAGCATAAAATGAAAATGCATATTCTTGGACATAACCCTGCCGCATGGGGCATTATTTGTGTTGGCTTGCAAGGTGAGTTCTTGAGGAAGGAAAAGTTCCGGATCGTGAAGCTACTGCGGATGAGTTGCGGATGTTCTGAACAATGCTCAAGCTTGTGACATTCTCTTCAATGCTTTGTGTCCCGAGGAGTTCAACAAGATCAGCCGTCTTGAGAATGCAAAAGAGATTTGGGATACTTTGGTGAAATGCACGAAGGTACCGAGTCCGTGAAGGAATCAAAGCTAGATGTTCTTCAAGGTCAACTTGACAAGTTCAAGATGAAGGAAGGTGAAGGAGTCGCTGAAATGTACTCTAGGCTTGCTCTCATCACCAATGAGATTGCGGCTTAGGAAGCGAAGAAATGACCGACCGATTCATCATCAAGAAGATTCTCGAGCTTTGGATGGAAAGTATGACACCGTGTGCACTTTGATCCAAATGATGCCAAACTACAAGAATCTCAAGCCTACCAAGTCATTGGAAGAATTGTTGCTCATGAGATGACACTTAAAGATAAGGAAGAGCTTCACAACAAGTCAAGTGGTGCTTACAAAGCTACAGTTGAAGCTCCCACAACCTCAAGTGACAAGCTGGTTTCAAATGAAGAGATAAGCCTAATGGTGAAGAACTTCAACAAATTCTACAAGAGTAGAAGCAAAGAAAGAAGCTCAAAGTCTAGATCATATGATGAAAAGAGATCTTCTAGTCGTGATCGAAACTACTACAATTGTGGAAGACCCGGACACTACTCAAATGAGTGTTCGACTCCCCACAAAAGAAGATAAGAATCTCCAAGAAGAAGAAGCTCAAGAGAAGAGTCACCTCGGAAAGAGAGAAGGAGTAGAGATGATCGTTATGAACGAAGATCCTCTCGGAGAAGCAAGGATTCGGAAAGGAAAGACAAGTCATCAAGGAGCTACACAAGAAGAAAACATAAAGCTCATGTTGGTGAATGGGTCTCGGCCCGACTCGACAATCACTCGAAAGAAGCTATCACTCCAACTCCGAATCTGATCAAGATGAAGGTGTTGCGGTCTTGCTCTCGTGTCCTCCAACTCCAACTCCTATGACTTGTTTGATTCACCAAATGAGGGAATTGGAAGATGCTTCATGGCTAAAGGCCCCAAGGTATCACACCTGAATTTATTGACTTTGATAGTGATGAGGATGACTTGCTTGGTGAAGATGAGCTTTTACATGACAAATCTAGTGAGCCTAGTAATGATGAACATGCTAGTAGTCTTTATAGTCGAGAAGAGTCGAATGACAATGCTATGAAGGAGATTGAGCGTCTAACTAAAGAACTAAACACTCTTAAGTTAGCTCATGAAACAACTCAAGAAGATCATAGAGAGCTCCTAAGATCTCATGAGAAGCTACGCTTCGAGAAGCTCAATCTAGAGCAAGAACATGAGTTCCTAAAAGCTATCAATGACGATCTTCGAAAGAAGAGTTCTTCATATCTTGCCAAACGACTTCTCTTGTCTAATTTCTTGCCACCTATTAAAACTAAGCATGACAAGCATAAGAAAAATTCTTCATCTAGTAGTAACAATAACCATGCTAAATCCAATGTTGTTACTCCTAGTAGTTCTCTTGATTCCACTAACAATGTTTCAAGCCAAGTTTCACTTGAGCAAGAAAATAGTTTATTGAAAGGGATTATAGAGAAAGGTGTCTACAAGAGCCTTGCCGGAAGCAAGAACTTTGAGGAAATTGTTCGCATGCAAGGAAGGCACCGGAAGAATCAAGGAATTGGTTTTGAGCGAAAGTTCAACGCCGAGGGTGTTGAATGGGAAGAAGGTCAATATCCCACTCCAAAGTTTGTTTCTCAAAAGGAGAAGTATGATCCTACTTCTTCCAATGTGGAACAAGCTCAAGATGACCTTCCACCACAAGACCACAAGCTAAAAGGCAAGGACAAGCTTCAAGAGGAGATTGATGCATTCATTGAAGCACCCAAAGCCATGGTCAAGTGGGTTCCCAAGGAAACTTCAAGTTCTACTTCGTCAAGCTCAACTACTACCCCAAGGATTCCCATCAAGATGATGTGGATCCCGAAGAAGAAGAACTAGAGAGTTCTTGAGGGTGACTCCGCCAACAAACTTCACTCACATTCATTTTGGCAAAGAACTTGTGCAATCAACTTCCACATCTTGCACTAGTTCATGGAGTCACAAACCCTCTTGTTGGTAAGTCAAGGGACAAGGTAATCATTGCTTTCATGGACATCATCTATTGTGTACTTCAATCTATGTCCATGGATATCCTTGTTTGTTCCTTGTGGGACTAACCCATGTAGGTATTGAAAGTGCCCGAATCCAAAGGATTGCTCCCAACTCTTGATGATCTTCATCAACATTGAGCATCCACATCTTCAACATCTACATGAAGTCTTCAACGACAACCCAAGGTTAGTTTGACCCTTTAAAAGGGGTTCTCACATCAAGGGGGAGCTTTGCTCTTAAGAATTGAGCTAAAGCATCTTCAAATGATGTGAACACATTAATGCTTTATGTAAAAGTGGTAACCCCACTTGTGCTTAGTATGACCTATGATCAAATGTTCTCATTTGACTCCTAAGTCAATATACTCATATATAGATGACCTAGTCATCGCCAAATTGTGTGCTAGTTGCTAGAGTTTTGTTTGTGCATGTTTGACACATGTTTCATTTGCTATCTTATTGTGTGAGCATGTTGGATGCATGATTTTATCCATTCGAGGACATCCATTTGTTGCTTGGTCTTTTGGATTTTTCTTTTTGACCAAATGAATGGACAAAGAATGCCTAAGTTCCTCCCCTAGCTATCTATGCTTTCTTGTCTCAAATTCTATTCATGCTTATATCACAAACTTTGATCAAGTCTTTTTGGACAGATCGAGTGAGGAGCACTTGAGCCACCGATCCGTCAAAAGCTTAACTTCCAAAACCTTCTAAGTATTTTCGGTCAAACCAATCTACTCAAATCGGACGGATCAAATCACTTGGATTGATCTAGGTTTTCACCTCGGTGAAACCGAAGTTACAAATTTCGGCGTGATCAAGTGAGTAATCGCTTGCGATTAACCATCTCGGTGCCACCGAAGTTTTCAACTCGGTCCCACCGACACCGAAGGGTATATATACCGAGGGCAGCGCGCTGATTATTCCTTCAAAACGCCTCGCCCCCAAACCCTTAGCTGCCGCCGCCGTGGTCTCCGGATCGTCTCCGTAAATGTCGCTGTCGCGCTGCCATGGTCTCCGTCGCCGTCAGCGGTCTATCTCATCGCGCCGTTGCAGCCAGAGAGAAACTCCACCAAGTTAGGGTGAGTTTGATCCTCTCGTGCTTCAACCTCGATTCTATCCACGATAGGTTTGCCTAGCTTCTTGCCAAGTTTGAAATCTTCCTATCCAGCAGATTAGTTCTTAGAACGAAATTGAGTAAAAATTTTAGGGTTAGGTTTCGCGAACACATCTCGGTGTGACCGATTCTACATTCTCGGATCGACCAATTTGGCCTCTGGCCATTCAGATCGCACTTTTCGGTCCAACGAAGTTGTGCAAATCGGTAAGACCGAAATGAGGATTCAGTGAAACCCTAGTGCTCTCGGCTAGACCGAAACCCATTTCGTCCAACCGAAAGTGGTGTGAATGGTTCTGTTTAGACACTTCGGATTCACGAATTTTAGACTCGGTCGACCGAAATGCATTCAGTGAAAACCTAAAACTGAAGTTTGAACTCATTCATTTTGCAAAATCTTCGCAGTTTGTGATAACTCTTCTATTACGCCTATACCTATTCTATTCACGGGTTGTCGGTCATGTATCGATGCAAGTGACAGCTGTAAGCAGTCTGAATCACCGGTTGAGATTCGAGGCAGGCACTAGTCTGAAGCAAGTAGTTTTTCCGATGATGGTGAGAGGAGCACCCCAAGTGGATTGCCTCCTGCGCCACCGGGGCGTGAAGAAGAGAAATTCGATGAAGAGGATTCGACTTTGTTCTTTGAGGAGGAGATTACCTCTAAGCCTAAGAGGAAAGTGGTTGCCAAAGAGCATCAAGGGCAACAAACAAAGAAAGGCACCAAGCAAAGAGAAGAAGTCCACAGTTGCAAAGAAGCTGAGCATGGAAGAAGAAACCTCAAGCAAGGTAAAGAAAACTTCCAAGAGGAAGAGGATAGTACATGATGAAGGCGATGATGATTACGATGAGGAAGCACCCCAGCCTCCTCGAAGCCTAAGTTGATGGGAGATGCCATCGAGGCAGGGAGCACCTACCAAATCTAAGCCATCGGCTCCAAAGAAAGGCAGCTCAAGCCAAGCCTCTTTGCCAAGCCCAAGAAAACAGTGAGAAACATTCCAGCCTCAGAGAAGAAGAAGGACAATGTGCCACCAGCTGAATCAGATGAAGAGGCACATGTGTTGCTGAAACTCAGACAGAGGATGATCCCACATCTGTTGAAGGACAAGCTAAGTCTGAAGCTGCCAAACAAGCCAAAGCTGAGAAGGAAGCAGCAGCAGCAGCAGCAGCTAAACCCAAGAGCGTTGGAGAACAGCTTCTTGAAGCTACCCAGAGGATTGAACTACGCCTGGCCAGCATAGTGCGATCTCGTGGAGAGTCTTGAGAGGATAGTTGAAGACAAGTTCCATGCTCGATGTCAAGTCGATCAAGTACAGTCACCGTCAACAAGCTTGAGGCAGATATCGAGGAAGCCAAGAGGGAGAAGGCAGAGCTCATGAAGGAGATGCGAGATGACCTTGTCAAGGATGACTATGAGCAGCCTGCCCGGTCCCCTAAAGCCCAGATCACTGCTATTCCAAAGGATGACCCGGGACTACAAAGATCAAGCACCTCCCACAGCTCCATCGGTTCCAGCCCAGCTCCAGTGTCCACTCCTCCGGCTCCACAGACTTCAGAAGCCTTTGCGATGCAGCTATCTCCACTCCATCAACGCAGACAGGAGCCGCCAGCAGAGTCCCTAGTGACGTTTAGCTCTATACCTTTCGAACTTTTTGGTAACTTGTTGCCAAAGGGGGAGAAATTGTATAGATCATAGGACTTCGAGAGAGAGAGAGTGCTCGTTTTTTTTGCTCTTTCGTTTGCGGTTTTCCTTGAGATACTTTTGAGTTCTTCGAGACATTTTGTGTGTTTGATACTACGTTTGCTCTACTTTGATGAGTGCTTGATCATACTATGCCTTAATGTGTGCTTAATGCTTATCATATTCTATTCATATCTTGTATGATCATTTACTCATGTCTTGGTGATTGGGTGCATGCTATTCATTCTTATCATTTTGTGCGCTCCACCAAGATGTATGTGACATGGAAGAGTGACCCATGATCCTAATCGATTGTGCATTTGCATTCAAACGCAAATCTTAAATAATGCACAAATTTAGGGGGAGCTCTTGCTTATCACATACTTCTCAAAGCGACGATATCATTCATTGATTATATCATTTGTCGAAGCTTTGATCTATATGTTGTCATCAATTACCAAAAAGGGGGAGATTGAAAGTGCAACTAATCCCCGGGTGGTTTTGGTAATTAATAACAACATATATATCATTGAACTAATTGTTTCTTGAGAATATTTGTAAAGTTCGGTGATATGGGTATGGCAATGACTGATGATGTGGACCCTCAAAATGCTAAGGAAAACATTGGCAAAAGCTCAAGACTCCATTTTGGTTTAGTGATCCAAGATCACATTGAGTCCATAGGAAAGCCAATACTATTAAAGGGGATGAGGTTATGATGATGATCTGGTTGCTCAAAGTGCTTAGTGATCTATCTCCCAAACTATCAGCAATCTTTCATTCCAACATATACTCATAAGTAATCTCGGTCCCACCGATTCCATAAACTCACCACACCGAGATGAACCACCTCACCATATAGCCAAACCCTAGAAATTTCGGATTTTCCGATTCCAAACTCGATCTTACGAAACTAGTGTTGCCAACCTTCAGAACCTTCAGACTCAAATCGGTGTCACCGAGATGATAAAGTCGGTCCCACCGAGAATGGCAAACCCTAGTCTTTGGAAGAATCGGACTAACCGAGATTGTATTTTCGGTCCCACGAAAATCCCAACGCTCACAAGATTTGAACTTTCGGTCTCACCGAGTTGTCAACTTCGGTCCGACCGAGATTGGTCAAATGTGTGTAACAGTTGGATTTTGTGTGGAGGCTATAAATACCCCTCCACCTCCTCTTCATTCGTGGAGAGAGCCATCGAAAGAACTACCACTCCTACCTTACATTTCGAGAAGAAAACTACCTACCCTTGTGTTGAGATCAAGTTGCTCCACTCCCACCATATGAAACTTGATTTCTAGCCTTCCCAAGTTGCTTTCCACTCAATCCTTTCTTCCACCACAGCCAAATCGGTGAGGAGAGTTGAGTGTTGGGGAGATTATCATTTGAAGCACAAGAGCAAGGAGTTCATCATCACCAACACCATCTATTACCTTTTGGAGGGTGGTGCCTCCTAGATTGGTTAGGTGTCGCTTGGGAGCCTCCGTCAAGATGTGGAGTTGAACCAAGAAGTTTGTAAGGGCAAGGAGATCGCCTACTTCGTGAAGATCTACCCCGAGTAAGGCTAGTCCTCCGTGGACGTAGGCCATGATGGCATAGACAAGGTTGCTTCTTCGTGGACCCTTCGTGGGTGGAGCCCTCCGTGGACTCTCGCAGCCGTTACCCTCCGTGGGTTGAAGTCTCCATCAACGTGGATCGACGATAGCACCACCTATCGGAACCACGAGAAAAAATCTCCGTGTCTCCAAATTGCGTTTGCTCTTCTCCACCTCTATTTACTACATGTGCAATTTTACTTTCCGCTGCCATTACTCTAGAATTGCATGTGTAGGGTGATACTAGACTTGGTCATCATTGTGAACTTGCTAAAAACTTGTCCTAATCAAAAGGCTAAACTTTTAAATTGTCAAGTAGTCTAATCACCCCCCCCTCTAGACATACTTCTGATCCTATAGCGCCTCCCCTCCCCTTTGCCCCTATATATAGTGGAGGTTTTTGGGCTGCCTAACACACGAGAACTTCACCTCCTGGTGCAGCCCTACCTCTCTCCCTTCTCCTCATATCTCGCGGTGCTTGGCGAAGCCCTGCTGGACTACCACGCTCCTCCATCACCACCACGCCGTTGTCTTTGCTGCTGGATGGAGTCTTCCTCAACCTCTCCTCTCTCCTTCTTTGGATCAAGGCGTGGGAGACGTCACCGGGCTGTACGTGTGTTGAACGCGGAGGTGCCGTCCGTTCGCACTAGGATCTCCGGTGATTTGGATCACGACAAGCACGACTCCTTCAACCCCGTTCACTTGAGCGCTTCGCTTAGCGATCTACAAGGGTATGTAGATGCACTCTCCTTCCCCTCATTGCTGGTTTCTCCATAGATAGATCTTGGTGACACGTAGGAAAATTTTGAATTTCTGCTACGTTCCCCAACACGTCGCCCACGAAGGACTTGCCTCACTAGCGGTAGATCTTCACGAAGTAGGCGATCTCCTTGCCCTTACAAACTCCTTGGTTCAACTCCACAATATTGTCGGAGGCTCCCAAGTGACACCTAGCCAATCTAGGAGACACCACTCTCCAATAAGTAACAAATGGTGTGTTGATGATGAACTCCTTGCTCTTGTGCTTCAAATGATAGTCTCCCCAACACTCAACTCTCTCTCATAGGTTTTGGATCTGGTGGAAAGAACATTTGAGTGGAAAGCAACTTGGGAAGGCTAGAGATCAAGATTCATATGGTAGGAATGGAATATCTTGGTCTCAACACATGAGTAGGCGGTTCTCTCTCAGAAATTGTAACTTGGAAGTGTAGGTTCGTTCTGATGGCTCTCTCCACGAATGAAGAGGAGGTGGAGGGGTATATATATCCTCCACACAAAATCTAACCATTACACACAATTTACCAAACTCGGTGGGACCGAATTGTTAAACTCGGTCAGACCGATTTAGTAAACCTAGTGACCGTTAGGGTTTTGATTGGGGATCGACATGCATCTCGGTGAGACCGATTCGATTAGGGTTAGGGCATAACGTAATCTCGGTAAGACCGATTACACAAACTCGGTGAGACCGATTTGGTAATAAGCTTTCCAGAGAGTTGGTCAGGTAAACTCGGTGGGACCGATTTGCTCTTTTCGGTGAGACCGAAAATGTTACAAAAAGGAAACAGAGAGTTTACATTGCAATCTCGGTGGGACCGATCGCTCACTTCGGTTAGACCGAAACGTTACAAAGGGAAATAGAGAGATTACAACCCCATCTCGGTGAGACCGAGATCCCTATCGGTAGGACCGATTTGCTTAGGGTTTGTGGCAGTGGCTATGACTTTTGGAATCGGTAGCGCCGGATAGAAAGAATCGGTGTGACCGATTTTGGCTTTGGGTGTAGGTCATTTGTGGATGTGGGAAAGTAGTTGAGGGTTTTGGAGCATATCACTAAGCACATGAAGCAAGAGGCTCATTAAGCAACACCTCATCCCTCCTTGATAGTACTGGCTTTTCCTATAGACTCAATGTGATCTTGGATCACTAAAATATAATATGAAGAGTCTTGAGCTTTTGAGCTTGAGCCAATCCTTTGTCCTTAGTATTTTGAGGGATCCACTTTCATCATCCATGCCATGCCATTCATTGAGCTTTCCTGAAATAATAGTCTTGGAATAGCATTAGCTCAATGAGCTATATGCTGTTATGAATTACCAAAACCACCTAGGGATAGTTGCACTTTCAATCTCCCCTTTTTGGTAATTGATGACAACATATAGATCAAAGTTTCGACAAATGATAATAAGATTGAATAACATCGTCTCTTTGAGAAGTATGTGATAAGCAAGAGCTCCCCCTAAATTTGTGCATAGTTTAATATTTGCTTTGGACTGCAAATGCACAATGAATTAGGCTCATGGGTTACTCTTCCATGTCACATACATCTTGGTGGAGCGCTCAAACTAATAAATATTGAATACATGCACTCATCACCAAGCATTGTGAATGATCACATAAGATAGATAAGCATGCATAAGTGTAGCTTATGATCAAACACATGATCATCAATGTCTCACAAGCATAGTATCTCAACGAAAAGCAAACAAAGTTTAAAAAACACCAAATAAAAGCAAGAGAGAACAAAAGCAACACTCTCTCTCTCTCTCTCTCGAAGCCCTATGATCTATACATTTTTCTCCCCCTTTGGCAACAAGTTACCAAAAAGTTCATAGAAAATGCATAGTGCTAGATCGGCTCTCAGGCTTAATCTTCTAGTGGAGGTGTCCTGATGACTCCTTGGACGAAGGCTTCAGTTGAAGTAGAGGTCTTCAAGTGGATCTTTGGAGCTGGTTGCTTTGGAACTGAAGGGCGGTGGTGGTCTTTGAAGTTGTTGCTCTAGTGTCATCCTTTCGCACCGCAACGGACCTCTGGGCTCTGGGCACTCTGGCAAAGACATTAGTTGTTGTCTTGCCCTGCTTCTCCTGCAAGTCCTTTTGCAGCTGCTCTACAATCGACTGAATCTCAGTTACTTTGACATCAAGGTCATGGAATTTGAGTTCCATGATTCTCTCAAGGCTCTCCTGATTCTAAGTGAGGGTGGCCAGTCCCTTCTCAATCCTCAGTGTAGATGCTATCAAGTAACCAAGCTGCTCCTGTTTGGTTTTTAAGAAATATTCAGATGCCTCCTCTTGAGTTGGCATCTTGGCAACCTTCTCCTTCTTTGCCTTCTCCTTCTTCTCTTGAGCTTGAACTGATTGTGGATCATTCTCATTCATGACAACCTCATTGTCCTCAAAGTCTGGATAAAGTGGAAAGTGTTCCTTATCCAACTAATATTTCCCTGTGCCCATCTTTGAGTTGATCAATTTCTGAATCTGAGGTGCATATCCACAGCTCCTCTTCTGATCTGCTGCAGTCCTCTTAATTGTTTCAATCATCAGGCTCATGACTTTGAACTTTTGTGGCACATCAAACACATGCAACATGTTGATGGCATGCCCTCTGATCATGTTATGGTCACCAGACTTGGGCAACAAGGTATGCCTCAGAATCCAATTAATGGTTGGCAACCCTGACAGCACAAAGTGAACCAATCCAAACTTATGAGTCTCTACTGCCTTGTCTGGAATTTCCTTGTAAATGTGAGCCATGGAATTGTGATCCATCTTCTTCTTTGCATAGATATCTAGGTCATCCTCATTTTCCTTGGGGGCATTTATCAGACTTGCCCATTCTTCAACAGTGGATCGGTACCTTGTACCTTCAGACATCCAAACAATTCTTCCATCTGGGTAAAAGTGTGCTGTGGAGTAGAATTGCATGATAAGTTCATCATTCCAGTGGGTGAACTTCTATCCAACAAAATCAGCAAGTCCACAAGCAACAAAGCTTTCTTGTACTCCAGGATAGTGCTCTTCATTGTCTTTGATGTAGGTCCAGTCGACCCACCTCATGTCACAAACTATAGGCTTCTTGTCCAACAGAATTGTTTCATAGAAGTCCTGCTGTTCCTTTGTGTGGAACCTGTAGTCAACAGCAGTTCTTCTTCTTGATGCATATGGATCTTCCATCCTCCACAGTCTCAGCCCTCAATCTTTCGATCCTCATGTCCTCACCACAGGATGGGCATCATTGTGGTCTGTATCTTGGGCTTGAGCTTTCTTAGGACTGTCCTTCTTCATCCTCTTCTTCAAACAACATTTGGCTTTGGGGCCTTGTTCTTCTCAAGAATTGGAATACTATTAGTATTCCTCTTTGGAACTTGCTTGGCCTTGGAGGCAGCTTTGGGTGCTTCCTTGGGCTTAGATGTTGCAGCCCCTGATCTGATTGCATCTCCCATAAGCTTGGGTGCCTTAGGTGCTGGTGCAGCAACCTCTTCCTCTTCTTTAGAATCTCTTCTCGTGGAGGGCTTCCCAAGGACCTTGGCAGTTGTGGTTCTTGCTCTCTTCTTCTTCTTGTCCTGACCACCTTCATCCTCTGATTCAATTGTGAACTTCATAGTCTCACCAGTGGGAACTTTCTGAGGTTTGGAAGAAGTGACTTTCTTCTCGTGTGCCTCTTTGGGTTTCTGCAGGTGGCACTTGAGTGGACTTTTCGGCCTTTGGCATTGGTGTCCTCTTGGCAGGAATTTTCTTCTTCAGACCCGGCTTTGTGCTATGTGCAGAGCCATATTCCTTCTTGAGCACCACTTTCTTGGAAGTGGCCTCATCTTCCTCAGCTTTATAATCTTCATCTTCTGAGTCTGAAGTCCTCTTCCTCCTTTGCCTAGTAGCAGCCTTAGGCAAATTGCTAGGAGTACTTCTGCTCCCATCATCTGTAGTTGAGGGACTAGTTCCCTTAATCAAATCCATCTGCTCTTCTGACCTGTTCTGACTGTCACTCTGGTCTGACATGCTGCAAAAAACTGACTGCTGACCCTATGAAGAGTTATAGATGAGATAGAATAGATGAGCATCACAAAATGTAGAGATTTTTGCAAAAGAATGATTCAAAAGTTCAGTTTAGTTTTCCACAGAAAGCATTTCGGATCAACCGATTTTCAAACTCGTGATACCGAAGCAGTTTTTGGAACCTAAACTAATGATCTCGGTTGGACCGAGTCACAGTTCTGTGGCACCGAGACTGCTAGGGTTTCACATAATCCTCAAATCGGTCGCACCGATTAGTAATTCTCGGTCAGACCGAGAGTCACTAGTGCAATGGCATAAGCCAAATCGGTGAGACCGAGTTTTTCAACTCGGTGGGTCCGAGATGGTTTCGGCGGAAACCTAACCCTAAAAATTTGAATCTCATCTAATCTGCAGACTACTTTGACTTGATAGAAGTGTTTCAATCGTGGCAAGATTCATTAAGAGTACAATGTGCTTGGAATCAGACGTGGATAGCACAAAGATTGAGTCCATACCCTAACTTGGCGGTGGACTCGCTACGGCGACAACGGCGGGGGAGAATTTCGTTGACGGCGGCGGAGACCAATGATGGAGGCTCTTTGGCGACGAGGAGACGATCCGGAGACCTTCGATGGCAGAGCGAGCTATTGCGTGGGCGAAGGGTTTCGGAGAAATTTCCAAAAGTTTTGCCCGTGGCTATATATAGCCCGACCCTGTCGGTGTGACCGAGTGGAACAACTCGGTGGCACCGAGATGCATAACTGTGTACAGTTACAACAACTCGGTGTGACCGAAAAGTTCAAATCGGTTGCACCGAGATTGAAAACTCAGATCAACTTAGTGATCTCGGTAGGACCGAAATGGAGGAATCGGTCAGACCGAGAGTCACAAAGAGGTTTTGGAGGTTTAAGTCTATGACGAATCGGGGACTCCGAGTGCTCCTCACACAGAGTGGTTCGAATCTGACTCGATCAAATTTTGTGATGTAGCATGAATAGAGTTTGAGACGAGAAAAGCATATATAGCTAAAGAAGGTTCTTAGGCATTCTTGTCCATCCACTTGGCAACAAGAAAAGAGAGCAAACAATCAAAACAACAAGTGGATGTTCTTGAATGAGTAAAATATGCACCAACATGCTCACACAATAAGATGGCAAATGAAATATGCGGCAAAGCATGCACGACCAATTCTAGCATCTATCAAACAATTGGCGATGACTAGGTCATCTATATATGAGTATATTGACTTAGGAGTCAAATGAGAACATTTGATCGTAGGTCATACTCATCGTTTAAGCTCAAGTGGGGTTACCACTTTTACATAATGCATTGATGTGTTCACACCATTAGAGTTGCTTTGACTCAATTCTTAGAGTTAAGCTCCCCCTAGATGTGAGATCCCCCCTTAGAGGGATGAACTAACCTTGGGTTTAAATCGATGATGACTTCATGTAGGTGTTGAAGATGTGGATGCTCAATGTTGGTGTAGATCATTTGGAGCAATCCTTTGGAGTGAGTTGCACTTTCAACTTACCTACATGGGTTAGTCCCACAAGGAACAAACAAGAATATCCATAGACATAGAGTGATGCACACACAAGATGATGTCCATGAACTCATTAGGTTACCTTGTCCCTTACCTTACCAACATGAGGGTTTGTGACTCTTTGAACTAGTGCAAGATGTGGAAGTTGATTGCACTGGTTCTTGCCAAAATGATACTCCCTCCGTTCTAAAATAGATGACCCAACTTTATACTAACTTTAGTACAAAGTTGAATCATCTATTTTGGAATGGAGGGAGTATGAGTGAAGAATGTTGGCGGAGTCACCCTCAAGAACTCTCTAGTTCTTCTTCTTCGGGATCCACATCATCTTGATGGGAATCCTTGGAGTTGTAGTTGTACTTGATGAAGTAGAACTTGACGTAGTCTTAGGGACCCACTTGAACGAGGCTTTAGGTGCTTTTTCAAATGCATCAATCTCTTCTTGAAGCTTGTCTTTGCCTTTGTTCTTGTGGTCTTGTGGTGGAAGATCATCTTGAGCTTGTGTTCCCTTGAAAGAAGTAGGATCATACTTCTCTTGTTGAGGAACAAACTTCGTCTTGGGGTATTGATCTTCTTCCCACTCAACTCCATTGGCATTGAACCTTTGTTCAAAACCAACACCTTGATTCTTCCGGTGCCTTCCTTGCTTGCGTACAATTTCCTCGAATTGCTTACTCCGGCAAGGCTCTTGTAAACACCTTCTCTATAATTCCTTCAATAAGCTATTTTCTTGCTCAAGTGTAACTTGGCTAAGAGAATCATTAGTGGAATCAAGAGAACTACTAGAAGCAACAATATTAGATTTGACATTATTATTGTTACTACTAGAGGAAGTATCTTTCTTGTACTTGTTACTTGACTTGACTTGAGGCATGTAAGTGGATAAGAGTAAATGCTTGGCAATGTAAGAAGAACTTTTCTTGCGAAGATCATCATTGATTGCCTTTAAGAACTCATGCTCTTGCTCAAGATTGAGCTTTTCAAAGCGTAACTTCTCATGAGCCCTTAAAAGTTCTCGATGATCTTCGTAGATAGTTTCATGAGCTAACTTAAGAGTGTTTAGTTCTTTAGTTAGAAGCTCAATCTTCTCCTTATCACTGTCATTCGTTTTATCTTATTAGCATGATTAATTGACGTTCATCATAGTATTCATCACTAGAGTTGTCAACAAGTAAATCATCATCCACAAGCAAGTCATCTTCATCACTATTGAAATCAACATACTCAGGGTGTGTTAACTTTGGACCTTTGGCCATGAAGCATCTTCCAACACCTTCATTTGGTGAATCAAATATGTCGTAGGAGTTGGTTGACACAAGTGCTAGACCGACAACACCTTCATCTTGAGTGTATTCGGAGTCGGAGTGATAGCTTCTCTCGGAGTGATTGTCTGAGTCGGAGCCGGATACCCATTCACCAACATGAGTTTGATGTCTTCGTTTTGTGTAGCTCCTTGATGACTTGTCCTTCCTTTCTGAATCCTTGCTTCTCCGTGAGGGTCTTCGTTCATAACGATCATCTCTACTCCTCCTCTCTCTTGGTGGTGATTCTTCTCTTTTGCTCCTTCTTCTTGGAGAATCTTCTCTTCTTTTGTAGGTTGTCGTACACTCATTGGAATAGTGTCCGGGTCTCCCACAATTGTAGCAATTGCGCTCTCGACTAGAAGATCCCTTGTCATTGTAAGACCTTGACTTGGAGCTTCTTTCTTTGCTTCTACTCTTGTAGAATTTGTTGAAGTTCTTCACCATTAAGCTCAATTCTTCATTGAAGGCTTGTTTCTCGCTTGATGATGTGGGGGCTTCACTGAGGCTTTGTAAGCACCACTTGACTTGTTGTGAAGTTCCTCCTTATCCTTGAGTGACATCTCGTGAGCAACAATTCTTCCAATGACTTCCGTTGGCTTAAGACCTTTGTAGTTTGGCATCATTTGAATCAATTTGCACACGGTATCATACTTTCCATCCAATGATCTTAAGATCTTCTTGATGATGAATTTGCCGGTCATCTCTTCACTCCCTAAGCCGGCAATCTCATTTGTGATAAGAGCAAGTCTAGAGTACATTTCAGCGACACCTTCACCATCCTTCATTTTGAACTTGTCAAGCTGACTTTGGAGCACATCCAACTTGGATTCTTTGACGGACTCGGTACCTTCATGCATATCAATCAAAGTATCCCAAATTTCCTTTGCATTCTCAAGACGGCTGATTTTGTTGAATTCTTCGGCACACAATCCATTCAAGATGATATCATAAGCTTGAGCGTTGTATTGCAGCATCTTCAATTCTTCTGCATTAGCTTCACGGTTCGGTTCTCTCCCATCAAAGAATTCACCTTGTAAGCCAATACAAATAATTGCCCAAACGGCGGGGTTATATCCAAGAATATGCATTTTCATCTTATGCTTCCAACTAGCAAAATTAGTACCATCAAAGTAAGGACCTCTACGGTGATAATTTCCCTCGCTAGACGCCATACTCTCCTAGGTTGTGAAACCAAGGCTATGACCACCAAAAGCTATGGAAATCAAAGCAAATGAAGACCAAGGCTCTGATACCACTTGTAGGACCTTGAAGTATGTCTAGAGGGGGGGTGATTAGACTACTTGACCAATAAAAACTTAACCTTTTCCCAATTTTAGAGTTTGGCAGATTTTAACTATTTTAGGACAAGTCAAGCAATCATCACACTATTCAAGCAAGCATGCAAAGAGTATATAGGCAGCGGAAAGTAAAGCATGCAACTTACAAGAAAGTAAAGGAGAGGGTTTGGAGGATTCAAACGCAATTGGAGACACGGATGTTTTTGGCGTGGTTCCGATAGGTGGTGCTATCGTACATCCACATTGATGGAGACTTCAACCCACGAAGGGTAGCAGTTCTTGTGAGTCCACGGAGGGCTCCACCCACGAAGGGTCCACGAAGAAGCAACCTTGTCTATCCCACCATGGTTGTCGCCCACGAAGGACTTGCCTCACTAGCGGTAGATCTTCACGAAGTAGGCGATCTCCTTGCCCTTACAAACTCCTTGGTTCAACTCCACAATCTTGTTGGAGGCTCCCAAGTGACACCTAGCCAATCTAGGAGACACCACTCTCCAAGAAGTAACAAATGGTGTGTTGATGATGAACTCCTTGCTCTTGTGCTTCAAATTATAGTCTCCCCAACACTCAACTCTCTCTCATAGGTTTTGGATCTGGTGGAAAGAAGATTTGAGTGGAAAGCAACTTGGGAAGGCTAGAGATCAAGATTCATATGGTAGGAATGGAATATCTTGGTCTCAACACATGAGTAGGTGGTTCTCTCTTAGAAATGGTAAGTTGGAAGTGTAGGTTCGTTCTGATGGCTCTCTCCACGAATGAAGAGGAGGTGGAGGGGTATATATAGCCTCCACACAAAATCTAACCGTTACACACAATTTACAAAACTCGGTGGGACCGAATTGTTAAACTCGGTCAGACCGATTTAGTAAACCTAGTGACCGTTAGGGTTTTCCGTGGGACTGACATGCATCTCGGTGAGACCGATTCGGTTAGGGTTAGGGCATAACGTAATCTCGGTAAGACCGATTACACAAACTCGGTGAGACCGATTTGGTAATAAGCTTTCCAGAGAGTTGGTCAGGTAAACTCGGTGGGACCGATTTGCTCTTTTCAGTGAGACCGAAATGTTACAAAAAGGAAATAGAGAGTTTACATTGCAATCTCCGTGGGACCGATCGTTCACTTCGGTTAGACCGAAACGTTATGAAGGGAAACAGAGAGATTACAACCCCATCTCGGTGAGACCGAGATCCCTATCGGTAGGACCGATTTGCTTAGGGTTTGTGGCAGTGGCTATGACTTTTGGAATCGGTGGCGCCGGATAGAAAGAATCGGTTTGACCGATTTGGCTTTGGGTGTAGGTCATTTGTGGATGTGGGAAAGTAGTTGAGGGTTTTGGAGCATATCACTAAGCACATGAAGCAAGAGGCTCATTAAGCAACACCTCATCCCTCCTTGATAGTATTGGCTTTTCCTATAGACTCAATGTGATCTTGGATCACTAAAATATAAAATGAAGAGTCTTGAGGTTTTGAGCTTGAGCCAATCCTTTGTCCTTAGTATTTTGAGGGATCCACTTTCATCATCCATGCCATGCCATTCATTGAGCTTTCCTGAAATAATAGTCTTGGAATAGCATTAGCTCAATGAGCTATATGTTGTTATGAATTACCAAAACCACCTAGGGATAGTTGCACTTTCAGTTAATCATAAGTGGGATGCTTGTCCAAGTTAGGGTAGTACCCATGTACCGGTCCACCCACGTATCAAATTATCAAAGTACCGAACGCGAATCATATGAACGTGATGAAAACTAGCTTGACGATAATTCCCAATGTGTCCTCGGGAGCTCCTTTCTCATTATTAGAAATTGTCAAGGCTTATCCTTTGCTACATACAGGATTGGGCCACCTTGCTGCACTTTATTTACTTTATTTACTTGTTACTCGTTACTATTTATCTTATCACAAAACTATCTATCACCTACAATTTCAGTGCTTGCAGAGAAAACCTTACTGAAAACCGCTTATCATTTCCTTCTGCTCCTCGTTGGGTTCGACACTCTTACTTATCGAAAGGACTACGATTGATCCCCTACACTTATGGGTCATCAACCTCACTCTCTGTCTCCCACCCCACCTAACCCTCGCTCTCTCTCCGACCGCACCCCGCCACCGCTGCCGCCCCGACCCCCCTCCGCCCGCCGCCACTGACGTCCTGCCGCTAATTAAGGCCCATCGGCCCCATGCCCCGTCGTTCCATCACGCCGCCCCGGCCCGCCTTCGCCGACACCGCTGTCGTTGTTAGTAAAATTATTGACTGCATTTTCATTCAACATATATTTTACATAATTCAACATAATTTAAACGAAAAATAAAAAAAGACATTAGTCGTCGTCGCTAGCCGCCAGCAGGTCGATCATGACGACGCCTTCGCTATCACCGCCGTCGTCGCTACTGCCGTCATCCCAGTCGACGGGGATGTCGTCCTCCTCCACCATCGCTGTTGGCGCCGCCTCATTGTCCTCTGCCGGTGCCGCCTCCTCGTCCTTCGCCGGCGCCGCCTCCTCGTCCTCTGCCGGCGCCATCGCGGCCTCCTCTGCAGCCATGGCCTCGGCAGCTTGGATTGTGGCAGAGCGTCACCCTCTAGTACCAAATTACCCCGTACAAAACAAACAATTGCACCTTCCTAGCTCTCTACACGTTACCACATACTAAGCTTATCTCAGATGATTAGGTTAGGGTATTTCCAACGGCAACCCGTAAAAAGCCTTCCGCATCCGTCAGCGGACAGGGGGACCAGTCCACGAGCACATATGCGGGAGGTCGACATCCAACTGTAGCCTCATACATCCGGCCTTTCGGATTTATTTCCCAGTCCGCACGATCAAGTAGCCGCATGCAAAGGGTAGAGAAGTTCAAATAGTCGCATGCAACACTAGTTCAAATTAAAAAAAATTCAAATGTTTACATTCCAACATTGTTGCCCCCTTTCACCGCCTATTGATGCTTATGAGGACATGACTACCTTAGATACAACCAAAAATATTGCATACATGCATATTTGTGAGGTGATTTCTAATGCAAACTATGCAATAATATATTTATGTTATCCAAGACAAAAATACTTCATAGACTAATTGCAGGTGTATGGGGAATTTGTACAATCCACATACAAAGATAAGGCAAAAAGAGAAGTTCAGGTGTTGTTCAAAAAGTCCTCTCACGCTACTTTTGGGCCAAGAGAAAATAGAGTCCAAGTCGCACACGTTCTAGACTCAGATTTGGACTGCACAGACATACCTGACTCAAAAAAAAAACCAAGATCTCTTTCATCCAGACTCTGAATTGGGTGATTCTTTTTTTGCTGGAAAGTAGATTTCGTGCACTTTCCAACCCAATTGGATTCACCTTTAAATTTGTCCGAAGCCTTGAGATATTGACGAAACAATCTGACACTGTAGCAGAATCCGAGTCAAACTACAAGTCCAAAAGTGTTGCATCACCTCCACTTGGGCCCATGAGCCTTGTACGACCTAAGGTTAATTTTCGGCTGCCTTGGGACGTCCTCCCACCTCCTTGGCCGCCACCCCTTGCTCCTATATAAGTAGATCAATCTAGTAGCTTTTTCCTTGCGATTTGTTTAGTTAAAAGTTAGCTATTGCAACTTCGTGTACTTCATTTGTGTCCAATGACCAGATCAAGACCGCTTCCGGATCCCCACTTTATCAATACTTCATATATATTTGCAATATTCAGATTGCATTATCATATTCTTGTTTGTTCTTCGATTGCATGCAGGAATAGACCTTCATGGTCAGGCTGATCGTGCAACCAGCATCTTCAGTAACCTGAGGAGATTGGTTTATTGATTGCTAAGGCACAACGCCATTGCACATTTGTAGTCAGATCGTCAAAGTCGACTCCACCAAATCGATAGCTATCATCTCATCGAAAGATAGGGACACCCTCGCCTCTATGAAATGCTCAATCAAATCTTCCTCGAGCTGCTCGTGAGTTGGTCGATGCCAAATTTGTTGATGCATTTGAATAACTCCTCAAATATGGCTGGATTCTGGTCCGAAAGTTGGATATGATCACCCATGTTCTCAAGTTCCATAGCTGCATCATCATCATCAGCCTCATCCTTGATGATCGTGTTGTGCATGATCACACAATATGTCATCACCTCCCACAAGGTCTTTAGATCCCATTGTATCCACGAACAACTTCAAAACGGGCCTGAAGATCTCCAAATGCCCTCTCGACATCCTTTCTAGCTACTTCTTGTATTTGGGCAAAATGAGCCTTTTTTCTAACCAACTGGGTTTGAGATGGTACTGACAAAGGTAGCCCATGGAGGATAGATACCACCAACCAGATAGTAGCACATGTTGTACTCATGTCCATTGACAGTACAGTGGCAAGGAGGAGCTTGTCCTTCAGTTAGCCTCGCAAACAACAACGATCATTGCAGCACATTGATGTCATTGTGAGACTCGGGCATGCCAAAGCAAGTGTGCCAAATCTAAAGATCCTGTGATGCAACTGCTTCAAGAATGATGGTGGGCTTCTTAACATGACCCTGATATTGCCCTTGTAAAGCCTTTGGGCAATTCTTTCATTTCCAATGCATGCAGTCAAGAGATCCAAGCAAACCTGGCCATCCTCTTGCTTCTGAGATTGCCAGGAGCCTCTCGGTGTCTGCCACAGTTGGTTCTCTCAGGTACTGAGGTCCGAACACCTCGACCACGGCAGTTAAAAACCTGACCATGGTATCTCTGCATGTGCTCTCAGATATCTGTAGGTACTCGTTCCATGAATTAGTGGTCGTGCCATATGCAAGCATCCAGAGTGCGGCTGAGCACTTCTGGTGCCCTTCAGGATGAAGTAGTTATCGTAGGACCGGGCGCCATGGTACAAACGATCGAAGACAGTCTTGCGCATCCGAAAACGCCGGCGAAAATGTTCAGCGAATAGTGCATCGAGGGTAAAGTAGTCGGCCATCAGTGTCATGCATGCGCGCCCTGTTGCGGTTGAGTACTCGATGACCCTTGATCGAACCCTTGAAATTGAGAACATGCTCCCCCGCACGCTCCGCGTCTTCAAGGACCGCCCGCATCATCGCCGTCTCATCAGAGTACTCCTCCTCGTCCGACGAGCCATCAAAGGACTCAACATACTGCTTGTATATGTACTCCAAATCGGAATTCATTGCTACAAACAAGAAGGGACAACTGTTTTCAGCTCCGGCGATTCATCGAACAGTTGTCGGGCATGATAGAGGATGGTACCTGGCGGGGCGCTCGAAGGACAGGGGGTTGAACGGAGACGGAGGAGAAACGGCGGGGAACCTTGCTGGATCGCCGTAGGTGATGGAGATGCAGATTTCCAGCAGGGGTGTGCTGCGGTGGAGTGGCGGCGAGGGCAAAAGAGAAAAAAAAGGAAGAAGAGAAAATGGGGAGGAAGGATTTTGGGTGGGCCTAGGGTGTCGGATTCGTAAGTTTCGCGTGTCCGGACTCTCGCAAACCTCCCCCTCACTTTTGTCTCCTTTTTGCGGGAGAAATCGCGTCCGGACCATCCCGCGGACCCATACAAGACCGTGTTGGATGACTTCTGCGGTCGGGACAACGCGGTCGGGACTGTTGTGGGAAATTTACAGGTCCGCATTGACGATGACTTTAAACATGATGAAACTAATATATTAGGGTTTAAGCTCTATACTTGCACTCATGCTCGAATTTTCATGGATCTCCGGGGGTGCGTGCTTGCGTTCACAATGTGTAGTATGTGAGTGTTGCTAAAAAAGAAAAGCTCTCTATACGCGACCCCCCATCCTGGCACGCCTCTCGCCCCGTTCCCCACCCCCGCGCCGCAAACGCGACCTGCCGGTTCATCACTTTCCCCGCCGCCTGCTATCGTAGCGCGGTTCGATCCGCCTCTGGGTAAGCTCCTCCAATTCTTGCTCCCCCAGATTTTCCCGCAATTCTTCTTTTGCGTGCTAGAGATCCTTATTTTGTGTTGGAGCAGCCTAGAAATCTTTCTTTCTTCACTAGTACTTGTCTAGACTGTTTTGTTCTGATGATTTATTCGCCAGAAGTTGGATTGGCGAATGGTGGCGCACCAGGAGGCGGAGGCGACGACGACGACGACGGTGGACCCGATGCGCCTGGCGTCGCGGTGGCGGTCCCCGGCGGAGTGGGTTGCCACCGCAGCGGCACTGGACTCGGAGCCCATGCCATCCGAGCTCAACACCGCCAACAGCTCGGGCCTCTTTGCAGTCGTCTCCGTCGACAAGATGTCCGTCAAGTACCTCGGCGTCAACCACCACGGCCATGACGTCGGAGTCGTGCAGGCCGACTGCCCCGCTCCCATGCACCGAGCCGTCTACTACTTTGAGATGACCGTGAGGAATGCTGGGCTCAAGGGCCAGACCTCCATCGGCTTCACCACCGAGAGCTTCAAGATGCGCCGCCAACCTGGGTGAGCCACCTTTTCTTGGCTCTTGCTGCTAATTGGTCTCTCCAGCCTGGGTTTAGTGCTCTGCTAGCAATTAGCAATTCCAAACTTGTCTCATTTTGTGAAAATGTACTACTTTGTGGTATTTGTGCTAGCTGCATAACCTGTCTGAGTCTGAGATGATGTGTGGATAGCTGAAATTGCACAATCTGGGCGAGGAAGGCCTAACAACATGTGCTCCCTCCGTCCCATAATGTAAGATGTTTTTTGGCACTACGCTAGTGCCAAAAAACGTCTTACATCATGGGACGGAGGGAGTAGTTTAGTAGTTGTATGCGGCTATTTGTTGTAATTCCTACACCGTTCATGCTAAAAAGAGGTTTGTGAATCTAATGAACTTTCCCACTGTTGTTTGCCCTGGTGGGCATGTATTTTTCAGGCAGTCTGTTAGTTGTAGCGTCCTTCCTTGCTATGATCTCTATTTCTATGTAATGCTTCATATATTTTATGGACCTGTCTCCTGTTCATTTGAACTGACTTGAAATTTGACCTGCTATAACATTTTATTTTAGTGGTTGCTACTTGCTACTCAACGACAATTACCTGCTGATTATTCTGTCTGTTCTTTCTTCATTCCAGCTGGGAATCTCAAAGTTGTGGATACCATGGCGATGATGGCTATCTTTACCGGGGTCCAGGGAAAAGTGAGTCTTTTGGTCCCAAATTCACATCAGGCGACATAATTGGCGCTGGAATTAACTACATAGAACAACTTCTTTTCTTCACGTAAGTGTCCAGTTTTTGTTGATTACACTATTTGTTTATTTGATTCGCAGACCATTACTCTTCTATGAGGTTTTGTATTATTACATAACATTACATTTTCAGTTACCATCCTTAATATTTTCGGTTTTCTTCTGAAGATGAATAAATGCATTTGGTTGGTGCTTTTGTCATTTAACTTTAATAAAAAAATGATAGTTTTGGATTTGCACTGCCACCATAACTTTATGAATGGGCATATCTTCCTCTTATGCACTCATGTTGAATGCTGTATGCACCATATGCTTATCTCTTATTCTCTGCATTAAGTCCGTCACCTGTTTAATTTATTTAAAATATTGTGCTGTGTTGTGATCTAACTAGTTGTAGCATCTTGCAGAAAAAATGGATCTCTGATTGGGGCCTTTCCAAAAGATATTAAAGGACCACTATATCCTACTATTGCGGTCCATAGCCAGGATGAAGAGTAAGCTGTCTCTTTCTGTAGTGATTATTATGTTGGTTTTGTACATGCTAAACAGAAACTAAAATTTGCCCCAAATATTTCAACCTTAGTTGCAAAAACATGCGTACTTATTGAAGCGAATTCTCCCTTACATTTATATCAAGCCTTCCCTGTCCTGATTTACTGAATAAATGTTGCTATAGGAATTTATTTTTTAAGCCACTCGAGTGGCTTAACTCTCTCATGATTATAATAAAGAGACAAGACCAGTGGACATCTTTTAAACCATTCCACAGCTTTAGTGCACTTTGGTCTTGGCAATTGTTGACTAGGCTCCTTCTATAGAATCATCAGCTTTTGTGTTTCTTCGTTAGTTAAGCCACATTTTATAGGAAGGATTGTAGTAATCAGTAATTACAGGCCAAGTGGACCAATCACAAGAGCTCTGACCAAGAAATTAAATGAAATAACCCCTATGCTTATTTAGCAATGAAAACATCTGAGTTGGTATTCAAAGTTAGTTAAAATATTTGCTGAGCACAGTTTTTTTTTTCTGTATCTTTACTTGACAGACCTATGTAAAGCACAATTCACTCGTTTATTTTGTTTCTTTCATTCATAACAGCTTCAAATTGAAGGTGATTTTCCTTTGTGCTTCCAAATCATATACTTTATTAGTAACACTTGGTAATGACTCTTTGTTTAATGCTTATATGTAACTTCTATGCAAAAATTAATTGATTGAATTTTAGATTTTGACATTCTGAATATAACATTAGTAAGTATTTTCTCACGGGTAAAATTTATGATTAGTTTAGGATCTAATAAGTGCTACTGAATTGGGGACTTAGTAGTTAGTACCAAGAAAAAAGTCTATAATACCGTACGAGCTTTGATAGACTGCAAAACCAGGTATTATGCCCCTTGCTATTGTAAAACTGCAAATAGTCCCTGAGGTGGTTTTGCCAATGTGACGGATAACATGACGTACAAAAGAAAAATCTTCACCAGGTAAAAGTTATCTCAACCCTCTCCTTATCTGGAGGGTGAGGTTGCCAACCCGTCCCCTGCAACAGTGCAGAGGGGTAGGGTGTCAGTGGAGGAGGACATCCAGCGCCATGGCCACAGCAGGAGCAGCCTGTGGTGCTGTCTGTCATCAGGCGCTGTAGTGGCAGGTCCTCAAAGTTTCCAGTGAGAAAGGACACACAGAGAGCACTATATGAAAGCTGACCTCCTTGGCACGCTACAACCTAAGCTGGAAAAACTGCCTCCACAAAACACATAACGCTGTTGTTTGCTCCAGTTCTAAAAGATCACGAGGCTTAATACCTGTTTTGTAGTTCAAGGTTTAAACAGGCACATCATTAAATAGTGGGGAGGGGTAATATATATTCATTTACCATTGGTTATTCTATCGATCCCGTCTTCATCTATTTATCAACCACCTAACAGAAGCTATTCTTTGTGTTTCATTGCTGCATATACCTGCCGTGATGGCTTTTTTTGTCAGATCTGATTATTTGATATATTTTTTTGCAAACCAGGCTGACAGCAAACTTTGGAAAAGAACAGTTCTGTTTTGATATTGAGGTGAGGCAAGATATTGCTGCTACTTAAAATTGTCCTAATTTTTCTTATCTCATCTGCAATTCCTCTTTCCATGGCCTAACTGTACACCAACAGTATTTTGCGGCACCCATGGAACATGTTTCACTGTATTATGATTATCCATCCCAGTTTGCTGGATTCGCTGCATCTTTAGGTGCAACGATTTTTATGTACTCTGAAAGGAATAATAATAATCACATACACCGTTAATAAAAAATCGGTTGATTTTTTTCTAACATAGTTGATATAGTTGCAAACTAATGATGTGCTTGTGATAGATAAACACATAATGCTGTTGTATACACTATAGATTTTTCTGTGTTTGATGCAATTCACTCCTGTTTGGCAGGGTTATATTCTTGAGCAGAAAATGACGCAACAATCTATTAGCGACAAACTGTACTTGCAACCAGATATCAGTCATTGGTATGCCTCTATATACTAAATGACAGCCCATTATGTTTAGTGTTGCATCACACGATCTTAGATGTGGATCCAGAATTAAGGTCAACATGGATATGATTTAGCCATTTCACATGCACTAAATGATATGCACTGTTCACTTATTTTGGGTGCTGTTTTGTTGTTCTTGAGGTTTACCATTTGGTACAATCTACTTCGTAGCTTGCCATCTTCTTCCCATCCAACCTTATTTCGAGCTTTGTTTCCACTAAACTGTTTAAACATTGTGTTGCATAGATCATTCCTTTCTTAATATTTAAAATCATTTCTAGGCTGACGCGTCCTATGCGTATGTACCATGCACTTATGGCAGGATTGTTCGTTCATATCTCCTACATTATGGCTACCAAGATACATTGAATTCTTTTGATGCGGCAAGTGAAACTGACCCTCCAGCGAATCATCAAACTGGTTATGGGGAACCTCCTGAAATGTATGGTCTTAGCCACAGAAAAATATTGCGTCAGGTAAGCTGATACATTGCATCACATGTAACTGTGTTTCTGCGATAAGTCTTATTTGTTTATATTTTTTGTCCCCTTAATTAGCAGCTCCAGAGAATCCGATCTCTTGGTTAACCTTTTGTGCAATAGTTTAACAGCTAAAGATCAGTTACTAGCCAGATGGATGAACCCTTTGTGCCCATGTGTGTTTTAGTGTAGTTATTGTCTTTGTGTGCCGTGATGGGGTAACCGGACTATTGTTTACGATAATTCAACACATTTTGTTCTTTTGAAGTTGTTCATTTTTACATTTGATTGGCCTCTGAAAATGGTATGGTTGCAAGCTTCATGAGAATATCCTTAAATTATGAAACAATTATTGCCCACTCTTCTTAGCTGTTATTTAGATTGCCTTAGGCTTGTCATTTTCCATATTTTTCTGTACAGTACTGTTGTATGTGAAGCCCATCACTATTGACCCATGAGGCCCAGGCCCAGGCCCATTCAGTCAAGTGACTAGCTGACCTAGACAAGGAGAGGCACGATGCTGTCTGCCTCTGAGCACCGCTAGAGCCGTTGCAGCCACCTTGCTACATCTCCTAGATGCTCCACATGGTATCAGTCGCAGGCGGGGCACTGAAGACGGCGGCAACAGTGGTCTAGTCGTCGGCCGAATGGCTGGTGGCAGGGTCCGGCGAGGAGGCGGCGGCACATCTGGGCATGACTGTGCGCGCGTGTGCGGGTGTGCGGCGCTGTCGGGCTGCGCGAGAGGGGGCTGCAGGGCAGCAGGTGCTCTTGCTGGAGATCAGTTGGTGGCGGCAGCAGGTCTGAGCGGGAGCGCGATGGCGTGTCCAGGCACAGGAAGGAGTAAACTCCTGCGCCTCGTTCCTGCTGGTGTGGAGGTAGCTACGGGTGCTGCACGAGCTGGAGGCTTGTGCTGCTCTTGTCTCTGCTGGTGCTGTGTGGCTGTGCTTCTGCTGCTGCTGATTGGAAAGGGAAGAGGAGACAGCATTGAGAGAGCTGCTGGTGCTGAAGCTGCTTCTTCTGATTCGTGAGGAGGTGGAAGAAGAGGTGCTGGAGGCGGCGACAAGCTGCTGCTGGTGGTGGTGTGCACTGCTGAGGGCTGAACTGCTGCTGCTGTATTGGAGTGTAGAGTAGGAGCTGGTGGTGCCTGTGTTGCTGCTGCTTCTGCTGGAGGTGTTGCTGCTGTGTGCGGCTATTCGAGGAGGAGGGCTAGCTGCTGCATGTGGCGCCTGGGAGAAGATGGCAGGTGGTGAGGTTGTGGATATGTTCAACGACTTGGCGGAGGAGACCGGAGTCATGGATTCCGTGTGGCCGGATGGTGGATGTTTGTGTGACGCAGAGGAAGGAGGAAGGCACGTAGGAGATGAAAGCTGGGAGGAGACCATGACCTGAAGAGGACACACATGTTCCAGGCAGGTGTGAGTCGCACGGGGCAGAGGAGGCAACAGCGAATGTCGTTGGTTTGTTGTCAACATGTGCAACAAGTATGTGGCAGCACGCATGTGCTTTGCGCTTTTCCTCGGCGAAGTGATGCAGGAAGTAGAGGATACGGGTGAGATCGAACAAAAGGATAGCCAGGAGGATGCTAGTCTTCCCAGTTTGGCTCATTTTATCTGTACAAATGGAGGCAGCACTGAAAAGGCCACAATAGCTGCTCACAGAACTGATCCGGAGTGGGTACTAGACTCGGGTGCATCTCAACATGTTGCTGGTGACTTCAGGGAATTTGAGTCATATGATCTAGTCACTCACACTCCGTCACAAAGTAACACTTTATGCACATCTGACAGAACATTGCAGCCTATTAAGGGTATTAGGACAGTTACAATGTACACCTGCTATTAAGTTATCTTTAGTCCTACATGTGTTAGCTTTCCCGGTCAATCTGCTGTCTCTGAGTACTCTTAGTGACCAGGTGGACTGTAGGATAACACTTGACGGAGGAATGTGTTTGATTCAGGACATGCCGTTTGGAAGGAGGATGGGGATTGGAATAAGGCACAGGGGAGGCATAGGGGACTGTGGTACATGGAGCGTGAGGGGCTTGATCAGATGGGAAGCTCAGTGATTGCGGCAATTGTGGAAGAAAGAGAGTCCTTGGTGACGAAACATCACTACAGAATGGGGCATGTATCCTTCGATAAAATGTACTACCTCCGTCTTGGTGAATAAGTCATTCGCGTAGTTCTAGGTTGACGATTTAACTATCTAAATATGTATTATATGTGACAAAAAATATATATTTAAAAACTACATCCTTGTAGAAATCTAGTGATATACTTTTCATAATATATAACACATATTTAATTGCTCAAATCGATGACCTAGAACTACGCGAATGACTTATTCACCTAGACGGAGGTAGTACAAGCTATTTCCTGATGTAATGAATGAAGTAGACAAGAACAAACTGAAATGTGATGTGTGTGAGTTTGGAAAACTTTGCTAAACACAGAAGGACGTCTTATGTGAGCAAGGGACTTAGAAGTATATCCCCATTCATGCTTATTCACTCGGATGTGTGGACAAGTCATGTGGTGTTGGATAGTGTGCAAAGTATTTTGTGACCTTTATTGATTGTCACTTGCCTATGACATGGGTCTATTTGATCCGTCACAAGGACGAAACTTTCCAATGCTTCAGGAGGTTCTATGCCTGTGTGAGAAACCACTTCACTGTTCAGGTACAAGTGATAAGAAATGATAATGACACCGAGTATGTGAACATAGTGTTTGGGACTTTTTACCAGAGGGGATTTTGCATCAAACCTCATGTCCGGACACTCCTCAGAATGGAGTGGCAGAAAGGAGGAATCGACATATTTTGGAGGTTGCTCAATCACTGGTGTTTACTACTATGAATGTGCCGAAATTCTTGTTGACTGAAGCTGTGATGACCGTGACACACCTGATCAATCGCACATCATCGAGAGTACTAGGGTATGAAATCACCTTCCGAGTTACTTAGGGGAAAGAATGATTTCGTGGTTCCTTCCAAGCTGTTCGGTTGTGTCTTCTTTGTCAGCGATCACATGCCATCCGTGGGAAAATTGGATCCATGGGCCATCAAGTGTATCTTCATTGGACATTCTTCTGGGCAGCGCGGCTACAAGTGTGGGAGTCCTGAACGAAGGACCTTTGCGAGCATGGATGTCACCTCAGGAATCCAAACCATTTTATGGCGAGAAAACTGATCTTAGTGGATTATCTGAAAGTCTTGACCATACTCAATCTACCTTGATAGGTCAAGGGGTTGGTGGTAGTTGTGGTGGTGCTGATTCAATGCTGCAACAACCAATTGAGGGTGACATTATGGTACGGTGAAGCGAGTAGCAGCCCCAGTAACTGATAACACCGCCGAGTGGTGAGTCGAGTGAAGGACCGATTGTGACTGATGGGGCGCCGAGTCAGGCAGACGATGCTCCCACATGGATCGGTTGTGTACTGATGTGGACGGCAGGGCAAGATGAGTAGCTAAAGACAGGCAGTGCTTCCACCTGGGTCGGTTGTGTATTGAGGTGGATGACAGAGCAATAGTAGCTAAAGGTGTACACGGAAGTGAGGTGATGGTGTTACACCAGCTCAAATTGGTAGTGTGCCGAGGTGGATAGCAGAGCAAGAGGAACAGCTAAAGGTGTATTCGCAGAAGCGAGATGATGGTATTGCTATCACAGTGAGCAACTAGGCCAGTCACTGAGGGAGCAACAAGGTAGTACTGATGCGATGTCCATCTCCTCTGATGGGGATAAGGGTCGGTTGCTACTGAAGGGTCAATTGATAGGCCAATTGCTTTGAGGAAAACTACTCGAGCAACAACAAGAATACCCCAACGACATTGGAAATTATGTTACCTATGAAGCATTATCTCCAGCCTACAAAGCATTTGGTTCTTCTCTTCGGCCTGTGTCAATTCCGACTGACTTGAAGTAGGCAAAGGAGGGCTCAAAATGGCGCATGGCCATGGTGGAGCTGGAGGATCTATGTAAGAACAAGACATGGGTACTACCACCTTGTAATAGGAAATAAGGCAGCCAACTGCAAGTGGGTATACACTAAGCAGCAGAAGGAAAGATTGGAAGGTACAAAGCAAGGCTTGTGGCGAGGGGGTACAGCCAGACCTAGAACATTGACTATTATGAGATATTTGCTCCAGTGGCAAAGATAAACGTTGAGGATTCTGATCTCATGTGCAACAAATTTTGGGTGGTCTTTACATCAGTTTGACGTGAAGAATGCTTTCTTGCATGAGAACCTACAGGAGGACTACATGCCTCCTACGTGGAGATCCCACCTGGGTTCTCTACTTCTGAGACTGCTGGCAGGGTATGCACGTTAAAGAAAGCTCTTTATGGTTTAAGATAGTCTATGCCAGCATGGTTCGACAAGTTCAGACGTGATGTATGTAATGTGAGGTATGGGCAGTGTAATGGTGATCATACGCTGTTCTACAGAGATGGGAAGGGGAAAATCACTATATTTGCTATATATGTGGATGATATTATTATCAACGAGAAAGCTAAAATCCATGTGGCAGGAATTCTGTGACAGATCCAAACGACGTGCGATCCGTCCGATAATCTCGCGCCCCGCAGATAAGACGGGCCGTGCTCCCTACTCCTTTCGCTAAAACCGCTCTAGGTGCGCTCCGTTGGCTCAGCCAATCAGAGAAAAAAGAAACTGAAAAAGGAGGTCGTGTGTGTTAGAGTCCATGTACTCTTTTGTATTTACCCCATTGTATAAGGGGTTTCCTGCATATTTCCTACACCTATACATGTATATATATACTGGCCTATGGCCTCATTGGAATACGCATATTCCTATCATGGTATTAGAGCATAGGTTCTTTTTTTTAGCACGCGCAACTCGTGCTTGATCCTCTTCTCGTCACCGCCGCTAGGCCCGCTCGATCCCGCTCCTCCCGCTCGTCACTCGCCCGAGCAAGCCGCGTCCGCTCCCGCTCGCCAGGCTCGCCGTTGCCAGGCCCATCCCGCATAGCCAGACCGCCCGTCGCGCTAGCCCTCCCGCTCGCCAGGTTTGCCCGCTCACGTCGAGACCAACCCCGCCGCCAGTCTTCGCTCGATCCCCAGAGCGCCCGACTCGGCTCTGGTCCTCCTGGCACCTGCGATCTCGCCGGCCTCACTTGCTCGATCTCTGTTTCTTTGATCGTCTGGTTCGTCTTCTTCGCCGGGGGAGAGCTGTGTCTTTCCAAAAAAAAGAGAAAAAAACAATGTTTGCTGCATCGGGCTATGTTGCTGTTCCTCGTTGTTCGGTGATTTTTGATGGCACTAACTACACCGAGTTCATTGGCTTCATGCGCATTCATATGCGTGGCATTCTGCCTATGGGGCGTTCTTTACGGCGAGGTCGTTGTCCGCCACGTCCGGTTCCTCTGTGGCTCTACTCACCGACGCCATCGATTCTTCCTACGGATGCTAATCAGTCGCGAAGGATGCAACTAAGCTTGCCGATGAGGTCGCTATTCGTGCTTATGATGAGCAGTGTTTTGACTTATGAGGAGGCTCTTCAGACGATCATGGTGCTCTGTCTGCTTACACCCGTGGTCGCTTTCGTCCGCATTGCTCTCCGCTAGTGTTACGCCTCGCCTTTGCCTCACGAGTTTCGGGCCTTCCATCAGATTTGAGATGTGGACTCGCCTCTATCGGCGCTATGAGCCCTCCGTGATGCCCAATACCTCTCGTGGTTCGTCAGAGCATGCTCTTCAAAGAGGGTGACTCCACCGCTGATGATTTCTATGCACGTAGTTACGCTATCTGGCGTCGACTTGATTCTCTCCGCATTCTTTGGGTTGTCGACTTGCCGGTGTTGCCAGTCAGGCGGGCTGATTCGAGTTTCATCGTGTCACGAAGTTCTTATCTCGGCCCGTAAGGAGTTTGAGCCTCGACGATGCTTTCGCTTGTTTGTTGGTGGCCGGATTTCTCTCATGGAGGCGCTTTCGAGATCCGTCTTTGAGAGACTCGCCACGTGGCGTTGGTTTACTTGAGGTTTCCTCCGTGCTCGTTGCCGCGACTCCATCTCGCCTTTTCGCCGACCGACTCCTCCACGCCCAATGTTCGCCACTCTTGCCCACTCCTCATTGGCGGTCGGTCGATCTCGTCCTCGTTAATGCCATCGCAACCAGATGGTCATATTGAGTCGCAGTGCTTCCAGAAGAAGCGGCACATGCGTAAGGCACGGACATCATCTTCCGGGACTTCTACTTCGACATCTTCAGCCACCGCCTTAACTAAGCAGGATATTCTGAGACTTAAGCATCTGCTTGCCGCATGTCTGAGTTCGACCGGTATCTGCAGGTTACATGGATCGATGCTTCCGCATTGAGCAACCACCATCTACACAGTCAGGTACATCCCCGTGGGTTTTGGACTCCGGAGCTTCTTTTCATATGTCGTCTCATTCTTCTAATTTGTCTTCTCTTCGATCACTTGATATTCCTGTTCATGTACTCACTGCTGATGGAACTCCTCTTTCATTTGCTAGTCGAGGCAATCTTACCACTCCTTATTACGTCCCTCGATGTCGCTCATGTTCCTCGACTTACTATGAATCTGTTTTTCACCGTCAACTTATCGATTCTCGGTTGTCGCGTCATCCTTGACGTTGACTCTTCTTTCTGCTCAGATAAATCGCCGACGCACACTTAGGTTGGGGTGGCCTCGCCGCCATGACTCTCGTGGTCTTTGGGACCTCGACCGCTTCATGTTCCTTCCACGCCACCACTGCCGCCATCCATCCGCTTTTGTTGCTTCAAACTATCGGCTCCTTTCAAGTGATGGCATCACTGACTTGGTCATCTTTGTGGTTCTCGTTTGTCGTCTTTAGTTCGTCGAGGTCTTCTGGGGTCTGTCTCAGGAGACGTGTCTTTAGAGTGTCAGGGTTGTCGGCTTGGCAAACAGATTCAGTTGCCTTATCCTACTAGTGAGTCCGTGTCCCAGCGTCCTTTTGATTTAGTCCATTCTGATGTATGGGGTCCGGCTCCCTTCGCTTCGAAAGGGGGCCATCGATACTATATTATTTTCATAGATGATTTCTCTCGTTACACTTGGCTTTATTTTATGACTTGCCGAACAGGGGATTCTTCCTCAGTTCTCTTGTCCTGGTGCTCATGCTCAGAATGGTGTGGCTGAGAGAAAGCATCGTCACCTTCTTGAGACGGCTCGTGCATTGATGATCGCCGCCTCACTTCCGCCTCATTTTTGGGCTGAAGCTGTCTCCACCTCCACCTATCTCATCAACCTTCAGCCATCCGCTGCTCTACAAGGTGGTGTTCCTTTTGAGCGTCTCTTTGATCGTTCTCCTGATTATTTGACGCTTCGCTTGTTTGGTTGTGTTTGCTATGTTCTTCTTGCCCTCATGAACGCACTCAAACCGATCTTCATCTGTTGAGTGTGTTTCCTTAGGCTATAGTGATGAGCATAAGGGCTATTGTTGTTGGGATCCTATCGGTCGTCGGATGCGTATTTTTCGGGATGTGACTTCTGATGAGTCTTGTCCCTTCTACCCGCGTCCATCTTCCTCGACCTTTTCAGTGGAGGATATCTCTTTCCTCATTTTTCCCGATGCACCTATCACTCCAGTTGAGCCCTTGTCTCTTCGTCCTGCTCACTCTACTTCTCCACGCCCACCATCTCCCACGGTTTCCTCCCCTTGCATGTCATCGGATTTCGCACCTTCATCCCCGGTGATCTCTTCGTCTCCACCTCCTGATTCTCCCTCGGCTACTCCTCCTGGCATTGTTCCATCTTTTCCTCAGTATTACACTCGTCGTTCACGTAATGTGGATGTGTCTGCTATTCTGCCGTCCTCCTCGTCTCAGCCTGCTTATGGCTTGCGTCCTCATCCGCTTCCCCCTGTTGATCACCTTGTTTCTTCCACCGCTGGTGCTGCTATTCTTGAGCCGACTTCTTATCGTGAGGCTGTTGTTCATCCTGAATGGCAGTTTGCGATGGCAGAGGAGATTGCTGCTCTTGAACGCACTGGTAGATGGGATCTTGTTTCTCTTCCTCCAGGTGTCCGTCCCATCACTTGTAAGTGGGTCTACAAGGTTAAGACTCGCTCCGATGGTTCTCTTGAGCGTTACAAAGCTTGTCTTGTGGCTCGTGGTTTTCAGCAGGAGCATGGTCGTGATAACGACGAGACTTCTGCTCCTGTGGCCCATATGACCACTATTCGTACACTTCTTGCCGTGGCCTCTGCACGCCACTGGTCTGTATCTCAGCTTGATGTTAAGAATGCTTTTCTTAACGGTGAGTTGTCTTGAGGAGGTATACATGCAGCCACCACTTGGGTATTCTGCTCGATGGCATGGTATGTCGTCTTCGCCCCTCTCTATGGCCTTAAGCAAGCCCCCCGCTACTTTGGTTTGAGCGTTTGCCTCTGTGGTGATCGCTGGCTGGTTTTTCAAATGAGTGCTCATGATCCAGCCTTGTTTGTCCACCTTTCTCGCCGTGGTCGGACTCTTCTTCTCTATGTCGATGACATGATCATCCTTGGTGATGACCCGAGTATATTGCCTTTGTAAAGGCCCGCCTTAGTAGCAGTTTCTTATGTCCGATCTTGGACCTCTTCGCTACTTTCTTGGGATTGAAGTCTCTTCTACCTCGATGGCTTTTTTATATCCCGTGAAAAGTATATACAGATCTTCTTGCTCGTCCGCTTCTTCGATGAGCGCATTGTCGAGACTCCCATGGAGCTCAATGTTCACCTCCGTGATCTCGATGGTGACCCCTTGCCCGACCCGACGCGTTATCGCCATCTTGTTGGGAGTCTTGTCTATCTAGTCGTCACCGTCCGGATATCTCTTATTGATTCATATTCGAGTCGGTTTGTCTCCGCCCCACTTCACTATAGTCACCTCCTTCGTGTTCTTCGATATCTTCGGCACGATCTCTCATCGCCGTTCTTTCCTCGCTCCGGTTCCTTGACTTCAGCCTATTCGGATGCTACGTACAGCGATCCCTTAGATCGCCGCTCACTTTCGCCATGTGTTTTCCTTGGTGGTTCTCTCATCGCTCGAAGACGGAGAAACAGATGCAGCTTCCGCTCGAGTGCAGAGGTGAGTTGCGAGCTATGGCTCTTCGACGGCAGAGGTGACTTGGTTACTGAGTGGTTACTTCAGATTTTGGTGTTTCGTCCCTACACCTACTCGCTATTGTTCGACAAGACAGGTGCTATTAGCATTGCGCGCGACCACGTGAAGCATGAGCTCACCAAGCATATTGGTGTTGATGCTTTTTATGTATGCTACTGGTGTGCAGGATCGATTATTGCTCTTCAAGATGTGCCTTCCGAAATTCTGCCATGGATTTCTTTACGAAGGCCCAGACTAGAGCGCAACATGGCTTTTATCTCTCCAAACTCAATGTTGTTCATCCACCATGAGTTTGAGGGGAGTCCATGTAGTCTTTTGTATTTACCCCATTGTATAAGGGGTTTCCTGCATATTTCCTACACCTGTACATGTATATATATACTGGCCTATGGCCTCATTGGAATACAAGTTGCATATTCCTATCAGTGTGCATGATTCGAACCTGCGTCTCTGCCAACACTATCTCAAAGACCTCACGCCATAGCCAACTAGTCCAACCATCATTATTGTACACTATAGCTAGAAGCCATCAATTTTTACCTCAACTACTATAGAAACATGAGATATTTCATAGATTTTTCATGCGCTTGTATAGTGACCATCATCGTAGTGCATCACCAATCTTGCACTTCATGTGATGGGTACAAGGGCATCTCCAATTTAACACATGTGTCTGGACCGCGCTGTCTGGACCATGGAAGTCATCCAATGCGGTCCTGTGTCGGTCCGTGGTGTGGTACAGACGTACTTTCTCCCGCAAACAAGACACAAACATGGGGCCTTGCGGGAGTCTGGACCGCTCACACCCCTGATTCTGACCACCCTGGCCCACCCAAAAAAACCTCCCCCGCTTTCCTTTAGATGCACGCACCGCTTACCGTGCCGCCTTCATGCCGCCCTAGAGCACTAAGCGGCTGGCATTGATGTCGCGTGGCGTGATAGGACGAAGGGCGGTGCTGACTGACGCGACCTTTCGGCAGCCGTCGCTTCAAGCGGATGCAACTTCCCGAGAGACCAACTCCGGCCGATGCGTTGCATTGAAGCAGGCTAACAGTCCCTTCGCCTTGGCCTTGCCGCGACTATATAAGCCGTGCGCTGGCGACGCGCAAAGCCGGATTCCCCTCCCAGAGCACCGGTCCCCTCCCTTCCCCTGTCTCCATGCCCGAGCCCCTCCTCTTCGCCCCCAGCTGAGGTGATGCCGAAGTCGTGGTGCTCCGCGCCGATAGGCGGAGTAGGCGGAAGCTCCTCCGACGTGTCTTGGCGCCACCGCCCACGCTCTCCGGGCCTGTCGTTGTCCACGTCGGCCGGCTCCTTTGCCAAGGAGATCATCATCTGCTCCGGTGGCGAGGAAGACCAGGCGCCGCCGCAGCGGCCACCGATGAGCTGCCCTGAATCCTTAAGGAGGCCGCTTTGACGGACGAAGATTTTGTCCGTCAGATCGAGATAATGACGGATTGATCGCTCCGTTACATGGGCCCATCTCCGCCATCGCTGGCGCACGTGAAGGCGAAGCAGCCGTCACCGCGCCACCGCGTCCTGTGAAGGAGCCGTCCTCGCCTCGGCACAACCGCGGCGTCCAGATTGGACGCCGCATGAAGGAGGAGTTAGCATCGCCCCCACACCACCGCGGCGTCCAGATCGGACGCCGGGTCAAGGAGGAGCTGACGTCCCGACACACAGCCGGTACGGCCGCATGGACGCGCCATCATCGTTGTCGCGCCGCCACCGCCTCACCGCCAAGGAGGAGCTGCTGCCCGCGATCAAGAAGGTGCCCCGCGCCTCCTCCACTACCTCGGAGGAGGTGGCGGCGGGGGGAGGGTGGTGATGAAATATACACCGATAACTTTTGTATGAATAGCATGGTAACTCACACATAGTAGATCTGATAACTTATGAACCCCGGTCCTTGTAACTTTAGCGTGGGAGGGGGGCATGGGTGGTTGATGAAATATCCCCTTCTACTTTTATGTGAATAGCATGGTAACTCACACATCGCAGACCTGATAATTTATGTACCTCGGTCCTGATAACTTTGGCATGGGGGGGGGGGGTTGATGAAATATCCCCCCCATAACTTTTGTGTGACTAGCATGGTAACTCACACATCGTAGACCTGATAGCTTATGTGTCTTGGTCTTGATAACTTTGGGGGGGGGTGATAAAACATACCCACGGCAACCTTAATGTTAATAGCACGACAACTCACACATCGCAAACTTGATAACTATGTACCCTGATCCTGATAACTTTGGCGCCGGGGGGGGGGGGGCATGGTGACTCACACATCGCAGACCTAATAACTTATGCGCCTTGATCTTGATAACTTTGGTGAAGGGGTTGTTTAAAAACATACCCCTGATAAGTTTCATGTGAAGTTCGTCAACAAGGGGATATGTGTGAGTTACCAGGAGATCAACTTCAGGCCATGTTTCTGTAGGAGGATATTTAGTGTCTTGGAGAAGCAAGAAACAAGCCATGTCTCAGGGATGAGTTAGTTGTTATGGTCAAGAAATATATTATAAGAGCTAAAGATATCAAAGACCAGATGCATGAATGTATGGTGTGACAACAAATCAACAATTAATATAACAAACAACCCAGTTAAACATGATAGAACCAAGCATATGGAGATAGACATATTCTTTATCGATGAAAAGCTGGATGCTGGGATTATCATGTCATGTGGGGCAGGCATTACCGCCGCCACCGCAGGGTCTAGGGTCCAATCGAACCATCTTCAGGAGATAAATCCTCTTATTAGTGTTTTTTCCAGGTCTTGTTAGTTTGACGGTTTGGATTCTATGTGAGTCGTTCCTTTCTATTTCGCTCTCTCCCTCTTAGTCGCCAACTGTGCTATAAAGCAAAGACAGTCCCCATGTAATAGGTCATCAAACAAAATAAACAGAGAAAAGCAAAGGTTTACCTTTGGAATCAATCTATCCCCCAGCCATCACGACGCCAAGCTTAAACTCCCTGGCCCTCGCCCTCCTACCACCCACAACTACTCCCTCCGTAACCTAGGTCGTGACAACTTGGTATCGGACTTATCGGTCCTCGGCTCTTCCCCACCGCCGACGACCATGGCCTCCCTCACAGAGATTACCAAGCTCTAGACGAGAAGTTTTCTCTGCAGAGGAAGGAACTTGTGGACGAACTGCAGGGCACCATCCTCATGAAATTTGAGGTGGACATTGATGACCTCAAGGAGCAAGCAGCACCCAACTGGCTGGCTATCCAGCGCCTAGAGCAGGGTGGCTTCAGCAAAAGCGATGACAGGACAAGCCCATCGAACGACCATGACGGTGGCATGTCTGATGCTGAACCTGCTGAGTGGAAGCCCAAATTCCACAAACTGGAGTTTCCCACCTTTGACGGCTCTGAAAACACGCTGCTATGGTTCATGCACGTGGAGCTTTTTTTGAAGGGCAAGGAACACTTGAAGGAGGCAAGGTGTGGCTCGCATCATGCCATCTGTCTAGACACGCGTCCTTGTGGTATCAGTCCTGGTGGTATCGGCGTTTCAAGGCGCGCATGGTGCATCCCCATGCGTAGAGTTCACCAAGCTCTTGAATCGGCGTTTTGGGCGTAAAATCTGGAATGAGCTGGCTGCTATCATGCACTTGCGCCAGACGGGCTCCGTCGACGACTATGAGGTGCAATTTTTGACGCTTGCTTGCAGGTGTGACGGGCTCACCAAGGCACACCAAGTGGAGTTGCTTGTGGCGGGTCTCCATAAGTCCATTCGGCCCGACGTCAAGCTCCGGTACCTGGAAACGCCTGGAGGTTGCCATGGATCATGCACGTGCATACGAGGAGCGTGATGCACCAGATGATGGCGACACACCTCCCATGCCTACGGGCAGAACTTTGGGGGGGAATGGCCGTCCACTCCAGCACCTGCAGCTCTCCCCAAGGCTGCCTCACCAGCCGCAGTTGTGCTGCCTGGCAAGCGGCTATCACCAGCTGAGATGGATGAGTGGCTTACCAAGGGACTCAGCTACAACTGCGACGACAAATTCACCCCTGGACATCGTTGCAAGCGTATTTTTTGCATGCTACGTGGACGTTTCTGACACGGAGCCTGATACACCTGTTGACTCTCCATGCCCTCATTGGCATCGCGGATCTGGAAACACCATGCAGATTTTGGTGGATGTCACTGGCACACATCTCATAGCTCTTGTAGATTATGGGTCTACTCACAACTTCATCTCTGAGGAGGCTGCATCCTGCTCGGGTTCCTGTAATCAAGTGCGTCAGCATGTGTGTGGCTGTAGCAAATGGTGACCATGTGTCCAGCAACGGTGTCTGTCGTGATATGGCTGTCATTTGTACCCAAGAGCGCTTTGTGATCACTTGTCATGCACTCTCTCTCAAGGGGTTTGACGTGGTCCTCGACTTTCAGTGGCTGCGCTAGCCTGACCAATTTACTGGGATTTCTCCAGGCTGACCATGACATTTTGGATCGTCGGGTCACATTACATGGCGAGGCACTATTGAAGTCTTGACCGGGGTTGGCTTCTTGCACTGCTCACGAGCTCCTGACTGGGCTGCTTGAGGAGTTTCGGAACCTCTTCAGCAAGCCATGCAGCCTTCCACCTCCCTGACATTGTGATCATTGCATCCACCTGCTCTCAGGATCCGGTCCAATGGTGGTACGCCCATACCGCTACCCAGCAGTGCAGAAAGATGAAATTGAGAGGCAATGCATGGATGTCAGAGCATGGGTTGATCTGGCCAACCAAATCAGAATTCTCCTCGGCGGTGTTGCTTGTAAAGAAGCCCGACAAATCTTGGCGCTTCTGCATTGACTATGGTGCACTTAATACAGTGAAGGACAAGTTCCCGATCCCGGTTGTTGAGGAATTGTTGGACAAACTCCGTGGTGCATGTTTCTTCACTAAATTGGACTTGCGTTTTGGCTACCACCAACTCCGCATGCATGTTGATGACATCCACAAGATAACATTCCGCACTCACGAGGGCCTCTTAGAGTTTGTGGTCATGCCTTTTGGGCTGACTAATGCACCAGCCACCTTCCACCTTCGAGGCACTCATGAATGAAGTCCTCCAGCCCTACTTGCAACTCTTCGTTCTTGTCTCTTTTGATATATTCTTATTTACAGTACCTCGTGGCTTGATCATTTGCGTGTAGTATTCCAATTGTTACAGGAACATCAACTAAAGCATGCTACGTGCACCTTCGGGGCACCCAAGGTGGCATACTCGGACCATCTCATCTCTGAGGGAAGCATCGCCATGGAACCAGACAAGGTTCAAGCTATGGTGGACTGGCCGATGCCTAAGTCTATTCGCCATGCGGGGCTTTCTTGGTCTTGGAGGTTACTATAGCAAATTAATCCGCAACTTTGGCTCTAGTGCAGCACCCCTTACCTAGCTCCTAAAAAAGGAAGGGTACCGCTGGACCGACGAGGCAGAAATTGCATTCCAGACACTCAAGGCAGCACTTGCATCGGTGCTACACATGCCTGACTTCAGTAGGGAATTCATCGTCGACTGTGACATATGAATTACAGGGTTTACGTGGAACGACATTTGGATTTGAGGGCTATTCCGTGGCCTGGAGGTGCTTGGGGGCCGACGGGTTGTCGACGGTGCGGCAGGGCCGCCGCCGCAGTAGTAGAAGGTAGCAGGGATTAGAGATAGAGAACAGAGATTAGGGAAACTAGACTTTATTGATTATTGCTTGCCTCTAAGCTTACAAGGGTAGGTCCTTTATATAGGACATGGACTAGTACTACTTCGACATACTTCAGATTCTAATAGGAATCTGACTCAAATACTACCTTAATAGAATCTGGAGACTACCAAAACATATGCATCCTTCTAGGACATCAAACTGCCCTTTCTAGCCACAACTTAACCTGCCCCTGCTGCCTTGCGCCTTCCATAATGAATTCCTCACGTAACATCTCTCCCTTCCTCGACAAGCAGCTCGTCCTTGAGCTGATAATCTGGATACTACTTGATGAACTCAGCAAGGGGCTCCCAAGTGGCATCCATTTCTGAAGAGCCGACCCATTGAACAAGCACATGCTTCACTCTGCGCATGCATGAGCTTAATATTTTGGCAGGCTCTGGAATGACGAGGCCATCCTGAATCAATGGCAATGGTGGTGTCACATAATGCCAATGGTGGTGTCACATCAGGAGCGACACCATGGAATTTCTTCAAAAGACTGACATGGAAGACATCATGTAAATTAGAGCCTTTTGGAAGATCCAGCTTGTAGACAATAGAACCAACGCGCTCCAGAATCTTGTAAGGTCCACAAAAGCGCTGAGCTAACTTGCCACGTGTATGGCCGGGCAATGAAGCAACTTGCTCGTGGTGAAGGCACAGCCATGCCCACTCATCAACATCAAAGGACAGATCCTGATGATGGTCATCATCATACTTCTTGCCGCGTTGTTGGGCTCGCGGCAAGAAGTAGACGCTCACGAACCTCCTGTAGAAACTGATCACGTTCTTGCAAAGCTGTCTCTACTGACTCAACTTTGGCTTCGCCCCTGTTGTAAGTTGGTAGAGCAGGAGGGTCACGGCCATTGACCACCTTGAAAGGAGTATCACGAAGCAAAGAATGATATGATGTGTTGTAGCAATATTATGCCCAAGGAAGCTAGTCCAACCACTGCCTAGGTCGATCTCGTCATGCACTGAAGGTACATACAAATCACATCACCACCTCGGTCTGACCCTCGGGCTGAGGGTGAAACGCTGAACTCATATGCAAGCGAACTCCGGAAAGGAGGAAGATGTCACACCAGAAATTGCTGGTAAAGACAAGGTGACAGTCGCTTACGATGGACCATGGAAGCCCATGGAGCCGAACAATACCATCAAAGAAAGCGCGTGCCATCGGGATAGCAGTGTACGGATGTGCCAATGGTATGAAGTGTGCATATTTGGAGAAGCGATCAACAATAGAAACGATCACTGTCTTGCCATGGACATGGGGAAGGGCCTTAATAAAATCCATTGAGATATCTGACCAGACCGATGCGGGTACTATCAGAGGCTGAAGGAGACTAACAGGATGAAGAGTCTCAATCTTGGTCCGTTGACAAATCTGGCAGGAACGTACCAATTCTTGCACCAATGCATGGTCACCTGGTATGTGGAAGGTCTCACGCAAGAGATAAAGTGTCTTCTGAATGCCCTCATGAGCTGCACGGGCCTGTTCCAGTAAAGAAGCTACCAGTGGTGATGATGGAAGCACATAAACGTGCCGGTCGTGCAAGATCAGATCATCACAACACGACCAAGGGTCACCGAGCTCACAAGACAGAATACGGTCACGCAAATCAGGTATCTCGGTAGATGTTGCAATCTCATTGCGTAAGTCATCGAAAAGAGCAAACTGCGGTGATGAGATGGCATTGTGACAAGGCTATCATCAGAGCCACGTCAAGACAGTGCATCGGCGACGGTGTTAAGGCGCCCACGGCACTCCACTGTGAAGTCGTATCCAAATAACTTGCTCAACCCATTGATATTGTGGAATTGTCGAAAGCCGTTGGTCTAAGATGAACTTGAGACTGTAGTGGTCAGTGCGGACAGTGAATGCACGTCCCCACAAGTATGGACGCCAATGCCGCACAGCTTGGACTAGGTCGATTAGCTCCCTCTCATAGGCTGCCAACTTAGCATGACCCGGTGCTATGGGCCGACTATAGAAATCCGACGGACCATCACCTTGGTGAAGAACCACGCCAAAGCTGGAGCCGAAAGCATCACACTTGATGAAGCGAGTGCTGAAGCCAGGCATCTGAAGTACTGGGGCTGTAATGAGGGCAGCCTTGAGCGCACCAAGTGCGGCTTGAGCTTCTGCACACCAGCAAAATCTTTCCTTCAGCAGCTTCGTGAGCGGGGCTGCGATGGTACCAAATCCTTGATGAACTTGCGGTAATAGCCTGCAAGGCCAAGGAAACCTCGTAGCGCACGCATCGACCGTGGGTTTGGCCAATCTACCACAGCACGGACCTTGTTGACATCCATGGCCACACCATCTGCAGAAATCACATGGCCGAGGTATGCCACGAATGCAGTCCCGAAGGTGCACTTATACTGTTTGAGAAAGAGAGTATGCTGCTGCATAACCTGAGACACAAGACGAAGATGGCGGAGGTGCTCCGACCATGATGAGCTATAAATCAAGATATCATCAAAGAAGACGCGCACAAAACGGCGGAGGAAGGGCGAAGGATCTCGTTCGTCATGGCCTGGAAAGTTGCCGGGGCAATGGTTAGACCAAAAGGCATGACTAGGAACTCGTAGTGGGCATCATGCGTGTGAAAGGCTGTCTTCGCGATGTCATCTGGGTACATGCACACTTGGTGATAACTAGAACGCAAATCAAGCTTGGTGAAGAAGCGCGTGCCTAAAGCTCGTCAAGAAGTTCATCCACCACCGGAATTGGAAACTTATCCTTAATCGTCTGCTCATTGAGAGCATGATGGTCAATACAAAAGCGCCACGGGCCATCTTGCTTCTTAACAAGATGAATTGGTGAGGAAAAAGTTGAATCACTGATGCGAATAATGCCCTGCTGCAATATTTCTGTGCACTTGCGCTCAATCTTGTCCTTCTGCAGTTGCGGATAGCGGTAGGGCCGTACAGCGACCGCAGACCCATCAGTCCAGAGTTGAATTCGGTGATCATGTGCATGGGCAGGTGGCAAGGGGAGGCTTGGTGAAGATGTCAAATTCCGCGAGCAGTTTAGTCATCCAATCCTCAGGCTCGGGAGCAACCAAAGCACGGACAACAGCCGGTCGTGGCAAGATAGGACTTGTCCAAGTCATAGGTTGGCCCTCCCAGTGGAATGACACGGTCATGTTGTCGAAGTCCCAGAGGATAGGACCCAAATTACGCAACCAGCCAACAAGAAGAACAATATCAAAGCTGCCAATTGGTATGGCAAAACAGTTTGTTGTGAAGTGTTGCTCCCCAATACGCAATGGAAGGCCGCGACAAACTCCACCACTGGCCACTTGGTCGCCATTAGCAACCATCACACGTAGGCCAGGACAAGAACATGGGGTCAAACCAGCGCGGGTCAGAGCGCTCTCATCGATGAAATTGTGGGTCGACCCTGTATCCAGGAGCGCCGTGAAGGGTGAATTACCAATCAGAACCTCTAGCTGCAAGGTGTCGGTCGCCTAGATGCTCCACAAACTGGTCATAGCTTGGATAGACACCTTCACACTGTTCTCTTCCTCGCGCAGTGTCTCAAAATCATCGAAAGATGTATCAACCTCAATCGAAAACAGCCTGGCGCAATGGTAACCGTGCACAAACTGTTCTTCACAATTAAAGAAGAGGCCTTGCTTTCGGCGTTCTGCAATCTCTGTGGGAGAGAGACGACGAAAGGTGTGGCCGGTTGGCGTGGTGGCTGCTGCAGTGGTTACCTCGGGTACAGTTGGTCCTCCAAGCCGCTTATTGGTGGCAGGAATCGGCAGAGATGGTTGTGTGAACGAACGGGAAGAGTGAGGAGTGGTTGCTATGGAGGATTGAGTCGGATATGCACGACGTTCATATGCAAGTGCAAGGCTGATGGCATCATCAATGTCCCCGGGATGAGCTAGTTCCACATCTGTGCGCAAGGTCTCAGGCAGGCCCATGGTGAACAATTCCACTAAAGCCTCGACTGGCTGAGGGGGCGCGCGGTGCAGCAGATGAGTGAACCGTTCCTGGTAGTCAGTGACGTTGCCATTGAACGGACAACGTGCTATAGCTCTAAGCTTATTGGTGTGTGCAGGTGGTCCAAATTTCTTGGCGCACATCTGCTTAAAGAGATCCCGAGATGGGCGGCCCTTTGCTTTGGCATACTTGTGATACTATAGGTGAGCATTGCCAGTGAGATGGAACATGGAACGATGGCAGCCAAACCTGACTTGCATTTGGAGTGCACTGACCTTCAAAAATTTGCTCACATCGTATTAACCATGCAAAAGGGTCTTCCTTGCCATCAAATAGTGGAAACTCCAGCTTGGCATACTTCGGTACACGGGGCGAAGCACCTAGGTCAAGCATGTCAATTGTCAGTTTGGGACGGATGGTGATTGGTGGAAGTGGGCAGAGCTATATGGTGGAGGCGGGTAGTTTGGAAGCTGTTGTTTTGCTGGGTCTGGAGGGATAGAGATAATTGGTTTGTTGTGCTGGATTGGGTAGGACAGGGGGTACTGGTGGGGTGGAAAGTAGTATGGCGAGTAGGGCTGGTAGGGTGGTTGCAAAGGGACATGGTAGGCACTAGCGATGGCGGATTGGCGGCGGCAGTGGCTAAAAGTGAGGTGCTGCCGAAGACAGCTGATGCTACACCAGAGGATGCGATTGATTCAGTAACAGAGGTAGGCAGAGGACCCATGATGCCAACGCTGGCAGCCAACGGAACAGTGGCTGGTGGACGAGTCTCGTAGGCCGCCATCCGAGTTGACATATCACAGAGTTGTTCCTGGAGGGTCGCGAGTTGCTCTTGTTGCAGCGCCCATGTTTTGGTGCCAGGAAGCGCGATCTCTTGCTCGGTGTTGTCCCCAGGGCCAGGCATGGAATCTGATACCAAATTGGAACAACCTCTGGATCCGAGGGTTATTCTGTGGCCTGGAGGTGCATGGGGGCCGACGGGTTGTTGACCGTGCGGCGCCGTCGCCGCCGCAGTAGTAGAAGGTAGTAGGGATTAGAGATAGAGAACATAGATTAGGGAAACTAGACTTTGTTGATTATTGCTTGCCTCTAAGCTTACACGGGTAGGTCCTTTATATAGGACATGGACTAGTACTACTTCAGCATTCTTCTGACTCATAGGAGTCAGGACTCAAATACTACCTTAATAGAATCTGGAGACTACCAAAACTGATGCATCCTTCTAGGACGTCAAACTGCCCTTGTCTAGCCACAGCCTAATCTGCCCTTGCTGCCTTGCGCCTTCCATAATGAATTCCCCACATAACATTAGGGCACACCAAGGTGACGGTGCTATGGCTTTCTTCGTCCGCCCCATTGCCCAGTGCCATGCCAGACTGGCTGCCTACGAGTGTGGGCTCATTGGCCTCAGGCACGCCATTTGACATTTTGACATTGCAGATCATATCTATGGGGTTGTGCTTTCTTCGTGCGGATAGACAACTATAGTTTCAACGCTTCTCCACTATCCCTCAACGCCACTGGGTCAGCAAGCTCCCCTGTTATGGTTTCTCCATTGAGTTCTCCCGGGCAAGCTAAACATTGTGGCTGATGCCTTGTTTCGTCGGGACTCCCGACAGGGACTACTGATGGCACTGTCCAGCCCGTCCTTCACGCTTTTTGACACCATGCGTGCTTCTATGGCCACAGACCCATCACTGGTGTAGTTGCAGCAGCATCATGCTGTAGGTGACCTCGGGCCTCCTTGGGGCTGCACTTATAGCCTTCTGACATATGGTGGATGCATCTACATCCTGCCATCCTCTCCATTATTTTCCACCATACTTGGCTGTGACGCCCCCGATTCGACCGTACACTAATCATGCATGCAAATGTGTACGATCAAGATCAAGGACTCACGAGAAGATATCACAACACAACTCTAGACACAAATTAAAATAATACAAGCTTCATATTACAAGCTAGGGGCCTTGAGAGCTCGAATACAGATGCTCGAACACAAGAGTCAGCGGAAGCAACAATATCTGAGAACAGACATAAGTTAAACAAGATTGCCTTAAGAAGGCCAGCACAAAAGCAACAACGATCGAAAAGGCAAGGCCTCCTGCCTGGTCGTCGGCGGTCTCCACGTAGTAGAAGGCACTCTCGGGGTAGTAGTAGTCGTCGATGGTGGCATCTGGCTCGTAGTAGTCGTCGATGGTGGCATCTGGCTCCTGGGCTCCATCATCTGATCGCAACATCCGGAAAGGAGAAAGAAGGGGGAAAAAGGGTAGCAAAACAACCGTGAGTACTCATCCAAAGTACTCGCAAGCATCAGATCTATACTAAGTATGCATTGGTATCAAAGGAAGGGATGTATCTATGGACTATACTGCAGAATGCCAGAATAGAGGGGAAGGCCTAGCCTATCGAAGACTAGCATCTTCAAGCATCTTGCAGCATTTAGAAGAGTACAAAATAGCATATTATAATTAATAAGCATGTTGTAGTATTAACGCCCAGAGATCCTTCCTCGACTCCCTGCAAGAAAGCAATCCCGGAGCCAACATATCCATCACATGTCTCAAGTATCCATTTTTAGTTGTAATAGATCGGGATCCAACTCTGAGCGTCCGTTACTGTGGACACGGCTATCCGGATAGATAACTTCCTTGCAGGGGTGCACCACATTACCCAACATGCTTGATTACTCTGGCCGGACACACTTTCCTGGGTCATGCCCGGCCTCAGAAGATCAACACGTCGTAGTCCTACTAGCCTCCGTAGAGAGGTCCCCGCCGGTCTACATCCTAAGCGCTTCGGGGTCTTGGGCCCATCGCCCTTTGCACTTCGGGTCGTTGCGCGCAGGGTGGGTCCAGGCACCACCTCTGCCTGGATGGCGCCGGCCCAGTCGTGCCGCAATGCTGAATTGGACGTCTACAGAGCTTTCGGAAGAAACGTACGACGCCGAGTGCCCATATTTGTTCTCGCGTGGTGGTTAGTGCGTATAGGCCAGTGGCCAACTTAGATCAAATACCCAAATCCTTAGTGTGTTGGGAGCCCAGGGAAATGAGCAAAGACTCACGATCATGTGACCCCGTCGCCCCGTCTCGAGGAAATACGACAATGGCCAGGCCCAACCCTCTCTCTCTAGGGCGGTCTACCTGCCCGGCCGTGCCTCGTAATTATCTCGCGGGTACCCTCCAGGTCAATCTGACTAACCAGAGACTGTCGGGAACTTAGGTCCACCTCTACCGGGCTGGTACCGCCTGTCCCTTCAGTCCCGCAGTAAGCAGTAAAAGTACAGGGGCTACATGTAAAGGTAACTGTGTGTCCGTGTCATCAAGGGGGAAATCCGAGGAATCACCCTCGATGGATTCCTTCTCGATGTAACCGTCAAGTTGAACTAGGAGGGATCACCCTTGATGGTTCACACATGAGGGGTTGCACGACAGAGACGTCATCGAGAGTGGTGAAGGAGGAATAACCCTAGATAGACCACGACCGATTAGCTACGCTATAGAGTTACCACCAGGAGTGCGTAACGAGGTATCACCCTTGGCACTCGATTTGCAGAGTCGTACAACTAAAGGGGGGGTGAGGTGATGTGTCGGGCTCTGGTCGTCGATCACGTTGATTGAGTCATCAGTGATGAAGCAGAGGCAACTGGGACAAGGTGAGGGTCACTGATGGATCACTAACCAACCTATACTAAGCAGTTTAGATAAGCAGGTAAGGTACAATGAGCAGGTTATAAAAGCAGGCTATGCATCAGAATAGGAGCAATCAAGTACAATAGCAAAATCTAATGCAAGCATGAGAGAGAATGGAATGGGCGATGTCGGAATGATCAAGGGGGGTTTGCTTGCCTAGAAGCTCTGCTGAAAAGGGAGAAGGGTCGTCGATGACGTAGTCGATCAGGAGCATCGACAACGGTCTCGGGGTCTACCGGATAGAAGAGGGGGAAGAAACAGTAAATATAAAGCACACAGGTGTAACCCAGATGTAAGACATGACAACAGGCAGTGCTAGGGGTGTTCTAATGCGGTACTATATGATGCAGACAGAGGGGGAGAACATCTGGGAATGTTTTCCCAGTGCTAGGCATTTTTCGGTCAGATGAAAGAGAGGGGACGCGCTTCCATGTTCGCTATGCTAGGGGCACGTGACAGATGAACGGAGTGTATTCGGAATTGTCATGTTTTTCTGAGCAACTTTCATATATAAATTATTTTAATCCGACTTACGGTTAACTTTATATGATTTTTCAAAGTTTTAATTATTTTCTGAATTTATTAATAATTAAATTAATTCAAAAAAATGAATTAATGCGTCAGCATGAGGTCGCATGAGGTCAGGGTGACATCAGCAGTCAACCAGTCAGCTGACTGGTCAAACTGACATGGGGGACCCACCTGCCATAGACAGTGGGTTTAAACAGAGTTAATTTAAACCTAAATTAGTTAATTAAACTAAAGGGCCCACCTGTCAGTCTAACTATTTAACTAATTAAATTAACTTAGTAAAACCTGTTTAATTAGTATTAAGGGGGGGGGCCATTGTCAGTGTCTGTTAGGACTTAATAACCCTGGGCCCGCATGTCAGTGGCCCAGGGGGTTAGTTGTTTTAGTTAGTAGGTGGGGCCTCGGGGTCAGTGGGTGATTAGTAACTAACCCCGCATGGTTCACTCGTTAGTGGCCCACGGGGTGCCTTCAGCGGCCGGCGCGCGTGGGTGGCCTCTGGTGACCGCCCAGGACGGCGGCGACGGCCGAAACCTCGCCAGAATCGCGTACATGGCTCGGGGGGGGGGGGGGTTGGGCATGCGGTTGGGCCCGTTCGAATGCCCACGATGTGGCCCGTTGAACCGCGGCCTCGGTTTGGCCCGGGAGGGGCGGTAGCACGCCGACGACGAGGGCCGGTACTGCCGGAGGTCGGACCAGGGCGGGCTGTAGCTAGAGACGGTAAGAGGAAGGGAAGGGCGCATCCGGCGTGGCGGTTGGAGGCGGCGTGAGCAGCTGCGAAGCTTGAGAAGCGACCGACGCAGTGGGGCTGCAGACGGGACGCGGTGGCCAGCGGAGCAGCCGGCCACGATCATCGGCACGAGCAGTGGCGGGCGACCTAGAGAGGAAACGGGGACGGGAGCCTCACCATGGGGCACACGATGGCCGGCGGGTGGTTAATAGCTGCAGCGGCGGAGCGGATCGGGGCGGCGGAGGTCGACGCCGGGGATGAAGAAGACGACGTAGGCGTTGCTGTGCAGCTTCATCGGTCGGCCTTGGGCTTGTGCAGGACGAGGGTGACGCCGAGGAGGCCGTAGGACGGCTCGACGAGGCCTAGTGAGGGTGTTGGCCACGGCCACGATGAATCGACGGTGGCGGCAGCGTTCGTTGGATCTGGAGGAGGGGGTGTAGCGAGAGGGGATGGGGAGAGGCAGGGGGAAGTGAGCGAGTGGGCGGGGGAGCCATGGGGTGGCTCCCTTATCCCCTCCACGGTGGGGATGGCGAGGCGGTCCGGCAGGGACGACGAGGGGCGTGCGCCCTCGGTCGGTCGAACAGGAAGAAGGCGACGAGGGGGGAAGTGGGCTGGGCTGCTGGGCCTGCCACTGTGGCCTAAGGCCCAGGGCAGTGAGGGGGGTTTTTCCTTTTGTTTTTATTCCTTTCTGTTTCTTTTAATTTTTGTTTTCTTTTAGTTTCATTTTATTTTAGTTTTTGTAAAATATATTACTAGCCCCTAAATTAGTATTATTAATTATGCCACTGCTACAATTAGTTTGGCCCCAAAATAAAATAGTTTAATATTTTATAAATTAAATAACATTTAAATAAATCTTTTAGCCATTGTTTTATTGATTTTTGGGCATTTAGATACTTTATAAAATATGGGTTTCAACATGATAAATATCCAAGGATTATTTGCCACACCTTGAACATTTTAGTTTGCATGTTTGACAAATTAAAACTTTTGACTTTAAATTTGGATTTGAATTTGAATTGTGCTTTGGACCAAATGAGGATTAGCAACAGTAATGTGATGAAATGGCACCATTAACAGTGGATTACTGTAGCTTAATTATCGGGGGTGTTACATTGGCTTAGCACATGACACGGGCCATGATGGGATTCAAAAGACGTTGCACTGCCTACGTCGGGACTTCCATGTGCCAAATGCTCGATGTGTTGTGTATGACTTTGCGCTTGCTTGCCCAATCTGCCAACGTAATAAGTCTGAGCATATGCACTCCGGCGGCCTCCTGCAATCCCTACCAGTCCCCTCACAGATCTGGGCAGATATTTCTATGATTTTTGTGAAGGGCCTTCCACGGGTGCACGACAAATCAGTCTTTCTTTTAGTGGTGGATCGATTCTCCAAGATGGCACGCTTCATTGCGCTTGGTCACCCCTACTCGGCAGCAACAGTCGTCCATGCTTTCTTCACCGACATCGTACAGCTTCACGGCCTACCAGAGACGATAGTATCTGATCAAGACTGGGAGAAGCATTTGAGGTAAAGGATCTTGGACCTCTTCGATACTTCCTTCGGATTGAGGAGACCCTGTGTTTACAAATTACAAGTCAGTTCTGGTCAAAACTCTTCCGCCTCTCTGGGGTTCAGCTCCACATGAGCTCTGCCTTCCATCCACAGTCTGATGACCAAACGTAGTTTGTCAATTGTGTAATTGCCATGTATTTGCGATGTATGACCGGCGATCGTCCACGCACTTGGCTCCAGTGGCTACCTTTTGTAGAATTCTGCTACAATACGTCCTTTCATGCCGCTCTCAAGACCACTTCATTCAAGGTTGTTTTTGGCTGTGATCCTCCAGCTCTAAGGTCCTATGATACTGGGGCAGCCCACATACAAACAGTTCCTTGCTCCCAAGATTGAGATGAGTTTATTGCTGATGTCCGGTTCCGTCTTCTCCAGGCCCAACAAAGTGACAAGAAATATTATGATGCCAAGCACCGTGAAGTCTCCTTCAATGTTGATCAGTGGGTCTGGCTCTGCCTACAGCACCGTCCAGTGGCATCTTTGACTGGCTCTAGCTCTGGCAAGTTAGCGGCACGTTACTATGGTCCTTATAAGATCACAGTGAGAGTGGGTTCAGTGGCTTACAACTTGCAGCTGCCCCCCTCCCGGTCCCGTCTACACAACGTGTTTCATGTTAGCCAGCTCCTCCCAGTCTAGTCTATCGTCTACACAAAGTGTTTCATGTCTACCATGGCGAACCATTAGCTGCACCTCCTCCGCTGCCAGCACTACATCATGGAAGGGTCATTCCACCACCTCTTCAAGTCCTCAAAGTCCGGCCGGCCTGAGGTATTCATCACCTCCTAGTCCGTTGGGAAGGAGCAGCTGCTTCTGAAGCTTCCCAGGAAGACATGGCAGAATTCAAGTGCAGATATCCCACTTTCAAGCTCGAGGACGAGTTGCTTGTCGAAGGGGGGGGAGTGATGTCATGTGGGGCAGGCATTACCGCCGCCACCACAGGGTCCACAGCCGACCCCCCTTCAGGAGATAAATCCTCAGATTAGTGTTTTCTTGTTCTTCAAGTCTTGTTAGTTTGGATTCTGTGTGGGTCATTCCTTGTTTGTCTCTCCCTCTTAGTCGCCAGCTGTGCTATAAAGCAAAGGCAGTCACCGTGTATACACAGAGAAAAGGGGAGGTCTACCTCCAGAACCAATATATCCCCCAGCCATCGAGGCGCCCAAGCTTAAGCTCCCTCGCCCTGGCCCTCCTACCGCCCACAACTACCCCCTCCGTAACCTAGGTCGTGACATATCAAGATAGAGTATCTAGATTCAGGGCAACAAATTGCAGATTGCTTGACTAAAGGACTGGGAACCAGAGAATGTATCTTAGCGTGTGACAAGATGGGAATGATATATATCTATCATCCCTCTTGAGGGGGAGTTTTGTGTGGGAAACCCTTTTTTAGTTTCTGGTGTGGTTCCTGCCTTCTAAAAACACTTTATTTGATTTTATGAAGCTCATCATGAATGGGGATATCGATTCTGCATTCAAAAGGCTTGAAGAGTGGTATCCACAGGTCTTAAAGGTATACTGTACTGTCATTTTCCACACTTTGCTATTGTGGTTGCTCAATTTTTTTCGGGCTGCGACCAAAATTATATATGTGCACTGCTCAATGAATTATTGTGGATATATGGTTTGTTCCTTAGCACCCTATTTTCAGTTTTCCATAATCAGTATCCTGGAAAAGGTTTCCACTCTAAAAAAGAAACAATTTTTATCGCAGGATGACATATCAGTTATTTGCTTCTTGCTTCATTCTCAAAGATTCATTGAGTACATCAGGGTAATTATCTGAATATTCTGAATTCAGTTGTGGTTAGGTTTGCATGCAAACATTTTGTACTGGGCGTATGAGCAATTAGTATTTATTATATATTGTTTCAAAGTTGATTGTAAGTTTTTCTCATGCATTAGGCTGAGCAACTGGAGGGTGCTGTAAAATATGCCCGTGCTAACCTGGCCAACTTTTTGGCACACAAAGCTTTTGAGGGGTTGCTGAAGGTAAGTAATTCCATGGACTTTTAGATGATTCATTCTTGTTTTGCCTCCTTGGCATTAGCACGTTGCTTTGAATCTTCAACTGTGTTGAGCTATATATTTTGTATTGTTGATTTAAGGAGTATTTTTCTGTTGCAGGAGAGTGTGGCCCTGCTTGCGTATGAGAAGCCTTCAGAATCTTGCATTGGATATTTGCTGGAGTCCCCACAGCGTGAATTTGTAGCGGACGCGGTGAATGCTGCCATCCTGTCGACGAACCCCAAAATGAAGGATCCAGAGAGCTGCCTTTACTCGTGTCTGGAGAAGTTACTGAGGCAGCTCACGGTATGCAGCTCTGAGCTACGTGCGTTCAACAGCGATCAAGGGGATGTCTTCTTACTTCATAAGGAGATCTACGAAAGATCTAGGCGTCCCTAAGGCACGTCGAGCATACATACGAGCAGTCAACTCGCAAAATAAGATCCTCATTCTTCTTGGAAAGAAAGAAACATCACCTGGAATTGTGGACCATGCCATGAGGAAACACACACATATTCTCCCCTGAGTGAGGCCTCAAGGTGAATGGAAATTTCGCAGCTTGGGCATGGGACTTTCCAGGAGCTCCTTCCCTGTAATCAGCGAATTTAGATTCACGTGTGATCTCAACCCCTTTGGTGTTTTCATAAACTTGTTGGCTATGTGCAGTTGGACATTGTGAACTTTAAGATAAAGAGCTTGAACAGTACTGTAAATGAAATCAGAATACCATTCTTGTTGACGTGCTATGTCATCAGGTATGTTCGTTCCAGAGATGTAACTGTGCTCTCCTTTTCATTGTCGTAGCATTTGGGTCAATAGCGTATGAGCAGCGGGAAGGATAAAAGCAACGCCAGTTTTTTTCTTGACAATCAAGGTATCTCTTTGTTTATTAGAAAATAAGGTTACATCATTGACTAAAAGAGATACAATTGAGGGAGGAGGACATCTATCCATGTGCTAGAATCATTATACTTAGCAAGCTGGGCAAGTTCATGAGCAATTGTATTTACCTCAGTTCTCATGTTTGAAGGAAACTTCACAAACTCTTAGACATGATGTAGCAATTATTGAAGATCGCTGCTTCATTACCTAGCATGCATGTCACTCTTTACTCATCGAATGAAGCATCAATGTTAACCGTGACAAAGTCTCTGGTAGGAGGGTTCCAAGTCACTTCCCTCACCCTCTGTAAAGCAAAACTAGTTTTTGTTGTTGAGGGAAACAAAAATACATTGGCTTTCCTCCTCGGTTTTCCCTTCCCTCTCGGTTCTCACCGTCGCCGGCCTATTCTTCCACAGATTGGACACGTCTCTGCTGATCAATTTCAACCTTTGCATCCGTTGACGCCTTCACCTCGCATGGAAGCCATCGGATCCAGCATCATTGTTGCACCTCCCCACCCGCTTTCACCGGAGTCGTGCCCCGCCGTCATTGCCTTCATCAAATCCCGCACTATCACCGTTGGGGTTCCGTCACCAACACGCCGGCTGCAACCATTTGCCTTGCCTCATAGGGGAGCAACCGGGCTTCCTGAAACTGAAAAAACACAGTTATGTTTAGCAAATGTGTGCTTCTTGAAAAGTGAAAATCACAATTTTGTGCTTCACGGTGAAGAACAACTGTGTTTCGCGGTTTTTGTTTTTATCCGTTTCTATTTTTTTTCCCGGTTTCCATTTTTTTGGCTTTTTTGGGAAAGAAGTTCGCCCAAACTTATTACATGGGATCTAGTTTTGAAAATCTTGATGTGAAACACCCAATGGTGAAAATAGTTCTCGATTTGAACGCATGATTCAAGAGATAAACATTTAAAAAACAAATCTATGAGAAAACGCAAAACTCTCAGGTTGTGATAAGTGTCGCACATACAATATGTTGCTTGTCACAACTAAAGAAGATGAGAGTGACCTTAGTAAGTGGTAGCCATTTAACTAGTGATTTGGATGATATATATCAATCAAAGTGACATTTGGATACCCCGTAGAGCATCTCCAACCGCTCAAAAGAAACTCCCCTAACATCCCTAATAAGACTTTTCTGGCTATTGAGGTTGAACGCTCCAGAAGATCCCCAATAACCCACCCCAATAAAGCAAACTGACACGGGACCCACCTATCAACCTCACACTAGGGAACATACACTATTGATGGCAATGGCGGCGACGTGGGGGTGGCGGCACGACAGTGGGCGTTGCTGCGCCTGTTGGCCGGCGTTGTCGTGCCGTGGTGGCGTTGGGCATGGCAACTAGCGGTTGTGGGCGGCGGCGCCGTGTGGCAAGGATGGCAGGCAGTAGTGGTGCCCGGCGGCAGAGTTGATGTGCGGGCGGCGCAGTGGCCCAACGACGGCGGGCGGTGGTGCGGCGTGGTCGGACGACAGTTCGGTGTGGCGGGAGCGTTAATCCAGCGACATATGGGAGGAGAGAGAAGAGAAAAAACTGACATGGCGCTATCTGGGATGGATTGGGAGAAGGCCAACTCCTCCTTTAAATAGGGGAAGATGATGTATCTTTTTGTGATCATCAATAACTTATGGACCGTGATATTTGACACATGTATGCCACATAGCTAAAACTATTACACATCTTCTTTCTTCTCTTTTATTTACATGCATAATTGCATTAGGATGAATCATTCTTCTTCCACGTGCATTTCTAGCTCAAACCGTCGGTCCGATGCAAAAACCGTTTACACATAAAAGATTTGTCGCAACGAGATCTTTAAAACTAGATCCTATGTTGGTATGTTCCAAGACCTTTCCCCGGTAAAAAGTTACCACGCCTTGGCTATATAAGTTACCATGCCTGTGGTATGCAACTTACCATGCTATTTCCACATAAGTTATCACGGGCATAAACATGGTTCTTCCACCTTCTCGACGCACATGTATGCACTAAAGAATAAAAAGCGGATGTCATCCTAGGTTCTCCTTATTCCAAAAATTTCAAAATGTTTTGTACCTCAAATCATCGGTCCGATGCAAAAACCGTTATCACATAAAAGATTCGTTGCAACGAGATCTTCGAAATCCGATCCCATATTGATATGTTCGGATGACTTTTTGGGGGTCAAAATTTACCATGCCTCGGCTACATAAGTTACCACACATGTGGTATGCCAATTATTGTGCTATTTCCACATAAGTTGTTGGGATATATTTTTCAGCAACTTTTTCCCCTTGGTCAAAAGTTACTGCGGTGTTTGTATTTAAGTTATCAGGTATGTGATTCGTACATTACCATGCTATTTTCACATAAGTTATTGGGGAATATTTTTCAACATCTTTTCCCCTTGTCAAAAGTTACCGTGATATTTGCATGTAAGTTATCAGGTATGCGGTTCATATATTACCGTGCTATTTCACATAAGTTACCGGGGTATGTTTTCAACACTCTTTTTCCCGGTCAAAAAAGTTACCGTGGTGTTTCTAGTAAGTTGTCGGGTATGCAGTTCACATATTACTGTGCTATTTCCACATAAGTTATCGCAAAAAAGGGAATATGTTTTCAACAACTTTATTTCCCTTTGGTCAAAATTACTGCGGTGTTTATACGTAAGTTATCGGGCATGCGGTTCGTGCATTACCGTGTTATTTTCACATAAGTTATCGAGCTATGTTTTCAATAACATTTTTCTCCTGGTGTAAAAAGTTACCGCAGTGTTTGTACTAAGTTATCATGTATGGATCTGTATATTGACATGCTATTTTCACATAAGTTACCGAGGTTATATTATTCGACAACTTTTTCTTCCGGTCAAAAAAGTTACCGCGGTGTTTGTACCTAATTTATCGAGTGTGCGTTTTGTATATTACTGTGTTTCTTTCTACATCCTCTCTATATTTTACAACAACTTTTTTCTCTCGTTCAAAGTTACCATAGTGTTTGTACATAAGTTATCAGATATGCGGTTTGTATATTACCGTCCTATTTTCACATAAGTTGCCGGGGGGTATATTTTTCAAAAACTCTTGTCAAAGTTACCGCCGTGTTTGTACGTAACTTATTGGGTATACGGTTCGTAAGTGTTTGTTCATAAGTTATCATGTTTGCAGTTCGTATATTACCATACTATTTTTACATAAGTTAACCCCAGGTATTTTCTTCAATAACCTTTTCCCTTTTATTGAGTATGCAGTATGTATATTCTATTTCCACATAAATTACAAGGTATGTTTCAACTACTTTTTCTTGGTATGTGTTTGTCTGTGAGTTATCAAGTCTGCGGTGCGTGTATTGCCATTCAATTTACACAGAAGTTACTAGGGTTTGTTTTCAAACATTTTTCCCTCGGGGGATAAAAAGTTATCAAGGTGTTCGTATGCAAGTTATCGTATATGTGGTGTGCATACTTTCAACGTATTTACATAGAAGTCACCGGGCGTATGTTTTTAAACAACTTCTTTCCTGGGCCAAAAGTTAGCACGCCTACGCTACGTAAGTTACCACGCCTACGGTGTGTACATTGTCATGCTATTTAAATGAAAGTTAGCGGTTTATATTTTCAATATATTTTCCCCTCTGGGTCAAAAGATTACCAAGGTGTTCATGTGCAAGTTATCATATCTGTGGTGTGCATATTATCAAAGGTATTAACACAAAATTTACCGGGGTGGGGGGGGTTGTTTTTAAACAACTTTTTTAGGGCCAATAGTTATCACGCGTAGGCTAAGCAAGTTACCACGTGTACAATTTGTACATTACCATGCTATTTACACATACGTTACTGGGGATATATTTTTGACCTTTTTTTCTGTGCAAGTTATCATATTTGTAGTGTACATATTATCAAGGTATTTACATAGAAGTTACAAGGGCAACTTTTTGAACAACTTTTTTCCCGTGCAAAAGATTATCATGATGTTTGCATGTGATTTATTAGCTCTGTAGTCGTACATTACAGTTCTATTTACATATAAGTTACACGGTGGTATATTTTCATGAACTAGGTGTGGTACTGGAGCTGCAAGCCATGTCATGCATGAACAGAAAACAACAACGATTCATCATCATGGATCAAAAAAGATGCATGTTGCATATCCATATGAGCGTTAATTATGATTTTGTCTTTGCTACTAATATCAAGAGGAACACTTTGCATAACTCTAATATTCAGATTTTTCATGTGCTCCCTACTGATCTTCTTTAGCATTGACAGAATTAGGTAAATGTAACATGGTACACTCATCCATCTGCATATTAGGATATGCCATTTCAGTATTAGGCACAACAGACAAATAGTTCAGACTTCGGTAGATTCAACGATAGAGGTGAGGGTCTCGATCTTTCAATGAGATGATAGCTATTGATTTGGCAGAGACGTCTTTGACGATCCGACTACAAATGTGCAACGACGTTTGATGCGGAGCATCCCATGGACCTATCTACACCCCCACGACACCACTTGGACCAATGACAAGAGCTCGTGCGAGAGCTATCGAAAACGAGGTTTACTCTCTCTTTGTTGAACTCCCCTTTGACCCACTTGAGACATAGATACTACCTCAAATGGAGATGCTTTGTGTGATTAGGTACCAAGGAACCAACCTAGGAGAAGCTACAGTGCAAGATGGACATCAAGAGCATGAAGAGGACCTGCCCAGGCCGGAGCGGGCGGTACTACCGCCAAACCAAGCGGTACTACTGCTAAGACCATCCAAGCGGTACTATCGCCCAACATCCGCCCTACTACCGCTCAACCCGACAAACTCCAGTGATCGAGCGGTACAAGTCCGGTACTACCGGCCCCCACAAGCGGTACTACCACCCGAGGGTCCGGTACTACCGCCCTGGCTACGCACAGTTTCGGGCCCGAGGCCCATGTACCCGGTCACTTCGCCCCCACTTGCACTATGATTATAAATAGGACACCCCCTCCTCCTAGCTAGGGTTAGCATTGTGATAGCCCATATTAGAGATAGAACTTTGCTCATCCACTTGGTTACTTCTCCATTGGAGTCCATGACCTCTTCAGAGAAGATCCCCCAAGCGGATTCAAGAATCCTCACGGGAAGACCCCCCTCAAGGCCTCCTCACGGAGATGAACTAGTACCACTTGTATCGTCCTTTGTTGGATTCGGATCGTGTATCTCTTTTGTGTTTCGAGGATCTAGCATATGTGTGACCGAATCTTGTTGGTTTGAGAGTTTCTCTTGTGTTTCCCCTTGTGTTCCCCTCGTTTCCCCCTCGTGTTCATCGTGTTCCTCATAGCGATCCGCTCCAATCGTGAAAAACTGGCCTCCAGGGTTCTACCCTACATCATCTTGGTATCATGAGCCAAGGTCGATCACGAATTTGGAGCCTCTACCCTTGTTTTCTAGCCTAATTTAATTGTGTTCTTCCCCAATTTCAAAAATCCCCATCAAAAATAGCCCCCAATTTTTTTTGTGATTTGTTGGTGTGATGAAGTTTGTTGGATTTTATCCGTGGATTTGTTGTGTTGCAAGTAAATCTAGCTTCCCCACAAGTTTCACCACTTCCCATCCATGAAATCCATCCAATTTTGCCCCTGAAATCATCCATTTCCGCCCCCCGATCCTGATCTCAGAATTTTCCTGACACAAGCGGTACTACCGCCCACTCCAAGCGGTACTACCGCCCTTCCAAGCGGCACTACCGCCCCCCTACGAGTTTCAGCCTTAGCTCATCGACAGTTTTGCATAGGTCCTGCACCATATCATCCACATTACTACCACCATTTCTGCATTGCCAACTTCGATTCGACCATTTGACTTGTTTTTGAGAATTTGAGTTGTGGTTCATCGTTTCCTAACGTGTTTCGGCTACCGAGAGACGGTTTGACCATGACATCACCACCGCTCATATTCGTCATCGACATCGACCACTTCACCATTTTCACACATCACCGTACGCAAGAATGGTAACCTCCATATCATCTTCTTGCAGTTGCGTTGTTAACCCCTAGCCCATTTTGAGTCACTTGCCTATCGAGACTAGCCATTTGAGTATTGTCGGCAACGTTACTTGTGCACATTAGTGATCATACTTCCCATAGCATACATACCATATCACCGTGGTGCATATCTTGGTATCATCTTTTGTGTCACAAAGTTGTCGTCTCATACACAATTGCTATCTTGGTTCGTGAAGTTTTGCATAAGAAAAGAGCTCAAAAGAGAGAAAGAGCCAACCAAGCTTTTAAGAAAAAAAGGAAAGATAAGCAAAGAGAATTTAAGCAAGAACCATAGCATCATACAACATTAAGATTGTCACACTCAATCATCTTAGATCATATCATAGGAATACCATACAAGTAGCATAGTTGGGATAGAAGTCGTTGCATTTTTTTGCTTAGTAGGTTGTGCACAAGTTTCTTATCCGCTTATTGTGCAATCGTGCTAGCGTCTCTCTAGTGTTGTGCAACACGAGCATTTTCATGGATTCCACAGTTTGGCTCATTCCTTGGTTGCACGACCCCATTTATCTATTTGCGTGTGTGTTCCCGCGTACCATATCTTGCTATTGGTCTACTTGTTGCATTTGCAAACTAGACCATGATGGCGCGCTTTGCCGCGCCCGTGCATGTTTGATGAAATTATCTCTTTTTTCTAAACATTTTGGTACAATGAGCACCGAATATAGGATTATATCATTGGATATGGTTAAGTCGGTTGTTGTGTAAAAAATAAGATGTTGTGGAAAAAAATAAGTTATGTTTGCATGTGTATACGTCTTTTATCCTTTTCCTTTGAGATGAACACGTCTAGTTAAATGTGGCACCATTTTTATCCTTTATTGAGGGAAATTATACGTATTGCTTTTCAGACAACAACCTGTGTATACATCTTTTTTACTTATTTTTCTTTTCAGAAGAATATCTCTAGCTAATGGCAATTTCCGTCAAAGCTGTTTTCTCGTCAAAGCTGGAAACATGTCAGTTTAACGCACACATCCAGACTTCTCAGGCCGGCATGAAAATCAATCGGGCCAAAACGTGTAGGCCTAGTTGACATCTCTTAGGGCCCGATTAACCATCAGCCGCCTAGGTCTATCTCTGGAGCAGCAGCCCAGAAGGATGGGCTAAAAACAAATAGGCATTGAATGAACCGGAGGAGGGCGTTTGCGTGGACGACCGGCAAATCCAGGTCGTTGGCTAGCTGGATCGAACGGCTTAGGACCCAAATTATTCTGATTGCTTCTAGCTCGCTCCATCTTACTGTTTAGTAATTTGCGAATCTTTTGCAACATTATTGAAGCTCACTAACAATTGCATCACATTTTGTGCCACCATCCTAACCGAGCTCCACCACAAGCTTTTACTTGTGTAGGTGTGAGAACCGACAAGAATTGGTACCAATTGTGCTATTTACTTGTTACATATTTGAGTGATCATTGATCCATCTTCAACATCGGTCAAGGTACATTTGGTATAAGTTCTTCTCTTTCTCCCACTCACATATTTGCTTGGAATGACGGATAGGACAAGTTCTTCTACCAACCCACTCTTCATCGAGAAACACGACGACATGTCATCCTACGTCACCAAGAGCCACCTCTTCGGTGCACAACGAGCTTTACATCAAGAACAACAAGCAATGAGCGACCGCATCGACAATCTCGCCACCAACTTGCGACTCTCCGAGCAACAAACAATAGACTACTTCGACAACAAGCTCGATGCACACAAACAAGGGAACGATGCAAGAATGGACAAGATTCGTGCCTTGTTGGTAAACCGCTCTTCTACCACTTCGTCCTACTCAAGACGGAGCCGCTCGAGTCGACACTCCGAGGACACCCTCTTCGGCTCAAGTACACCGACATCGAACACTCTACATTGAGCCGCGCGCCAAGACCATCAAGCTAACCGCAATCTCTTCACAGAGCCATTTCTCAGGAGCAACTCCTAGCGCAAGAAAATTGACATCGTCAAAATCAAGCTACCTTTGCACAAACACAAGAAAGGCAACACCAATGACAACAAGAAGAGGAAAAGCGAGCGCGACTACACCAAGACGTACTAGATGCCGAGGCACAACGTCAAGAGTAACTACAACGTGAAGCACAAACACTTGAGGCGCAATGTGCCCTCTGAGACTCAAGTCGAGCCGTAGCCACACGCAACCGGCATAATCATGAGCAACAGGAAGCGCATCCCGAAGAAGTCCAAGAGAGCAACTATCAAGCAAGAGTACATCGACATGTCCCACAAGCTCGACAAGAACATCAAGTTCGCCAAGAGCAACATGAAATTGACAATCCTCCACACCAAGAGTGTCGGCGTTCCAGGAACGGGGGTCCCCAGACTTGCCTGCCTACGGCCTGTGGCGTGGCTCAAGTGGTGGCCCAGTACGGCCCATCTTCATCGACTCAAGCTCAAGACCCTCACGAGGGGCCAAGCCTCGCGGGGCGGACGACGCAAGGCTTCCTCAGGAACGGCCTCACCAGGCAGGCTCGCGAGGAGGCAGAGAGATCAAGGCAGGGGTACCTCGCGAGGTGCCCATGACGCAAGCCATGACGATCGAGACCAGGCGGGCGCCAGGCGGGCGCCGTCCTGCGCAGTGTCCTTGTTTCCTCTTTGGTGCAAAGGGGGCAAGCCTAGGTGTGGAGTACCGAGGCATCAAGCAAAGGCTACCATTTCAGTGCAACGAGACCAAGACCAGCAGAGCGGCAGGACGGAGGTCACCGTGGAGCCCAAGACGGCGTCATCGCCAGTGCCTTTGGCAGCCGAAGACCAACTTTAGTCAGGATAACTTGTACTAGATGTTCCCCTTCAAAATGGCCGTTGTTGGCGCCCTTCCCGCTCAATATTTGGGAAGAGGACCAGGGCCTCTATATATAGAGATATCCACCACAGTAGAGGGCATCTCATCAAGTTCTCGTCAGATCCAGAAGCGATCAAACTCACCCAAGTAGTTCACCGCACCAGCCCAAGAACACCTCTCGCGAGGCTGTTCTTCCTTTGTACTGTTCATCATCAGCCATAGAGGCAATCCACCACACCACACACTGGATTAGGGTATTACACCACAACGGTGGCCCGAACCAGTATAAACCCTGTGTCCCTTGTGTTTTTCATTGTTTAGCTTAGATTCTCAGCGAGGCGTTGGGACGTGGGTCGGTAGGGGGAAGATCTTCGCGCGCACCCCAGAGTTTGAACCTTAAGGGTTTTGCCGGAACCCGATATCCGACAAAGAGCTACACGAGGTTGACAATCATCCACGTTAAGGGCGTCATCATCATCCCCGACCCCAACACAATGAAGAGCAAAGCTACGGCAAGCTCAAGTTCACCATGCCCAAGTTCACCGAAAGCAATGATCCCGAAGAGTACCTTTCATGGGCATTGAAGGTCAACAAGATCTTTCATTTTCACAACTATGAGGAAGAGAAGAAGATCTCTATGGCATCCCTTGGGTTCCAAGACTACGTCCTCATTTGGTGGGAACAAGTCATTGAGCGCCGAGAGGCAAGAGGTGAAACACCCATCATGACTTGGGCGCAAATGAAGGATGTCATGACAACACGTTTCGTGCCAACCTACTACAACAGTGACCTCTTCAAGAAACTCCAACTACTCAAGCAAGGAAGAAAGAGCGTTGAAGAGTACTACAAGGAAATGGAGATTGCCATGATAAGAGCCAATGTCATGGAAGATAATGAGCAAACTATGACATGTTTCTTGAATTGACTCAATCATCCTATCAAGAAGATCGCTGACTTCCAACCATACTCGAACCTCATCGAGCTAGTACACCAAGCTACCAAAGCGGAACGTCAAGTGCAAGATGACTTTAAGTACGCCAAGTACTCGTCCAAGAGCTACAACTTCTCCAACACCCAAGCTTCAACGACTCCGACAACTTCTACCTTAACCAAGCCATCTTCAAGCAACAACGACAAGTCAAGTTACAAGAAAACTTCGACGACCTCAAGTCGTCCTCCTACTACAAGCAACTTCAAGCTGGGAGCTTCATCATCTACAACTCCAACCGATGAGACCGTCAAGACAAGTTCCATCAAGTGTTTCACATGCGGCAGCCGAGGCCACAAGTCCTTTGAGTGTACCAACAAGCACACCATGATCCTCAACGACGACGGGACATATGACTCCATGAGTGAAGAGGAGATGGAAGCCCTTGAACAAGTGGCCATGCACCGGCGCGTGAACGAAGATGAAGATGATCAAGTCTTTTGTGATGAGGATTCGAGCCCTGCTCTCGTCGTCTCCAAGGTCTTGATTCTTCAACATCAACACGGTGAAGACCAAAGATGCCATATCTTCCACACCAAGGCCGGCATCAATGGAAGGTCCGTGAAGGTCATCATCGATGGAGGTAGTTGCCATAACTTGGCAAGTGAAGAACTATGCTCCAAGCTCCAGTTGGTGAAGATGAAGCACCCGCACCCCTACAAAGTTCAATGGTAAGCGACTCCAGCACTATCCAAGTCGAGCATACGATGCAAGTTTCCTTCAAGATCGGAGCTTACGAAGACACTTTGGAGTGTGATGTCTTTTCGATGTCCGTTTGCCACCTCCTTCTTGGACGTCCATGGCAATTTGACCGAGGCATCATCCACAATGGGCGTACCAATCACTATAGCTTCAAGATGAAAGGAAAGTAGTACGTGCTACGACCTATGTCTCCAAGTCAAGTAATTGCCGACAAGCAAGCCACCCATCGTAGAGAAAATAGTGAGAGAGCGAACCACCACAAAGAGAGTGAGTGCCACAAGCCAAAATCGAGTACCTCCACGATGAGCGACAAGAAAAACATAGTTCTATTTGCCACCAAAAGTGAGATGAGAGAAGTGTGTGCGAACCCATCAAGTGTTATGCACTATGTCCTTTTGTGCAAGGACGAGGCACCAAAAACTAACACCTCTCACAATCTACCTTTAGCGTTGTCTTCTCTTTTGCAGGAATTCCAAGACGTTTTCCCCGATGAGCTACCTCCGGGACTACCACCTCAAAGAGGCATCGAGCATCGCATCGACCTCATACCGGGAGCCCCCTTCCTAACAAAGCACCCTACCACATCAACCCTGAGGAAACAAAGGAGATCCAACGGCAAGTACAACAACTCATTGACAATGGCCATGTACGAGAAAGCTTGAGCCCATGTGCCATTCCGGTAATCCTTGTTCCTAAGAAACATGTGTGACGCCCCCGATTTAACCGTACACTAATCATACACGCAAACGTGTACGCTCAAGATCAGGGACTCACGGGAAGATATCACAACACAACTCTAAAAATAAAATAAGTCATACAAGCATCATAATACAAGCCAGGGGCCTCGAGGGCTCGAATACAAGTGCTCGATCATAGACGAGTCAGCGGAAGCAACAATATCTGAGTACAGACATAAGTTAAACAAGTTGCCATAAGATGGCTAGCACAAACTGAGATACAGATCGAAAGAGGCGCAGGCCTCCTGCCTGGGATCCTCCTAAACTACTCCTAGTCGTTGTCAGGAGGCAGCACGTAGTAGTAGGCACCTCCAGCATAGTAGGAGTCGTCATCGACGGTGGCGTCTGGCTCCTGGGCTCCAGCATCTGGTTGCGACAACCAGAAAGAAAGGAAAGGGGGAAAAGGGGGGGAGAAAGCAACCGTGAGTACTCATCCAAAGTACTCGCAAGCAAGGAACTACACTACATATGCATGGGTATATGTGTAAGGAGGCCATATCGGTGGGTGAGCTGCAGAATGCGAGAATAAGAGGGGATAGCTAGTCCTATCGAAGACTACGCTCGGCAGCCTCCGTCTTGCTGACATGTAGAAGAGAGTAGATTGAAGTCCTCAAGTAGCATCTCCAAGTAGCATCTCGGTAGCATCTCCAAGAGCATCACATAGCATAATCCTACCGGCGATCCCTCCTCGTCGCCTGTTAGAGAGCGATCACCGGGTTGTATCTCGCACTTGGAAGGGTGTGTTTTATTAAGTATCCGGTTCTAGTTGTCATAAGGTCAAGGTACAACTCCGGTCGTCCTTTACCGAGGGACACGGCTATTCGAATAGATAAAGTTCCTGCAGGGTGCACCACATAACCCAACACGCTTGATCCCATTTGGCGGACACACTTTTGGGGTCATGTCCGCCGCGGAAGATCAACACGTCGCAGCCCCACCTAGGCTGTGAGAGAGAGGTCAAGACGCGCGGTCTAAACCTAAGCGCCAGCAGTGCAGGCCCATCGCCTGAAAGCACACAGACGTTAACGCAGCGGAAGCAGACCTAGCCTAGTGGTGTTCCGGTCCAATCCGTAGCGCGCCACTCGATCGGCGACGTCACGAAGGCTTCGGTGATACCACGACACCGGATACCCATAACTACTCCAGCGTAGATGGTTAGTGCGTATAGACCAAATGGCCGACTCGGATCAAATACCAAGATCTCGTTAAGCGTGTTATTATGAAGCAATCGCGGACGCCGACGACGGGCCAGCCCACCTCTCGCCTAGGTGGTCTTAACTCGCCTGTCGCTCCGCCACAAAGATCCACAGAGGGCCGTCGGGACAAAGGTCCTTTCAAATTCTAATCTGTGAATCACTCATGGTACTCTTGCGGACCCGACTTTAGTCACCATCTCGTAGTATGTATGCGTATGTATAGTATAAACCCGTGATCACCTCCCGAGTGATCACGGCCCAATAGTATAGCAAGGCAGACTGACAAGAATGTAGGGCAAATGGTGATAAACTAGCATCCTATACTAAGCATTTAGGATTGCGTGTAAGGTATCAATGACTGTAGCAACAATGACAGGCTATGCAACAGAATAGGAGTAACCGAACAGTAACATGCTACACTACTCTAATGCAAGCAATATAGAGAAGAATAGGCGATATCTGGTGATCAAGGGGGGGGGCTTGCCTGGTTGCTCAGACAAGGAGGGGTCATCGGTGACGTAGTCGACCACAGGGGCATCAGCATCATCACGGGGTCTACCGGAGAGAAGAGGGGGGAGAAACAGTAAATACATAGCAAGCAAGTGCATAACAGGACAACAAGTAGAGCTAGACGTGTTCTAACGCGTTATGAGGTGATACCGGTGAAGGGGGGAACAACCGGGAAAGTATCCCCGGTGTTCCGTGTTTTCGGACAGATGAACCGGAGGGGGAAAGTTGCGTGTTCGATATGCTAGGGGTGTGTGGCGGACGAACGGGTTGCATATCCGGAATCGTCTCGTCGTTCTGAGCAACTTTCATGTTGAAAATAATTTAATCCGAGTTACGGATTAAAAGATATGATTTTCTAAAGATTTACTAATTTCTGGAATTTAATTAATTCTTTATTTTAATTCGAAATTGGATTAATGACATCAAGATGATGTCATGTTGACATCAACGATCAACAGGATTGACTAAGTCAAACCGACAGATGGGGCCATTGACCGGGTCAACAAAGACGGTCAAGAAGTTCATCAAGAATAACATTCTGCTGACTTAGTCAAACTTACGCGTGGGTCCCACTTGTCATAGTCAAAGTTTAACTAAACCTAATTAACTAGTTAATTAATCATTAGGTTATCTAATCAGAGTTAATCAGGTTAATTAACATATCTAATTAAGTTAATTAATTATCTAATTAATTAATTAATTAATAAATATTTTTCTAATTTTTTTTTTATTATTAAGCGTTCGGGGGCTGGGCCCACATGCTGTGGGCCCCAAGGGCCTTGCGGGTTTGGGCGCATGGGCGCTTGGGTTGTCGCCCGAACGGCGTGGCGCAACGGGTGCCAAAGACCGCTGTTCGGGCGCACTATGTGGCGGGCGGCGGCAGTCGCCGAGCAGAGGTTGGTGACCACGGCGGGGCTCGCCGGGCGCCAACCGGGCGGAGGACGGGGATGGCGACGGCGCATGGGACAGGGGCGGACGGAGGAGGAGCGGGCTGCCGTGGCATCCGCGAAAGCAGCACCACCAGGGTAGCGGGGTGGCGATCAGGGCGCGCACGGGCGAAGCGCGAGCCGGGCACGGTGGTGGTGGGCGAAGCGCGGTGAGCAGCTGGGCCTCCAGCGTCTTGATGTGGCGCAGATGTGAGGCAAGGGCGCGGGTGTACACCGAGGCGAGGGAGAGAGAGGAGGCCGGGACCTCACCAGGGGAAGTAGGGATCGTGGCAATGGGCGCGGGGGAGTTCGGGGAGGTTGACGGGGATGACGTGCGTAGAAGGGGAAGTCCGGCGGCGTCCGGGACACTTCGGGCGATGGAGTCGGGGTCGAGGTGGCGATGGCGGGGCGGCGCCGGGAGGAAGCAGAGGCCGGCCGGTGAGGAGGGGTGGATGGGGCGGCGTCGGCGGCGTCGGCCTCCTCTGGATCCCGATCCAGATCGGGAGAGAGGAGGGGGGCGTCGTGGGGAGAGTGGGGTGTGGGTGCGGGGAGTGGGTTAGGGTTTGCGGGGTGAGGGGATAAGGAGAGGAGTGGCGGTGGGCCTTTGCTTGGTTGGGCGGTGGCGAATGGGCGGCCAGTTGGACCGGCTGGCCCGGGGGGTTCTTTTCCTTTCTTTCTTTCTTTCTTTTCTTTATTTTTCTTTTCTGTTTTATTTCATTTTAAAGTATTTAGGCATTTTCTAAAAATGTGTTCACTTCACCATAATTACCTCACGCAATATTTGGCACCCCTAACATTTTGTTTCAATTTTTGAAAACTTTTGTTGTTTGACATATTTAGAATTTAAATTTTGAAACGGTTTGAATCATTGCGAGGTTAGCAACAAGAATCGAGGTGATGTGGCTTGATTAGCGTGGGATTACTATAGCATGATTATCCCAAGGTCACAATTCTCCTCTCTACAAGAAATCTCGTCCGAGATTTAAGAGGGAAGTAAGGGGAAGGGATTTGGTTACTGAAATTCTTGAGTCTTCTCGGTGTTGGTTGTTCTTCTCGAAGAGGTCGATCCATTACATTGATGTCTTGAGTTTCTGCTTGGTCATCATGATGAAGTTGTCGTCCTTCTTTGGGGATCTTCATCGTACTTACGGAAAGGATAAGGGTAGCTTCAAAGGATGAGACCTCTACAAGGTTGACTATCCGTCGATAACATCGAGGAAGGTGGCGGAAGTTACTCTCGAATTGAATCTTAAGAAAATATCGAGAGCAAAGTAAGGAGGTACCATGAGAAGTTTCAAACGGATAGGCAAGCGTTCGATGCCTAATCAGAAGGTGAAAGGGGTTCAGGGCAACGAGAATAAGTATTGCGTCTGATACCAAAATAGATCACTTGGGACGGTGGTCCGTGAATTACATCTGAGTCCACGACGAGGAATAACTTTGGGAGCAGGGGTGTACAGAGAGTCGAGGTTTAGATCACGGGACACATGGGTTATGGGCCCACCATGTGGTTGAAGGTAGGAAGGGGCGGCATCTTGCAGTCACGATAGTAAGGCGTGTCGAGGGTAGCCTATCGGTTATGTCGGCAACAACAGCGATACCAAGGGCGAGGGACTAAGAGAACCATTTTCCGCTCATTGAGCGAGGCGGGCCAATAGGCAAGGTTCTCGTCCATCGGTGGCTACCGGAATGTCATCAACAATAGTAATAGGGTCTTCTTGTGAGAGCGGTACCACGAGGTGTTTACATAAGCAGGAGAATATTCTTGCTTAGGTCATATAGATCACAAGAAAGGTTAAACCAAACAATGGAAAGGAAAATATGATTATCGATTAATGAGAACAATGGAAAGGAAAATGTGTTAAAACACATATCTCGTGGGTATTTCCTTCCCAAGGACAACAGAGCATGATATCCATGACAGGATAGAAAGTAGAAAACCATTTATGTAAGGGGAGAGGAATTTCATGACATTACCCATACAGCGGTGTTTGGATAATTGAGGAGGAAACATTTAGCATTGGGCTTCAAATGTTCTTGTTGAAAATCGGAGTACCACAGACATGCTTCGAGATAGTATTGACATGGTCTTCAAGCAAAGGTCAGACTTTGGATACAGGAAGGATCCATCAGGAACAACTTGTAGAATAAGTCTTACAATTTCCTCATGGAAGAATGGATAACCTTGATAATAAGGAAACTATAACAACACGTCATCCGGCCAGGTGTGCTGGGCATGCCATCACCTTACCGGGTCATAAAAGACCAGTGTTATAACTCTTGGAAAAATGTTCCAACCATCATATCGAACCGAGATTCAGATCTGATCGGTGTTAGGATACCTCAAACTCACGATGCTTGAGGAGAAAAGGTGAGATACAAATTGATGAGATGACATCGAAGATTCTCGGGAGATGAACCATGGAAGCCAGTTCCGAAACAAGAGTTCATCGGTAAACCAACGAGAGGATGAGGAGGTGGCTAATGGAATCAGCGACAATTCATCGAGATTAACAAAAGATGGATTTCCACAATTATGTGAACAAGGAGATAACATTTGTCAGATCAAATGGTATAATGATGTATGCTCGAGGAAAACATACACAATTAAACATTGGTTGAAAGGTGCACCCGAAATATGGGCTGGGTTGCACAACCAACGTCGGAATGGTGATTCAATAATCAAATGTCTAAGAATGAACGGCCAACCATTAACTTCAAAGCAATAGGGTTGCTAGAAGGGCAGAATCCAAATAGCACCGTTCATCTGTTGGTATCCTGGTTAGAACCAACACGGGGACCAAGAAAGAATGGTGATGGCAAGAAGCATTGCTGCAACAAGAATTTCTTAAGAGGTGGTGAAATTCTCACGACATTCTTGACATAAAAGGTGGTAATATTCCAATGTAAAGAAGAACAATGCTGGGTAGCAAGGAACTCAAGGTATAACACAAAACACGAACAAGTTTGTGTTGGAGGGAAGGCAATAAAGTGGTTGATGATAACACAAATCATCGAGGCAAGGATGGTATTTCTCATCATGAATCCGATTGACATCCTGGAAGAGCTCATAAGGTTGGTGATGATCACGACACATTTGTCGAGAGGTTACACGAAGATGTAATCGATTGACGATGACATCAAGTCAAACGAATGATGAAGCGAAAGATTATTGGAACCACGGTTAGGACACAAACTCGAAATCAAGTTTGTTGTTCAAGGAGAAATGATATGACGACGAAAATCGACGCAAGCTTAGTTCATCGTTGAAAGTTGTGCTCCGGGAATAAGGACCAGGTAGCATAGTTAAAAATTTTTAGTATGATGATGATATAGCTGATCAGGCTAGGAATGACCTAAAGGATTATTAAACTCGTAAGCAACAAAAATTACTTAGAGTTATTGAATCGGAGTGCTGAATCGATTCACTTATCGGTGTTCTCGGTTAACAAACAACCCAGAAGCATGAAGTGACAAAGACAGGGTAAAGGTAGTACTCCATCAAAGGACATGGTAATGTAGTGCAATGGCGTGATATCCTCGAGATACCAGGGGTTACTCGACGACAGACCAAAGTAGAGGTTGGTCTGGGGTATTGCTTTGCAGAGGACAAGTGTTTAAACTTGCCCAAGAAATGGGATCAAGGAAGAACATATGGTCGGAACCACGATTGCATAGGATAAATTCACAGATACCAGATGATATTGTATCAATGAAATAGTTATTATCACAAGAAGCTTCTATGGTAGGATCTACATCGTGTCCATGGGCATGAACACAAAGTTCAAGGTCGACTCCCACTTCTTCAATGTATAACCTTCCATTCACCTCTCACTTTTGAAGAAGTCCTAGTGTTGAAATTTTATCTAGCAAAATACCAGAAGAGAATGACTCGTGAAAACTTTCGAGTTCACACATATTAAGGAAGGCATAGGTTCAACCCATAGGGGCTTCTTAGAAACATATACCACAAGTTTCAAGAGTAAATATCACAAGCTCGAAAGTAGAGCAAGGTTGAGAAAGTAGATGATACAATTTACCAAAGGCATTATGTATCCGAGGGAAGGCTCACAAGGTTATTGAATATGAAGGACACTGTCGGATAAAATCCATTAAAGGATCTGTCGGTCCATAACAGAGCTGATGTGAGCATCGGCACACAATCAGAGGAAGTAACAATGCAAGGGCATTGGATTATAGAAACAACTGACTAATCCAGAGCTCAAATGCAAAGGAATTATGATTTTCAAATCAAGGGAACAAAAGCAATGTTCTGATTAGGGGTGGATAAGTTGAACAGCCTTAGGGGTACTATCGACGACATTTGGATTGGTTGAGAACCACCTCATGTTTAAAATGATGTCTGAGCTGGAAGGATAATTTAAAAGGATCAACTGATGATTGTGTGCATTCGCACTCATGTTGAATCAAAAGGATCAAAATGACGATGCCTAATGATACTAACGAATATTTCCAGACATATGGAAAGCATCCATCATGCAAGTAGACAAGTATGGCAGAGCAATAAGCTACTAAGGATTTTCGGAGGATCGGATAGTATTTCGAAAACCATTGTGAAACACATGAACAACTGGGGGATGAGCGGATACTCGATAAGAACGAGAATTATCCATAGGGGTATTCAGGTGACAAAGAACAGCAAGGCAGTAAGCTCAAAGGATTATCGAAACAACGACAAGTGTTTCGGGGTATCTTGTAATAACAAGACCAACTGGGGATAAATGTAAGAATAATAACTGCAAGTAGTTATCCATAAGGGTTGACGGTGGAAGGGGAATTGCAAACGCGATGAACACAAGTTCTCGGGTTAACAGCGGAGAGTATCTTCAGGGTCTTCACGTGCAGCAGACGATCATCAATAATAAGGGGCTCTCCGGGTGAAAGTACTTGCGAGAACCTAAAGTTAGTCTTGTTTTTAGCAAAATCATTTAACCCGAATAGAAGAGAGCTCAGAGTCCCAGAGTAAAGATCAAGGAATAAAAGATCCTAATACACCCAAATGGCGACGTGGGCTTACAGGCCACACAGCCATGTTAGTAAAGGTTTTGCAATGACTAGACTCAACTTCGGCCAAGGAGTTGGAAAGGGGATTCCTACAGGCAGTCGGCTCTGATACCAACTTGTGACGCCCCCGATTTAACCGTACACTAATCATACTGCAAAGCGTGTGCGATCAAGATCGAGGACTCACGGAAGATATCATAACACAACTCTAAAAATAAAATAAGTCATACAAGCATCATAATACAAGCCGGGGCCTCGAGGGCTCGGATACAAGCTGCTCGATCATAGGCAGAAGCGGGAAGCAACAATATCTGAGTATAGACATAAGTTAAACAAGTTGCCATAAGATGGCTAGCACAAACTGAGATACAGATTGAAATAGGCGCATGCCTCCTGCCTGGGATCCTCCTAAACTACTCCTAGTCATCGTCAGCAGGCAGCACGTAGTAGTAGGCACCTCCAGCGTAGTAGGAGTCGTCGTCGACGGTGGCGTATGGCTCCTGGGCTGCAGCATCTGGTTGCGACAACCAGAAAGAAAGGAAAGGGGGAAAAGGGGGGAGAAAGCAACCGTGAGTACTCATCCAAAGTACTCGCAAGCAAGGAACTACACTACATATGCATGGGTATATGTGTAAGGAGGCCATATCAGTGGACCGAATCGCACAATGCCGAATAAGAGGGGATAGCTAGTCCTATCGAAGACTACGCTTCCGCAGCCTCAAATCTTGCTGACATGTAGAAGAGAGTAGATTGAAGTCCTCAAGTAGCATCTCCAAGTAGCATCTCCGGTAGCATCTCAAGTAGCATCGCATAGCATAATCCTACCCAATGATCCTCTCCTCGTCAGCCTGTTAGAGAGCGATCACCGGGTTGTATCCGCACTTGGAAGGGTGTGTTTTATTAAGTATCCGGTTCTAGTTGTCATAAGGTCAAGGTACAACTCCGGGTCGTCCTTTTACCGAGGGACACGGCTATTCGAAGAGATAAACTTCCCTGCAGGGGTGCACCACATAACCCAACACGCTTGATCCCATTTGGCCGGACACACTTTTCGGGGTCATGCCCGGCCGCGGAAGATCAACACGTCGCAGCCCCACCTAGGCACAATAGAGAGGTCAGCATGCCGGTCTAAACCTAAGCGCACAGGGGTCTGGGCCCATCGCCCTGAGCACACCTGCACATTGCGAACGCGACCGGAAGCAGACCTAGCCTAGTGGCGTTCTAGTCCAATCCGGCGCGTGCCACTCAGTCGCTGACGTCACGAAGGCTTCAGCTGATACCACGACACCGGGATACCCATAACTACTCCCGCGTAGATGGTTAGTGCGTATAGACCAAATGGCCAGACTCAGATCAAATACCAAGATCTCGTTAAGCATGTTATTATGAAGCAACCGCGGACGCCGACCAGGGCCAGGCCCACCTCTCGCCTAGGTGGTCTCAACCTGCCATGTCGCTCTGCCACAAAGATCCACACAGAGGGCCATCGGGACAAAGGTCCTTTCAGCCCCTAATCAAGTGAATCACTCGGGTACTCTTGAGCGGACCCGACTTTAGTCACCATCTCGTAGTATATGCGTATGTATAGTATAAACCCGTGATCACCTCCCGAGTGATCACGGCCCAATAATATAGCAAGGCGGTGACAAGAATGTAGGGCAATGGTGATAAACTAGCATCCTATACTAAGCATTTAGGATTGCGTGTAAGGTATCAATATTGTAGCAACAATGACGGGCTATGCAATGAGAATAGGAGTAACGAACAAGTAACATGCTACACTACTCTAATGCAACCAATATAGAGAAGAATAGGCGATATCCGGTGATCAAGGGGGTGCTTGCTGGTTGCTCGACAAGAAGGAGGGTCGTCGGTGGCGACGAGTCGACCACAGGGCATCGGCAAAGATCGCCACGGGTCTACCGGAGAGAAGAGGGGGGGAGAAACAGTAAATACATAGCAAGCAAGTGCATAACAGGACAACAAGCAGAGCTAGACGTGTTCTAACGCGTTATGAGGTGATACCGGTGAAGGGGGGGAACAACCGGGAAAGTATCCCCGGTGTTCTGTGTTTTCGGATAGATGAACCGGAGGGGGAAAGTTGCGTTTTCGATATGCTAGGGGTGTGTGGCGGACGAACGGGTTGCATATCCGGAATCGTCTCGTCGTTCTGAGCAACTTTCATGTTGAAAATAATTTAATCCGAGTTACGGATTAAAAGATATGATTTTCTAAAAATTTACTAATTTCTAGAATTTAATTAATTCTTTATTTTAATTCGAAATCGGATTAATGACATCAGCATGATGTTATGTTGACATCAGCAGTCAACAGGGATTGACTAAGTCAAACTGACAGATGGGGCCATTGGTGGACCGGGCTGACACGGTCGGCGAGTCGATCAACGATCGACATTCTGTTGACTTAGTCAAACTTACGCGTGGGTCCCACTTGTCATAGTCAAAGTTTAACTAAACCTAATTAACTAGTTAATTAATCATTAGGTTATCTAATTAGAGTTAATCAGGTTAATTAACATATCTAATTAAGTTAATTAATTATCTAATTAATTAATTAATTAATTTATATTTTTCTAATTCTTTTTTTTTATTAAACGTTCTAGGGGCTGGGCCCCACATGCCTGTGGCCCCATGGGCCTTGCGGGTTTCGAGCGCATGGGCGCTCGGTTGTCGCCGAATAGGCGTGGCATAATGGGTGCCAAAGGCATTGCTCGTTCAGGCGCACTACAGGCGGGCGGTTTACATGTCGCCGAGCGAGGTTGGTGACCACGGCGGGCTCACGGGCGCCAAAGGCGGAGGGCGGGATGGCGGCAGCGCACGACAGACAGGGGCGGAGGGAGGAGGAGCGGCTGCAGCGGCATCGCGGCAGCACCACGAGGGGCGCGGGGTGGCGAACAGGGCGCGCCACGGCGAGCGCGGCCGGGCGCGGTGGTGTGTGGCGCGGGCGGGCGCGGTGAGCCAGCATGGCCTCACGCGTCTGATGGGGCGGGTGTACGCCGAGGCGAGGAGAGAGAGGAGGCCGGGACCTCACCGGGGGAAGTAGGGATCGTGGCAATGAGCGTGGGGGAGTTCGGGGAGGTTGACGGGGACGACATGCGTAGAAGGGAAGTTCGGGCGGCGTCAGGACACTTTGGCGTGAGTCGGGTCGAGGCGGCGATGGCGGGGCGGCGCCGGGAGGAAGCAGAGGCCGGCCGGGGAGGAGGGGTGAACGGGGCGGCGTCGGGCGGCGTCGGCCTCCTCTGGATCCCGATCCAGATCGGGAGAGAGGAGGGGGGCGTCGTGGGGAGAGTGGGGTGTGGGTGCGGGGAGTGGGTTAGGGTTTGCGGGGTGAGGGGATAAGGAGAGGGAGTGGCCGGCTGGGCCTTTGCCCAGTTGGGCCGGTGGCCGAATGGGCCGGCCAGTTGGACCGGCTGGCCCGGGGGGGTTCTTTTCCTTTCTTTCTTTCTTTCTTTTCTTTATTTTTCTTTTCTGTTTTATTTCATTTTAAAGTATTTAGGCATTTTCTAAAAATGTGTTCACTTCACCATAATTACCTACGCAATATTTGGCACCCCCCGAACATTTTTGTTTCAATTTTTGAAAACTTTTGTTGTTTGACATATTTAGAATTTAAATTTTGAAACGGTTTCGAATCATTGCGAGGTTAGCAACAGTAACCGAGGTGACGTGGCTTGATTAGCGTGGGATTACTATAGCATGATTATCCGGGCGTCACAACATGGCACTTATCGCATGTGTTCTTATTGTCGTCCCATCAATTCTACCACCGTTAGATATCGTTACCCCATTCCACGCTTAGATGATATGCTAGATGAACTTAGCGGAGCCACAATTTTCTCTAAGATTGATCTTAAAAGTGTCTATTACCAAATTCGCATACACGAAGGTGATGAATGGAAAACCGCATTTAAGACCAAATTTGGTTTATATGAATGGCTAGTTATGCCAATGGGTTTATTCGAAGCACCCGGTACCTTTATGCAAGTTATGCATTTTGTTCTTAGACCATACATTGGTGTATTTGTTGCTGTCTATTTTGATGATATTCTTGTCTTTAGCAAATCCCTCAAAGATCATGTCACCCATCTTAGAACCATTTTGCAAACTCTTAGAAAAGAGTGCCTTTATGCTAATATGGACAAATGCCTTCTTGGCGTTGATAAGCTTGTTTTCTTGGGGTTCGTTGTGTCTTTTAAGGATGTTCATGTAGATGAATCTAAGATCAGTGCTATTAAACTTGGCCCCAACCAACAAACTTGCAACAAGTGTGAAGTTTCCTTGGCCTAGCCGGTTTCTATCGTAGATTCGTTAAGGACTTTAGCACTATTGCATCTCCTTTACATGCTTTGAGTAAGAAGAATGCACCATTCATTTGGGGACCATCTCAAGACACCGCATTTAATGATCTTAATAATTTGCTTACTCATGCTCCCGTGCTTGCATTACCCAACTTTGAAAAACCATTTGAAATTCATTGCGATGCTAGTGGTAATGGCATAGGAGGTGTGTTAACGCAAGAGAAGCGCCCCATAGCTTATTTTAGTGAAAAACTTTCCGGAGCTTAACTCAATTATCCCATCTTTGATAAAGAGCTATATGCTTTAGTGCGAGTTTTGCATGAATGGTAACATTACCTTAGAACTCATGAATTTATCATTCACACCGACCATGAAACGCTTAAATACCTAAAGGGTCAAACTAAGTTGAACAAGCGTCATGCTAAGTGGAGTGAGTTCATTGAGTCATTTCCTTATGTCATCAAATATATCAAAGGCAAGGAAAATGTTGTGGCGGATGCTCTTTCCTGCATATGCATGCTTGTCAACAAACTTGAATTGAATGTCATTGGTTTTGAGCACATTAAAGACTTGTATGCACATGACCCTACTTTTGCTATTCCTTATGCCAAGTGTTTGACGCACACATCTTTGGAACGCTATTACATTAAGGATGGTTATCTTATGAGAGCTAACAAACTTTGCATCCCCGAGTCTTCCCTTCATTTGTTACTTCTACAAGAATCTCATGGAGGTGGATTAATGGGTCACTTTGGACGCGACAAGACATTCGCCATGCTCTCTAAGAACTACTTTTGGCCCAAGATGTTCCGCGACGTCTCACGCTTCACCAACCGATGCTCTACATGTCGCAAAGCTAAGTCAAAAGCTCAATCTCATAGTCTTTACATGCCCCTTCCAATTCCATATCATCCATGGGAAGATATTAGCATGGATTTTGTGCTTGGTTTGCCTAGAACTAGAAATGGCAAAGATTCCATGTTTGTTGTTGTGGACCGATTCCCTAAGATGGCTCATTTTATCCCATGCAACAAGATAGATGATGCTTCACATATTGCAAATCTTTTTTGTAGGGAAATCTTGCGCCTACATGGAGTGCCAAAGACTATAGTCTCTAATAGCGACATCAAGTTCCTAAGCTACTTTTGGAAGAACTTATGCGCCAAGCTCGGCATCAAGCTCTTGTTCTCTTCGGCATACCACCTCAAACCGACGACCAAACGGAGGTGACGAAACGAACACTCTCCACTCTACTACGTGTTTTGATCAAGAGGAACATCAAGGAGTGGGAGGAGTGCCTACCCATCACCGAGTATGCCTACAACCGCGCAATACATTTGACTACCGGCAAGTCCCCCTTTGAAGTCGTCTATGGTTTCAACCCGTTGTCCCCATAGGACATTCTTCCTCTACCACTACAAGAGTGCATCAACATGGACGCGAGTGCCCGAGTGAACTACCTCAAGAAGATGCATGAAGATACATGGCACACCACCGAGCGCCAAGTACAACGACTCGTAATCAAGCTCAACATCAACAAGAAACCATGATATTCAACATTGGAGATCTTGTGTGACTACACCTTCGCAAGGAACACTTCTGTGACGCCCGGATAATCAAGCTACAGTAACCCTCTAGTAATGATGCCTTGTCACCGCTGTTACTGTTGTTAATCTCGCGTTAGTTTGAAACTGGTTCGAATTCAAAATTCAAAATCAGGGCAAACAATAAAAGTTTTCAAACATTAAAACTAAAATGTTCAAAATGGGACAAATAAATCCTAAGTAATAATGGTGGAGAAACCACACTTGTATAAATGTGTAAATACTCAAAAATGAATAAAACAGTAGCAAAATGAATTAATTAAATGCCTTTTGTATTTTGTAAAATATTAGACTATTTTATTTGGATGTCCAAAGTCATGTGGCAGTAGTATAATTGTTAGACTAATTTAGGAACCAATTATGTATTTTATTCAAACTAAAATAAATAAATAAAACAAGGGGAAATAGATAAAAACCAAAAACTTAAACAAAAGAGAAATAAAAAAAAACAGAACCCCCCTAGCCAATTGGGCCACGACCCAGCCGGCCGGCCCATCGGCCCAACCGCGCCCTGGCCCTATATGGTCTGCCGACTCCTGAACCCTAGCCTCTCCTCCCGATCCCCCTCACTCCCCTCGCTACAGATCTAAACGGCGCCCATCCCCGTCGCCTTGCACGATCCCCCCCACTCCTCCCGCACGACCCCCACTCCTCCCGACTGAGACCCCCACTCCCTCTCGTTCTCCAGCGTCGCCAGGCACCCCGCGCCCGCGCCCAAGGAACCGCTGCAAACCACCACCACCGAATCAGCAACCCATCGCGTCTGTGAGGTCTGCCTCGTCATCTTCGTCATCTACACTGGCGCACACGAGCTAGGACGCCCCAACGACGGCGCCATCGACGATCTTCTTCGACGACGGCCGCCACATGCCTCGCCTCGATCCACGCTGTCCAGACCATCTCCGGCTCCCTCAAGCATCCCTACGCAACCACAGTGAGCACCGCCACTTCCCCGCAATTTATCGAGCTCGGATTCGAGCTCGAGCGCGCTCGCCGCAACGCCCTAGCCTAGTCGCCGCCGCCCCTGTAGTTCGTCCCGCGCCTCTCTGTTCCGCCCCTGCCCGTGTGTCCCGGCGGCCCGTGCGCGCCGTGGCAGTGCCCTGCCTCACTCCGGGGACGCGCTCGTCGCACCCGCAACCTCCCGTGGCCGCCCCCGGAGTTCTGCTCCCCTGCGCCTGCTCCACTCCCTCCTCGCCTCAGCCGCACCCTGCGGCCTAGCCGCGTGCCGCGCCTCGCCGCCCGCAACCGCTACTGCACCGCTCCGCCGCCCTGCGCCACTCCGGTCGGCCGTGCCTCGCCGGCGCCGAATGTCGAAACCGCACCCGCGTCGCCTCGCCGATGCCAGTCAGACTAACGCCACGCTTGCGCCCGACCAAGACCGCCTTGTGCCCGCTAAGGCCTCCGTGCCAATGACATGTGGGGCCCAGCTCTAGGACGTTTTTTAAAGGGAAAAAAGAATTAAAAATAATTAAAATATTAATTAATTAATTAAAGAGTTAATTAGCTCAATTAATCCTTATTAAGATAACCTAATCACTAGTTAACCTAATTAAACCCTAATTAGCCTGTTCAGTCAATGACATGCGGACCCCCACACATCAGTTTGACCGAGTCAACACCACATTGACTCGCCGGCGTCATCTGAGGCGTCATGATGACATCAGCATACACTATTCTGGATAATGTTAGAATTAAATAGATAAATAAATTCAGAAGATGATTAAAACTTTAGAAATACATAGAAAATAAACCGTAGCTCAGATGAAAATGTTTTCTACATGAAAGTTGCTCAGAACGACGAGACGAATCCAGACACGCAGCCCGTTCGTCCGCCACGCGTCCCTAGCATAGTGAACCTGCAACTTTCCACCTCCGGTTCATCTGTCTAAAACACGAAATACCGGGGATACTTTCCCGGATGTTTCCTCCCTTCACCGGTATCACCTCATACCGCGTTAGAACATGTCTAGCTCTGCTTGTTGACCTGTTATGCACTTGCTTGCTATGTATTTACTGTTTCTTCCCCCTCTTCTCTCCGGTAGCCCCCGTGACGATGCTGATGCCCCTGTGGACGACTACGTCACCAACGACCCCTCCTTCTTGTCTGAGCAACCAGGCAAGCCCCCCCCTTGATCACCAGATATCGCCTATTCTCCTCTATATTGCTTGCATTAGAGTAGTGTAGCATGTTACTGCTTTCCGTTGATCCTATTCTAATGCATAGCCTGACATTGTTGCTACATCTGTTGATACCTTATCTGCAATCCTAAATGCTTAGTATAGGATGCTAGTTTATCATCATTGGCCCTACATTCTTGTCGATCGCCTTGCTATACTATTGGGCGTGATCACTCGGGAGGTGATCACGGTATATACTATACATATATACATACTACAGATGGTGACTAAAGTCGGGTCCATTTGGAAGAGTACCATGAGTGATTCCGATTGGGGCTGAAAGGACCTTTGTCCCGACGGCCCTCTGTGGATCTTTGTGGCGGAGCGATAGGGCAAGTTGAGACCACCTAGGCGAGAGGTGGGCTGGCCTGGTCGGCGTCATGGTTGCTTCATAATAACACGCTTAACGAGATCTTGGTATTTGATCCGAGTCGGCCATTTGGTCTATACGCACTAACCATCTCGCGGGAGTAGTTATGGGTATCCGCGTCGTGGTATCAGCCGAAGCCTTCTAGACGTCAGCGACTGAGCGGCGTGCGCCGGATTGGAACGTAAGCCTGCTCTTGTATTAAGGGGGCTAGTTCTGCTTTCGGCCGCCCTCGCAACGTGCAGGTGTGCAATGGGCGATGGGCCCAGATCCTGCGCCATAGGAGTTAGACCGGCGTCTTGACCTCTCTGTTAGGCCTAGGTGGGGCTGCGACGTGTTGATCTTCCGAGGCGGGCATGACCCAGAAAGTGTGTCCGGCCAAATGGGATCGGCGTGTTGGGTTATGTGGTGCACCTGCAGGAAGTTTATCTATTGAATAGCCGTGTTCCTCGGTAAAGGGCGACCGGAGTTGTACCATGACCTTATGACAACTAGAACCGGATACTTAATAAAACACACCTTCCAAGTTCCACAGACAACCCGGTGATTGCTTTTCCACAGGCGACAAGGGAGGATCGCGGGTAGGATTATGCTATCTTGGCTCTTGGAGATGCTACTTGGAGATGCTACTTGGAGATGCTACTTGGCGATGCTACTTGGAGGACTTCATCTACTCTCTTCTACTCGCTTGCAAGACGGAGGCTGCTAAAAGCGTAGTCTTGACGGATTAGCTATCCCCTCTTATTACGGCATTCTCGCAGATTCGGTCCACCGATATGGCCTTTTACACATATACCCATGCATATGTAGTGTAGATCCTTGCTTGCAGTACTTTGGATGAGTACTCACGGTTGCTTTCTCCTCCCTTTCCCCTTTCCTTTCTTTACGGTTGCGCAACCGAGATCTCGGAGCCAGAGGCGAGACGCCACCGTCGATGATGACTACTACTGGAGGTGCCTACTACTACGCAAGTGCTCTTGGCGGCGACCGGGAGTAGTTTAGGAGGATCCTGCGGGAGGCTGCGCCTCTTCGTCTGTATCCCGGTTTGTGCTAGCCATCTTATGGCAACTTGTTTAACTTATATCTGTACTCAGATATTTTTGCTTCCGCTGACTCGTCTATGATCGAGCACTTGTATTCGAGCCCTCGAGGCCCCCGGCTTGTATTATGATGCTTGTATGACTTATTTATGTTTTTAGAGTTGTGTTGTGATATCTTCCCGTGAGTCCCTGATCTTGATCGTACACGTTTGCATGCGTGATTAGTGTATGATTGAATCGGGGGCGTCACAAGTTGGTATCAGAGCCGACTGCCTGTAGGAATCCCCTTTCCAACTCCATGGCCGAAGTTGAGTCTAGTCGATGAAAACTGTTTTACTAACATGGCTGTGCGGCCCATGGGCCCACGTCGCCATTGGGTGGTATTAGGATCTTTTATTCCTCGACCTATACTCTTTGATTCTGATCTCTCTTCTATTCGGGTTAAATGATTTTGCCAAAAACAAAACTAACTTTAGGTTCTCGAAAATACTTTCTCCCGGAGAGCCCCTCAATTCAGATCGCCTGCTGCACTAGAAGATGTCAAAGTTACTCTACAGTGTTCTCTCAAGTCTTTGTGCCATCGCATTTGTGATTTCCTTCCACGATCAACCCCTATGAAAACTGCATACACTTGCCATTCATACTATCATTCCCCAGTTGGTCTTGTTATTACAAGATACCCCGAAATACTCGTTGTTGTTTCAATAATCCTTTGAGCTTACTGCCCTGCAGTTCTTGCCACATGAATACCCCCTACGGATAATTCCTCGCACTTATCGAGTATCCGCTCAACGCCACTGATCAAGTGTTTTGCAAAAGACTTCGAAATACCATTCGATCTTCCGAAAATCCTGAGCAGCCTATTGCTCTTGAAATTCTTGTTTGCTTTTATGGTTAATCCCATAAGTCTCGTAATCCTATTGGCATCCCTTGACTTTATCATTTTAAGTCCGTTGATTCAATATGTTGAGGATTCTCGCATTCCTCAGTCGAATCCTAGAATTCATCCTTCCGGCTCAATGTCAGTTTGAACATGAGTTGGATCTCAACCAATTAAATTGCCGTCGATTGTACCCCTATGTGTATTCAACTTATCCATCCTTGACCAGAGCGTTTGTTACTGATCCCTTGAATTTGAAATCATAATTCCTTTGCATTGAGCTTTGAATTAGCCAGTTGCTTCTATAATCCAATGCCTTCGCATTGTTTCTTCCTCTGGTTGTGTGCCGATACTCACATCAGCTTCGCTATGGACCGTCGAATCCTTTGTTGAAATATCATCCGACAGTGTCCTTCGTATACAAAACCTCGAGAAGTTCTTTCCCTGACACATAATCCCTTTGGTAAATTGTATCCTCTCGTTTTGTCACCCATGCTCTACTATCGAGCTTGTCTTATTTACTATTGAAGCTTGTGGTATATGTTTTAAGATGCCCAGATGGGTTGAACATATACCTTCCTTAATTTGTGTGACCCCAAAAGTTTTCATGGGTCATACTCCTCTGGTAATTCACCAGATAGGTTTCCACAATCAATTCATTTTTAATAAGAGCGAGAAGTGATTGAAAGGTTATACATTGAAGAAGTGGGAGTCGACCTTGAACCTTCGTGTTCATGCCCATGGAAACAATGTAGATCGTATCATTAAAGCTTCTCTTCAAATAAATATTTCCTTGGTATAAGTTTATCTTATATTTGGGATCTGGCATTTTGCAATCGTTGTTTCAGCCATGTTCTCCTTTAAATACCATTTCTCGGAACGGGTTGAAGTACTTGTCTTCTGCAGATCTTTGCACCTGTCCAACCTTTACTTTGATCTACCATCGAGTATTACACTCTGGTATCTCGAAAATATCATGGAACTGCATAACTTTTTATGGGTTCTTCATCAACTGTTATTTCTCACCGATTCCAATTTTCCTAGGTTCTGGGTTGTCGTCAACCGAGAACACCGATATGTGAACCGAGTCTGCACTACGGTTCAATAACTCTAAGTAATCTTCGTTGCTTATGAGTTTATTAATCCTTCAAGTCATTCCTAGCCTGGTCGGCTATATCATTATCGTGCTAAATTTTAACTGTGCTACCTGTTCTTTATTCCCGGAGCACAATTTTCGACGATGAGCTCAGCTTATGTCGACCTTACTCGTCATAGCATTTTGCCTTGAATAGCAAGCCTGATTTCGAGTTTGTGTCGTATCCGTGGTTCCAATAACCTTTCGCTTCATCATTCCTTTGACTTGATGTCATCGCTGATCGTTTACATCTTCATGGAATCTCTTGACAAATGTGTCGTGATCATCATCAGCATTCCGAGCTCTTCCAAGATATCAATCAAATTCATGATGGGAAATACCATCCTTGCCCCTCGATGATTTGTGTAATCATCGACAACATTCTTACCTTCCCCCAACACAAACTTGTTCGTGTTTTGTGTTATACCTTGCTATCCAACATTTGTTCTCCTTTACCTTGGAGTATTGCCATCTTTTATGTCAAGAATGTCGTGAGAATTTTACCACCTCTTGAGAATTCCTGATACAAGTGATGCTTCTCACCATCACCATTCCTTCTTCGTCCCCGTGTTATTTATAACCGGAATGCCGAAAAATGAACTATGATTTGTGAATTCAAAACTTCTAGCAACCCTATTGCTTGTAAGTTACGAATGATAGTTTCTTTCTTCGTGTGTTGATTATTGACTCATCATTCTAACGTTGATCGTGTTACTTAGTCCATATTTTGGATGCACTTTTCGATCAATGTTTAATTGTGTATGCTTTCCTCTAGCACACCATTATATCATTTGATTTGACAAATGTTATCTCCTTGTTCACATGACTATGGAAAGCCATCTTTTTGGATATCTTGACGAAATGTTGCTGAATCCATCAGCCACCTCCTCATCTCTCCTTGGATTAATGATGAACTCTTGTTTCGGAGCTCGCTTCCATAGTACAATTCCCGAGAATCTTACAATGTCATCTCGACAATCTGTGTTGCACCTTTCTTCTCAGGCATCCTGAGTCCGAGTTATCCTGACACCATTCAGATCTGAATCTCGGTCTGATATGATGGTTGGAACATTTTCCAAAAGTCATAACATCGGTCATTATTTAACCCGAAAGAGAGATGTCATGCCTAGCACACCTGGCCGGAGGACCTATTGTTATAGTTTCCTTTTTATCAAGGTTATCCATTCTTCCATGAGGAAATTGTAAGACTTATTCTATAAGTTGTTCCCGATGAATCCTTTGGGTATCGAAGTCCGACCCTTGCTTGAAGACCATGTCAATGCTATCTCGAAACATGCCTGTGGTACTCCAATTTACAACATGAACATTTGAAGCCCAATGCTAAAGTTTCCTGCTCATTTATCCAAACACTGTTGTATGGGTAATGTCATGAACTTTCTCCCCCTTTCCTAAAGGGTTTTCTACATTATATCATGTGGTGGATATCATGCTCTGTTTGTCCTTAGCGAAGGATATACCCCTGAATAATGTGTTTAAACACATTTTCCCTTCCATTGAATTGTTTAATGTTCCTAGTGATCCTTATGATCTAAGCAGTAATATTCGTCTGCTTATGTAAACACCTTGGTGTACAACCGTGTCAGTAAGACCCTGTTGCATTTGTCGATAGCATTCCGGTAACCACCGATGGACGAGAACTTTGCCTATTGGTCCGCCTCGTTCAATGAGCAGGAAAATGGTTCTCTTCGTCCCTCACCCTTGGTATCGTTGTTGTTGCTGACAGAACTGACAGGCTACCCTCTGACACGCCTTGCTATCGTGGCCATGCAAGATGTCGGCCCCCTTCCTACTTTCAACCACATGGTGGGCCCATAACCCATAGTTCCATCGGATCGAAACCTGACTCTCATGTACACCCCCTGTTCCCAAAGTTATCCCTCTCGCGTGGACTCGTACATAATTCATGAGCCACCTTCCGATGAGATCATCAATTCTGGCATCAAACACAATAATTATTCCGTCGCTTGAAACCCCTTTCACCTTCTGACAGGCATCGAACATTCCTGCCTGCTTGAAACTTTCCATGATACTGCCTTACTTTGCTCTCGATATTTTCTTAAGTTTAAATTCGAGAGTTACTTCCGCCATCTTCCTCGATGATTATCGACCAGATAGTCGACCTTGCAGAGGTCCGTACTCCCGGAATGCCCACCCTTTATTCTTTCCATAAGTACGATGAAGATCCCAAAGAAAGGATGTGTACTACATCATGATGACCTGAAGCAGAGAAATGAAGACATCAATGTATTGGACCGGCCTCTTCGAGAAGAGCAAGCCAGGATGAGAAGACCCGCTAGAATCGTAACCAAACCTTTTCCCCTTCTCTACCTCTTAAATCTCGGGACGAGATTTCTTGTAGTGGAGGAGAATTGTGACGCCCGGATAATCAAGCTACAGTAACCCTCTAGTAACGATGCCTTGTCACCGCTGTTACTGTTGTTAATCTCGCATTAGTTTGAAACTGGTTCGAATTCAAAATTCAAAATCAGGGCAAACAATAAAAGTTTTCAAACATTAAAACTAAAATGTTCAAAATGGGACAAATAAATCCTAAGTAATAATGGTGGAGAAACCACACTTGTATAAATGTTTAAATACTCAAAAATGAATAAAACAGTAGCAAAATGAATTAATTAAATGCCTTTTGTATTTTGTAAAATATTAGACTATTTTATTTGGATGTCCAAAGTCATGTGGCAGTAGTATAATTGTTAGACTAATTTAGGAACCAATTATGTATTTTATTCAAACTAAAATAAATAAATAAAACAAGGGGAAATAGATAAAAACCAAAAACTTAAACAAAAGAGAAATAAAAAAACAGAACCCCCCTAGCCAATTGGGCCACGACCCAGCCGGCCGGCCCACCGGCCCAACCGCGCCCTGGCCCTATATGGTCTGCCGACTCCTGAACCCTAGCCTCTCCCCTCCCCGATCCCGTCTCACTCCCCCTCGCCCTGGATCTAAACGGTGCCCATCCCCGTCGCCCTTCACGATCCCCCCACTCCTCCCGCACGACCCCCACTCCTCCCGACTGAGACCCCCACTCCCTCTCGTTCTCCAGCGTTGCCAGGCACCCCGCGCCCGCGCCCAAGGAACCGCTGCAAACCACCGCCACCGAATCAGCAACCCATCGCGTCTGTGAGGTCTGCCTCGTCGTCTTCGTCATCTACACTGGCGCACATGAGCTAGGACGCCCCAACGACGGCGCCCTCGACGATCTTCTTCGACGACGGCCGCCACATGCCTCGCCTCGATCCACGCCGTCCAAACCATCTCCGGCTCCCTCAAGCATCCCCACGCAACCACAGTGAGCACCGCCACTTCCCCGCAATTTATCGAGCTCGGATTCGAGCTCGAGCGCGCTCGCCGCAACGCCCTAGCCTAGTCGCCGCCGCCCCTGTAGTTTGTCCCACACCTCTCTGTTCCGCCCCTGCCCGTGTGTCCCCGCGGCCCGTGCGCACCGTGGCAGTGCCGTGCCTCACTCCGGGGACACGCTCGTCGCGCCCGCAACCTCCCGTGGCCGCCCCGAGTTACGCTCCCTGCGCTGCTCCACTCCTCTCGCCTGCAGCGCACCCACTGCGCCCGGCCCAGCGTGCCGCTCCTCATTGCAGAACCGCCATTGCACCGCTCCGCCGCCTGCGCACTCCGGTCGGCCATGCCTCGCCGACGCCCGAATGTCGAGTCCGCACCCAGCGTCTGCCTCGCCAGTGCCGGTCGGGCTAACGCCACGCCCGCGCCAAGCACCAAGACCGCCACATGCCCGCTAAGGCCTCCGTGCCAATGACATGCGGGGCCCAGCCCGAGAACGTTTTTTTAAAGGGAAAAAAGAATTAAAAATAATTAAAATATTAATTAATTAATTAAAGAATTAATTAGCTCAATTAATCCTTATTAAGATAACCTAATCACTAGTTAACCTAATTAAACCCTAATTAGCCTCTTCAGTCAATGACATGCGGACCCCCACACATCAGTTTGACCGAGTCAACTCCTTGTTGACTGCTGACGTCATGCTGACGTCATGATGACATCAGCATACACTGTTCTGGATAATGTTAGAATTAAATAGATAAATAAATTCAGAAGATGATTAAAACTTTAGAAATACATAGAAAATAAACCATAGCTCAGATGAAAATGTTTTCTACATGAAAGTTGCTCAGAACGACGAGACGAATCCAGACACGCAGCCCGTTCGTCCGCCACGCGTCCCTAGCATAGTGAACCTGCAACTTTTCACCTCCGGTTCATCTGTCTAAAACACGAAACACCGGGGATACTTTCCCGGATGTTTTCTCCCTTCACCGGTATCACCTCATACTGCGTTAGAACACGTCTAGATCTGCTTGTTGACCTGTTATGCACTTGCTTGCTATGTATTTACTGTTTCTTCCCCCTCTTCTCTCCGGTAGCCCGTGGCGATCGCCGATGCCTGTGGGCGACTCGCCACCGGCGACCCCTCCTTCTTGTCTGAGCAACCAGGCAAGCCCCCCCTTGATCACCAGATATCGCCTATTCTCCTCTATATTGCTTGCATTAGAGTAGTGTAGCATGTTACTGCTTTCCGTTGATCCTATTATGATGCATAGCCTGACATTGTTGCTACATCTGTTGATACCTTACCTACAATCCTAAATGCTTAGTATAGGATGCTAGTTTATCATCATTGGCCCTACATTCTTGTCAGTCTGCCTTGCTATACTATTGGGCCGTGATCACTCGGGAGGTGACCATGGGTATATACTATACATATATACATACTACAGATGGTGACTAAAGTCGGGTCCGCTGGAAGAGTACCCGCGAGTGATTCACGGATTGGGGGCTGAAAGGACCTTTGTCCCGACGGCCCTCTGTGTGGGTCTTTGTGGCGGAGCGGCAGGCAGGTTGAGACCACCTAGGCGAGAGGTGGGCCTGGCCTGGTCGGCGTCATGATTGCTTCATAATAACACGCTTAACGAGATCTTGGTATTTGATCCGAGTCCGCCATTTGATCTATACGCACTAACCATCTACGCGGGAGTAGCTATGGGTATCCCGCGTCGTGGTATCACCAAGCCTTCTAGACGTCGATCGGCGGCGCGCTACCGGATTGGAACGTAAGCCTGCTCTTTTATTAAGGGGCTAGTTACGCTTTGGCCGCCCTCGCAACGTCTTGGTGTGCAATGGGCGATGAGCCTGACCCTGCGCCATAGGAGTTAGACCGGCGTCTTGACCTCTCTGTTAGGCCTAGGTGGGGCTGCGACGTATTGATCTTCCGAGGCGGGCATGACCCAGAAAGTGTGTCCGCCAAATGGGATCGGCGTGTTGGGTTATGTGGTGCACCCCGCAGGGAAGTTTATCTATTCAATAGCCGTGTCCCTCGGTAAAAGGACGACCGGAGTTGTACCATGACCTTATGACAACTAGAACCAGATACTTAATAAAACACACCCTTCCAAGTTCCACGACAACCCGTGATCGCTTTTCCCGCAGGCGACGAGGAGGATCGCGGGTAGGATTATGCTATGCGGCTACTTGGAGATGCTACTTGGAGATGCTACTTGGAGATGCTACTTGGAGATGCTACTTGGCGATGCTACTTGGAGGACTTTCTACTCTCTTCTACTGCTGAAGACGGAGGCTGCGAGCGTAGTCTTCGACGTGATTAGCTATCCCCTCTTATTACGGCATTCTCGCAGCTCGGTCCACCGATATGGCCTTTTACACGTATACCCATGCATATGTAGTGTAGATCCTTGCTTGTAGTACTTTGGATGAGTACTCACGGTTGCTTTCTCCTCCCTTTCCCCTTTCCTTTCTTTCTCGTTGCGCAACCAGATCTTTGGAGCCCAGAGCCAGACGCCATCGTCGGCATTTACTACTACTGACCGGAGGTGCCTACTACTACGCAAGGCTCGGCGGCGACCACTGGGAGTAGTTTAGGAGGATCGAGCGGGAGGCTGCGCCTCTTCGTCTGTATCCCGGTTTGTGCTAGCCATCTTATGGCAACTTGTTTAACTTATGTCTGTACTCAGATATTGTTGCTTCCGCTGACTCGTCTATGATCGAGCACTTGTATTCGAGCCCTCAAGGCCCCGGCTTGTATTATGATGCTTGTATGACTTATTTATGTTTTTAGAGTTGTGTTGTGATATCTTCCCGTGAGTCCCTGATCTTGATCGTACACGTTTGCGTGCGTGATTAGTGTATGATTGAATCGAGGGCGTCACAACTTCCCCAACGAATGCAGTCCAAGCCACGACGACGAGCCGATGGACCCTTCAAGGTGCTCGAGCGCTACAACAACAATGCATACAAGATTGACTTACCACGCGACAAGTACTCCGTGAGCGACGTCTTCAATGTCAGCGATCTCTCCCCATACCATGGTGACGAGGTTTTCTACCCGAGCCGGATCTTTCCCAAGGGGGGATATGATGCGGAGCATCCCATGGACCTATCTACACCCTCCACGACACCACTTAGACCAATGACAAGAGCTCGTGTGAGAGCTATCGAAAACAAGGTTAACTCTCTCTTTGTTGAACTCCCCTTTGACCCACTTGAGAAATGGCTACTACCTCAAACGGAGATGCTTTGTGTGCTTAGGTACCAAGGAACCAACCTAGGAGAAGCTACGGTGCAAGATGGACATCGAGAGTATGAAGAGGACCTGCCAAGGCTGGAGCGGGTGGTACTACCACCCAAACCAAGCGGTACTGCCACTAAGACCATCCAAGCGGTACTACCACCCAACAACCACTCTACTACCGCCCAACTCGACAAACTCTAGTGATCGAGCGATACAAGTCTGGTACTACCGGCCCCCAAAAGCGGTACTACCGCCCTGGCTGCACACAGTTTAGGGCCCGAGGCCCATGTACCCCTTCACTTCGCCCCCATTTGCACTATGACTGTAAATAGGACACCCTCCTCCTAGCTAGGGTTATCATTGTGATAGCTCATATTAGAGATAGAGCTTTGCTCATCCACTCGGTTACTTCTCCATTGGAGTCCACGACCTCTTCGGAGAAGACCCCCCAAGCGGATTAAAGACCCCTCATGGGAAGACCCCCCTCAAGGCCTCCTTACAGAGATGAACTAGTACCACTTGTATCGTCCTTTGTTGGATTCGGATCGTGGATCTCTTTTGTGTTTTGAGGATCTAGCATATGTGTGACCGGATCTTGTTGGTTTGAGAATTTCTCTTGTGTTTCCCCTTGTGTTCCCCTCGTTTTTCTCCTCATGTTCATCATGTTCCTCGTAGGGATCCGCTCCAATTGTGAAAGACCGGCCTCTAGGGTTGTACCCTACATCAGCGTTGCGCCTTAACAATCGCTAAACCAACTCCGAGAGGTTATTGACCATGTCGGAGCATGATCAACCTGACCATGAAGGTCTATTGCTGCAAGAAATCTAAGAACAAACAAGAATATGATAAAGCAATCTGAATATTCCAAATATGGATGAAAATTGATAAAAGTGGGGTTTCAAAAGCGGTCTTGGCCTAGTCGTAGGACACAAACGAAGTACGTGAAGTTGCAACAATTGCTAACTTTTAACTAAATAAAACCCGAGTCTAAAGGATGCCTTAAGGCTAATTTAGGGTGGAACCCTAGGGGCCGATCTTTCATGATTTGGAGGGGGATTCTCGAACAACACAAAGAACACACAAGAGGAAAACACTCAAATCAACTAGATCCAATCACACATGGGCTAGATTCAAGTACACAAAGAGGGAAACAAAGGTCCAAATCCAACAAAGGGGGATACAAGGGTAACTAGTTCATCTCCATGAAAGAGGTCTTGAATCCACTAGGGGATCTTCCCACAAGGGGGCCTTGAATCCACTTGAGGGATCTTCTCCTAGTAGGCCTTGGTCTTCAATGGAGTAGGGGTACAAGTGGATGAGCAAAGCTCTATCTCTAAAAGGAGCTATCACTATGCTAACCCTAAAACGTAGGTGGAGCAGGAGTATATATAGTCTAGGGGCCAAGGGGTACATGGGCTTTGACCCAGATGCACTACACGCAGGCAGGGGGGCCGGATGTCCGGGCCTTTGAGGGGGGGGGCACATGTCTGGCTGGAGTGGTCAGGCTTCAGTGCGTTCTATGAAGGAGTGGCCAGATTTCCGGGTCTGGGCCGGATGTCGGGGCTTGGGCCGGATGTCCGGTGCCTGTAGATGCTCCTCGGCTAGAATGCTGTTGTGGCCGCTAGCTTCAAGGGACGGATGTCCGGGTCCTGGGAACTCCTCTGGCTCCTTTCATCGGTTCTCTTTGTCCGTGCACTTGGGAACTTGTCCATATTCACGAGCATCTCCGAGAGGGTCTTCTTCGTACCTAATCACGCATAGCATTCTGGCTTTAGGTAGTAGCCATGTCTTGATTGCTTGTAATCTGCATTGTTAATTCCCCGAATAGGAGGGGATGATGCAACACAACATAGGTAAGTATTGCCCTCAGTTATCTTCACTACTATTAAACAATCAAGCAAGAATTTTTTTACGTGCACCCTATTAAGTGTACACGGGTTAATCAACACTGTCCGATTATCTAAATCAATGAAATCTAACAGATTTGATTGATCTAATGAGTTATCAGGGGTGCAGTTAGCAATTATAATAGGTTGACCACCACTCCACCGATAGACGAAAACTTCCCCTCCGTAAGTTTCTCTCTCAACCAGAAATCTCTCTCCCAAATAGATAAAGAAATTAACAATCAATCCCTAATTAATAGCGATGTCATTATAGCTAATGCTTGTAACCAGGCGTATGTGATCCATGCAAACTGGATATTCCCGCATCAATTTGTCACCCAATCAACGCCTCCATAGTATGCATGCGTTTGTTGTTATGGAGGATAAAGGACGCCTCGCCAGGGCATGTGCACGGGTGAGGGGCGGCAGCCTTGCCGGCAGCGGGGATGGCTGCTGCCACGCAGCGAGGTGGAGCAGGGTCAACGCGGCGGCTCAAGCGGTTGGGGACGGCGCCACTGCTCGATGGAGAACGCCGGGGGCGGTAGCAGCTGGAGCTTCCGAGCGGGAGATGAGAGGCTCACCGGAGGACGTGCCACCGCTAGCGTGTGAGGTGGCGCTCGGGCAGGACACCGTGATGGTTGCCCGGTGAGGCAGCGAGCAACATGACAGGCGCATACGGCACACTGCCTGGACAAGATGAGGAGAATGAGGGGAGACGCGGAAGAAGCGGTCGTTGCCGGCGGCAGCGCCGGATGCGTCGGGCACGCGCGCTCGCCCGAGGCCATTGCAGACGCAACAGCCACCCATGGACGCTCGGGTCGATGCAGGAGGATGAGGAGGAGCTCGTGAGGGCCAGCGGCGCTGGGAATGGATCGGATGTAGGCGGATCTGGCAATTCCACGACGGCCACGACTTTCTGTTGAGGAAAAAGAAAGAGAAACAAGAGGGAGAAAGAAGAGACAAATTCATGTCTCCTCTCTTCTCCTTACTCTCTATACTGCTGCTGCCCCTCTAATCTTGTTGCCCCTTTCTAATCCTAATCTCTTTCTGCTCTCCGCTGTTGCTCCTTCCCATCTACTCCTCTCTGAATCTCCCTTTGATGTGCTTCTCTGAACCCCAACCTGCTCCTGCTTCTTTTCTCCCTGCTACCCCACAACTGCTGCTTCTCTGAACCTTCACAGCTGCTGCTCCTCTTCAGCACTTCAAGCAACAACAAGGACTGGATTCTCTCTCTCTGAATTTTTTGTAAACTTGAGAAATTTATGTTTAGAATTATGTAATATCTAGATTTGAGGAGTGCTTGCAGTCAATGATTGGTTCTGTTTCGTATTTGTAAATATAATGACACATTTTGTGTGTTCAAAAAACAGAGAAGCAATGTATATGTTAAGAAAGAGAAATATGGGATTTATCAGAATGACAAGTTTTGCATCTATATGGGATCTATCAGCATGCCAGCATGTAGGTGAGGAGCCGCCCCTTTTTGAATTTTGCATGACAAGTTCTGAGGCTATATGGGATTTCTTCATGACCATCAGCACGGATGTTCAGGTACAGATTTCTTCAGAACCATCGACACTCAGAACAATATGCATGCATGCAGAGAATAGTTATACAAAAATGTGTGTATCTATCATACAATTCTACCACTACATGCATGTATTTGTTTATGGATCATTCATAGTTGGCAAGTTTTAATGGTCTCTAGGCAAATTTAATGTAATTTAACATGAGAGAGTCATCATGTGCAAAGACCTAAAGAACAATTGTTTGGATGGGCATGAGACGATTGCACTGAATGCTTGACACTGTATCAATCGTTAGACAAGATTAGTTATCCAAAGAAACTTTATGCTTGATCTGCTTGGAATATAGGAAGTATGTGTGGCTTCTGTCTTCTTATGAACCTACATTTGCGAACAAAATATGTTCACTGCATTTTCAGCTACCTATATGCTTAACCAACTTACATAGTTTAGTTTTTTTTTGTTTTTCAATTCTGTTTAATAGATGCATACCAACAAACAAGTTCGAATTATTTTACTATAATTTTTTATTGAGAATTGTTTGCCATTAATCTTTCTCCCTATTGATTTATTTTCCTCTAGCATTTATCAACCATCATTGCCCGTGACCAGTCTCGCTTTCCCAAATGTACAAACAAACAAAATGCCTTGCATGCACTGCATAATTTAGTTACATTCAATGCCAGCACATGATCTTCTTACAGTATGTGAACAACGGACTGGAATTTTATTCGTTGGGTTCATATGTGGCATTTGCTCATTTGATTTTCACTTAAATGATCTTCTTACATTATGTGAACAACATACCGGAATTTTATTCCTTTGGTCCATATGTGGCATTTGCTCATTTGATTTTCTATTAAATTTGCGAGCGGGCTACCTTAGAATGCAATTTAAAAAATGAAGGATCGTTCTAAGAGGTTAGTGTGGAATGAAACTTCCTAAGGAATGTAGTGCAAAAGAATCTGTAGAGTTTTTTTATAGGATTAGTTCATTCATATAATAAGAGTTCCTAGAAAAAGATCATATGGATTCAACCCTCTGAATTTTCAATGAAAATATTCTGGATCAAATATACCCTAAGGTGGAATCGAAAGACCACCATGGCCACAATTATTGTCAAAAGTAGTTGATGTTTGTTATGAACTATTTTGAATACAAATAATAGGAAATAGGCCAAACATTTACTAGACTCAGAGAGGGTGTGGCGTGCAATGGTGTTCGATTTCTTAAATGGCTCGGTAAAACAACTCACTAAAAGAGAAATATGATTCAAAATAGATGTTTTATTGCAGATTATAATGCATGCGTTGCGCGTGCATGCTTACTAGTGAAACCAAGGTTATCAATCCAGTAGGAGAACAAAGCAACACTATGTAAACAACACCTGCACACAGACAACAAATACTTGCAACCCAACGCGTAAAGGGGTTGTCAATCCCTCAACGGTATTGAGATAGATTAAATTGTATGAGATTTGATAAATAGATCTAACTGAAACACAAAATAAAATAAATAAAATAAAATTGCAGCAAGGTGTTTTTAGTTTTAATATATGATAGGATATAGACCCCGGGGCCATAGTTTTCATTAGAGGCTTCTCCCAAAAATAGCATACGGTTGGTAAACAAATTATTGTTGGGCAAGTGAAAGAAAAGCAAATAATTATGAAGTCAAAAATAGCATATCCAAGGCAATGATCATGTATATAGGCATCACGTCTAAGATTAGTAGACCAAAACGATTCTGCATGTATTACTATTACTCCACACATCGACCGCTATCCAGCATGCATCTAGTGTATTAAGTTCATGGGAAAATAGAGGAATGCATTAGGCAAGATAACATGGTTAGATAAGATGAACTCACGTATGAATAAACCCCATCTTGTATCTAGGGTTTTTGGGACTGACGCTGTTTTCAGCAGAATTGCCATGGTGTTATTTTTGTGCAGAAATAAAAGTTGTCAGATTGACCTGGAAATTTACAGAGAATATTTCTAGAATATATAAAAAATACTGGCGGAAAAATATACCAGAGGGTGGCCACCCAAGAGCCAAAACCCTGTGGGCGCGCCTACCCCCCAAAGCGCCCCCAGGGCTTGTGGGGCCCCTGGAGCTCCGGTAACCCTAAGTCCATCAGAGAGAAGGATTCATTGCGTTTTACGATACGGAGCTGCCACTACCTCCTGTTCTTCATCGGGAGGGCTGATCCGGAGTCCGTTCGGGGCTCCGGAGGGTGGAATCCGTCGCCATCGTCATCATCAAGCTTCCTCCATCACTAATTCCATGATGCTCACCGTCGGGAGTGAGTAATTCCATCGTAGGCTTGCTGGACGGTGATGGGTTGGATAATAATCAAGTTAGTTTTGTTAGGGTTTGATCCCTAGTATCCACTATTGAAAGGATCGAGAAAAGGTGTCTAGAGGAGGGGTGATTAGACCCTCAACAAGTAAAGATAGTAGTTTTAGGGTTTCCAAGTTGAGGTTGGAAATTAGCACAATTTCATGCATTCACAATACAATTCAAGCAAGGATGCAAAGAGTATATGAGCAGCGGAAAGTAAAGCTTGCAACTTGCAAGAAAGTAAGGGGATGGGATTGGAGTGTGCAAACGCAATTGGAGACACGGAGATTTTTGGCGTGGTTCCGGTAGGTGGTGCTATCGTACATCAACGTTGGTGGAGACTTCAACCCATGAAGGGTAACGGTTGCACGAGTCCACCGAGGGCTCCACCCATGAAGGGTCCACGAAGAAGAAACCTTGTCTATCCCACCATGGCCATCACCCATGAAGGACTTGCCTCACTTGGGTAGATCTTCACGAAGTAGGCGATCTCCTTGCCCTAACAAACTCCTTGGTTCAACTCCACAATCTTGATGGAGGCACCCAAGTGACACCTAACCAATCTAGGAGACACCACTCGCCAAAAGGTAATAGATGGTGTGTTGATGATGAACTCCTTGCTCTTGTGCTTCAGATGATAGTCTCCCCAACACTCAACTCTCTATCACGGATTTGGCTATGGTGGAAAGATGATTTGAGTGGAAAGCAACTTGGGGAAGGCTAGAGATCAAGATTCTTGTGATTGGATTGGAATGTCTTGGTCTCAACACATGAGTAGGTGGTTCTCTCTCAGAAAATGAGTAGTGGAAGTGTAGGCATGTTCTGATGGCTCTCTCTCTAATGGAGAAGGGGGTGGAGGGGTGTATATATCCTCCACACAAAATCTATCCGTTACACACAATCTTCCAAACTCGGTGGGACTGAATAGTGCAACTCGGTCATGCCGATATGGTTGAAAATATGAACGTTAGAGTTTTCAGTGGGACCGACAAGGTCAACTCGGTGGGACCAATGTGCTAGGATTAGGGCAAAACCTCATCTCGGTGAGACCGATTGCGAGAACTCGGTGAGACCGGTTTCAGCAATAAGTAAACAGAGACTTGGTCAAGCAAACTCGGTGGGACCGACTGCGTATCTTGGTGAGACCGAAATAACTGCAATACGTAATAGAGAGTTTGCAAGGCCATCTCGGTGAGACCGAACTGATTAGGGTTTCTGGCAGTGGCTATGTCAAGTGAACTCGGTGGCGCCGGATGAGTCAAATCGGTGGGGCCGAGTTTGACTTTAGATTTAGGACATATGTGGAAATGAGAAAGTGGTTGAGGGCTTTGGAGCATCACTAAGCACTTTGAGAAAGCAAGCCATTAAGCAACACCTCATCCCCTTTTAATAGTATTGGCTTTTCCTATGGACTCAATGTGATCTTGGATCACTAAAATGAAAAATGTAGACTCTTGAGTTTTTGCCAATGTTTGTCCTTAGCATCTTGAAGGGGTTCCACATCCTCTTGTCCTGCCACTCCAATGTTGAACTCATCTGAAATATACTAGATAGAAGTATTAGTCCAACAAGAGATATGTTGACATTAATTACTAAAATCACCCAGGGAGCACTTGTGCTTTCAATCCCCCCTTTTTGGTAATTGATGACAACATACATCAAAGCTTTAGATAAAGATATGAGGTATAACAAGTAAAGCTTTGGAAGAACATGCAATAGGCATTAGCTCCCCCTACATGTATGCAATCATGTAAAGATAGATTATAAAAGTATGTGAAAGCATAAACATGTCAGAGCAAGCAATGAGTTAATGTATATTGGTTATATGCATTAGAGCAAATGATGTGAAATGCAGAGAATGTACCTACATGTTCATGAGTCCTTCTTGCAAACAATATATACATCAGCAAGAGATCCTCATGCACATGAGTGTGATGCGTATACTTACCTCGTGGTCTTGAGATAACTTTGGAAGAGATAAACCTGAGAAAACAGGGTTAGACAACACAGGAACATCTAGTAAATTGAGCAAGAATATGAAACCACAAGAGTACCAAGATTGGGATGACATGTAGAGAGTGAGTACTTAGTACTCTGGTTCGATATTGACATGTCCCCAATGGTAAAGATATGCAATGAATTCCAAAGATTTTCTTCCCCTAGATGTCTTTCTCCCCCTGAATCTGACATTGGATAATGGGAGAAGATAGGGTAGTAGAAAATCAGAGCAAATGAAAAGCAAATGAAAAACAGAGCAAAAGGCACAAAGTAATATCTTCAACTAACATGTCTTCCCCTCTAAAAGACATGTGGCTTCTCTCTTCTTTGTTTACCAAGCATCTGAGAAGATTAAGAAGTCTTTCTCTCCCATAGGGTCTCTTTGGCCCATAAGATAAGCTCTGATGTGATCTCTCTCTCTCTCCCCCTTTGGCATCAATTTCCAAGAAGGGATCTTTTGGAGTACAAGTCAAATAGGTTTGGTCCTTGAGTCACATGGCAAAGCAGCATGTAAATGTGATGTAGGTAGAGGAAAAGAATCATCGAGTGGAGCTGGATTGGAAAAGCGGGATGCAAATGATAAAATGTTTCCAAAGTGGTGAAATCGGTAACACCGGCCCCTTTTCTTCGGTGACACCCAGTTGTTCCGGTCTATCCGAAAAGAAAAGACCGGTGAGGCCGAGTTCATCACATAGAAAGGATTTTGTCATCTCAGCTCACTAGGCAAATAGGTTCTCACAAAGATTTGCAGGGAATTAACTAAATGATTTGCAATGAATTAAATGCAGTGAATGCAGAAAATAGCAGAGAAAAGAAATACAATCTAGATGAAGTTTTTTGAAGGGGGAAACAAACAAGCAAGAGACAAATGCAAGAACAGAGAGAAGCACTAGAGAACTTCATCTAGAATTGGTCGGCGACAAAGTCACCTATGTTAGAGTATATTGACTTAGGAGTCAAGTGAAGACACTTGATCATAGGTCATACACATCGTTTAAGCTCAAAATGGGGTTGCCATTTTTCGTTTAAGCATCTTGATGTATTCACATCTTGTTGAGTTGCTTTGAGCCATGTCTTGGGGTAAAGCTTCTCTAAGATGGAATGACATACCTTGGTGGTGGTGATATTGATCATGTAGTTGAACTTGTGTAGGGTGCTCAAAGTTGATGTAGTTCATCAAGATTTGGGAGCACCGCTTGTAGTTGGAGTTCATCTTCCTACACGGGTTAGTTTTGCAAGGAAGAGCACTTGTGTATCCAAATTGACAATCATGAAGTTTGATACCAAATGAAATTTGATATATTGAAATTGTCAAAGGATATATAGAAAGGATTCATGCTTCCTTGTCTTCAACCACCATATTGTAGAGACTTGGTGATGTAGAAATTTCTTAGAATGTGATTGAGTTGCGATCTCATAAAATTGGGCATATACAAGTACCTACAAGGGTCAGATAGCATGCAAGAGTACAAGTGTATCCAAGACATATGATCATCATCATAAGAGAAATATCAAGGATTTGTCATAGAAAGGCTCATGCCTTGCATGCATACAAATGGAGTTCCTACTCCAAGTTTGAGGCATCAATGATGTTCAATTCACCTCTCAAATGGCAGAACACTTTCTCATCAAGCGGTTCGATGAATATATCTGCTAATTGCTTATCGGTACGAACATGCTTAAGATTGATATCTCCCTTAGCAACATGATATCGAATGAAATGATGACGAACTTCAATATGCTTAGTTCGAGAATGTTGCACGGGATTGTGAGCAATCTTAGTAGCACTTTCATTTTCACCAATGGAACATGTTTCACATATATTCCATAATCTTTAAGAGTTTGGGTCATCCAAAGTAGTTGAGCACAACATGAACCAGCGGCAATGTATTCCGCTTCGGCGATGGATAAGGATACCAAGTTTTGTTTCTTGCAGGACCAAGACACAAGAGATCTACCAAGAAATTGACAAGTACCCGAAGTGGACTTTCTATCAACCTTGTCACCGGCATAGTCCGAATCGGAGTAGCCAACAAGATCAAAGGAAGACCTCTTAGGATACCAAATGCCAAAGTTTGGTGTGTGAATTAAGTATCTCACTATCCTTTTCACAGCCTTAAGATGACATTCTTTAGGGGCCGCTTGATATCGTGCACACATGCACACACTTAGCATAATGTCGGGATGGGAGGCACATAGATATAACAATGAACCAATCATAGAGCGGTAAACCTTTTGGTCAACCGGTTCGCCATCCTTTGTCAAGTCAAGATGTCCACTAGTAGGCATGGGGGTATTCATACCTTTGCATTCTTGGATGTTGAACTTCTTGAATAGGTCCTTGGTGTACTTTGTTTGAGACACTCTAGGAGCTTGCTTAAGACCATAAAGAGCTTTGTGAAGTTTGTAAACATGGTCGGGTTTCTTAGGATTAACAAAGCCGGGAGGTTGTTTAACATAAACTTACTCCTCAATTTCACCATTAAGAAAAGCACTTTTAATGTCCATTTATATAGGGTGATGTCATGATGATTGGCATAAGCAAGTAAGATGCGAATGGACTCAAGTCTAGCAACGGGGGCATATGTCTCACCGTAGTCCATACCTTTGACTTGAGTGTAGCCTTGATCAATGAGACGAGCCTTGTTGCATACAACTTGTCCATCTTCATCTTGCTTGTTACGAAACACCCATTTGGTTCAATGACATTGTGCTTCTCCTCGGGATTTTCAACCAACGTCCATACTTGGTTCCTCTCGAAATTGTGTAGCTCTTCATGCATAGCGTTCACCAAATCTGGATCATCAAGAGTATCTTCAACCTTCATTGGTTCAATGCTAGAAATGAATGAGTAACGTTCACAAAAGTTAGCCAAACGAGTTTTAGAGCGGGTAATTCTCCCAGTTTGAGTATCGTCATAGATTTGTTAGATGGGATGATCTCTTGAGGCTCTTGGTCAAACTCATGAGAGCTTTTGTTTGGGTCGGGGTGGAACATCCTCTTCATTGTCTTGTTCTTCCTCTTGTCTTTCTTCATTGTTGTTGGTGTTGTTCTCTCATGGAGGTGGAGAAGGAGGTCGTCGAGGTTCATCTTGTTGTACATCCTCGTTTTCATCGTCTTGATGTGTCCCACTTGTGGATGCCTCCAAGTCAACTTGTGGTTCACCTTGGCGTGAAGTTGAGGCTTCCACTTGGACAAACGAGGTACTCTCCTTCACCTCCGTTAGGCGAATCTTGCCAATAGACATGTCTTGTATAGCTTCCGAAGGATCTTTGTCACCTACATCAATTGGCAATTTCTCTACTTGCGAGCCGTTAGATTCATCAAATTTCACTACCGTCCCTTCAACCTTTCGGGTGAAACTGTTCTAGACACGGTAAGTGTGAGAGTTTGACCCATAACTGAGTAGAAATCCTTCATGAGATTTAGGAGAAAATTTCGAATGATGATGCTTATCAAGAATATAGCACTTTGAGCCGAATACCCGAAATATCCAACTTGGGGTTTGTTACCGATGAGAAGCTCGTACGCCGTCTTGCCGAATAGCTTGTGAAGATATAGACGATCCGTTGCATGGCAAGCTGTCTCAACCACTTCCACCCAAAAGTGTTTTGGCGTCTTGTACTCATCAAGCATCGTTCTCGCCATTTCAATGAGCGTCCAGTTTTTCCTCTCAACAACTCCATTTTGTTGAGGCGTGTACGTATCCGAGAACTCATGTGAAATCCCTTTTTCGTCAAGAAAGGTGTCCACATTGGTGTTCTTGAACTTCGTTCCGTTGTCGCTGCGAACTTTCTTGATCTTCACTTCAAATTGATTTTGGGCCTTGCTAGCGAAGTTCTTGAAGATCTTTTGGACCTGCGATTTATCATCAAGAAAGAACACCCATGTAAATCTTGAAAAATCATCAACAATGACCAATCCGAATGAGTTACCACCGAGACTCATGTAGGCGTTGGGACTGAAGAGATCCATGGGAAGTAGCTCAAGAGGTCTTCTGTGGTCATGATGTTCTTCACGGGATGACTTCCTCCAACTTGTTTTCCTTCTTGGCAAGCACTACAAAGTCTATCATTGTCAAATATAACATATTTAACACCAAGGATATGATCACCTTTAATAAGCTTGTCAAGATTTCGTATGCCCACGTGACCTAACCGTCTATGCCACAGCCAGCCTTTAGAGGATTTAGCAATTAAGCAAGTTCTAGGTTGAGCCTTTTTAGTGAAATCAACAATGTATGGATCACCTCTACGTATGCCGGTAAAAACCATATTATGATTATCCCTTCGAAACACTTGGCAATCTACTTCAGTAAATAGGACATTGAAACCGGAATTGGCTAGTCTAAATACAGAAAGTAAATTGTAGCCAAGAGATTCAATGAGCATAACATTTTGTATGGAGCTATCATGTGAGATGGCCACCTTAACGAGGCCAACCACCTCACCCTTTGAGTTATCACCAAAAGTGAAATACTTTCGAGGGCCGTCATTTTCAGCAAGATCACAATACATATCCTTGTCTCCGGTCATGTGATCGGTATATCCACTATCAAGAACCCATTACTTTCCTCCAGCCATGTAGCCGCGAAGGTTAGCCATAAGATTAAAGTGTCTCATAGACTCATTGAGATCATAGTCACTATCATCATCCTCATCATAGTATCCATGTTCAACACCATCTTGAGATTGCATTAGTTTTGTGATCATGACAATGTGCTTCTCTATGAATTCTAATGACTTCGGAAATGATATTGCTAATGATTCCAACATCTCCTTTAGCACGCATAAGGTCACGAAGCTCAAATAGACAATCACCAAACTTAGGATCATTGGGACTCATCTTATTCAAAGAAATAGACTTGTGAAGAATCTCATCTAAGTTTTTCAAGGAATAGTTTGGAAATCGTTCCTCAAGAAATCTCCATATAGTGTAAGCACATTCAAGAGTTGGCAAGCGAGCAATCAAGTTTCTAGGTAATCATCTAGTATAAGATTGAAAGTTCTAAGATTTTGAATCATATCAAGAGACTCATCAGGGGTAGGATGCAAGGGGTCAACAAGGGGTGCACAAGGGGTAGTAGTGTACTTGTTCAAGTGATATTTATTGAAAATCTCAAGCATCTCATTTTTCCAAGCAATAAAGAACTCTCCATCAAGCATAGGCACTCTATGTCTAATACTCCCAATCGTAGACTCATCCATCTTCCTCCAATGATGTTTAAACCAAAGCAATGGAGACCAAAGCTCTGATACCAATTTAAAGGATCAAGAAGGGTGTCTAGAGGGGGGGCTGATTAGACCCTTAACAAGTAAAGATAGCAGTTTTTAGGTTTTTCAAGTTGAGGATGGTAATTAGCACAATTTCATGCATTCACAATACAATTCAAGCAAGCATGCAAACATTATATGAGCAGCGGAAAGTAAAGCATGCAACTTGCAAGAAAGTAAGGGGATGGGATTGGAGTGTGCTAACGTAATTGGAGACACGGAGATTTTTGGCGTAGTTCCGATAGGTGGTGCTATCATACATCCACGTTGGTGGAGACTTCAACCCACGAAGGGTAATGGTTGCCCGAGTCCACAGAGGGCTCCACCCACGAAGGGTCCATGAAGAAGCAACCTTGTCTATCCCACCATGGCCATCGCCCATGAAGGACTTGCCTCACTTGGGTAGATCTTCACGAAGTAGGTGATCTCCTTGCCCTTACAAACTCCTTAGTTCAACTCCACAATCTTGATGGAGGCTCCCAAGTGACACCTAACCAATCCAGGAGACACCACTCTCCAAAAGGCAATAGATGGTGTGTTGATGATGAACTCCTTGCTTTTGTGCTTCAAATGATAGTCTTCCCAACACTCAACTCTCTCTCACAGATTTGGCTATGGTGGAAAGATGATTTGAGTGGAAAGCAACTTGGGGAAGGCTAGAGATCAAGATTCTTGTTGTTCGATTGGAATGTCTTGGTGTCAACACATGAGTAGGTGGTTCTCTCTTAGAAAATGAGTAGTGGAAGTGTTGGCACGTTCTGATGGCTATCTCTAATGGAGAAGGGGGTGGAGGGGTATATATAGCCTCCACACAAAATCTAGCCGTTACACACAATCTTCCAAACTCGGTGGGACCGAATAGTGTAGCTTGGTCAGACTGATATAGTTGAAAATATGAATGTTAGAATTTTTGGTAGGACCGACAGGATCAACTCGGCGGGACTGATGTGCTAGGGTTAGGGAAAAACCTCATCTCGGTGAGACCAATTGCGTGAACTCGGTGAGACCGGTTTCAGCAATAAGTAAATAGAGACTTGGTCAAGCAAACTCGATGGGACCAACTGCATATCTTGGTGCGACCGAAATAACTGCAATAGGTAACAGAGAGTTTGCAAGGCCATCTTGGTGAGACCGAAATCCCATCGGTGAGATCGAACTGATTAGGGTTTCTGGCAGTGACTATGTCAAGTGAACTCGGTGGCGCTGGATGAGTCAAATCGGTGGGGCCGGGTTTGACTCTAGGTTTAGGACATATGTGGAAATGAGAAAGTGGTTGTGGGCTCTGGAGCATATTGATACGTCTCCAATGTATCTATAATTTTTGATTGCTCCATGCTATTATATTACCCGTTTTGGATGTTTATGGGCTTTACTTTACACTTTTATATCATTTTTGGGACTAACCTACTAACCGGAGGCCCAGCCCAAATTGTTGTTTTTTTGTCTATTTCAGTGTTTCGAAGAAAAGGAATATCAAACGGTGTCCAAATGGAATGAAACCTTCGGGAGTGATCTTTTTGAAAAAACGCAATCCAGGAGACTTGGAGTGGACGTCAAGAAGTAGCCGAGGCGGCCATGAGGGTGCCAGGCGCGCCCTAGGGGGGTGGGCGCGCCCCCACCCTTGTGGGCCCCTCGGGGCTCCCCTGATCGACCTCCTTCTCCTATATATACCTCCATACCCTGAAGACATCCAGGAGCACCACGAAAACCTATTTCCACCGCCGCAATCTTCTGTACCCGTGAGATCCCATCTTTGAGCCTTTTCCGGTTCTCCATCGGAGGGGGAATCGATCACGGAGGGCTTCTACATCAGCGCCAAGGCCTCTCCGATGAGTTGTGAGTAGTTTACCACAGACCTTCGGGTCCATAGTTATTAGCTAGATGGCTTCTTCTCTCTCTTTGAATCTCAATACAAACTTCTCCTCGATCTTCTTTGAGATCTATTCGATGTAACTCTTTTTGCGGTGTGTTTGCCAAGATCCGATGAATTGTGGGTTTATGATCAAGTTTATCTATGAGAAATATTTGAATCTCCTCTGAATTATTTTATGTATGATTTGTTATCTTTGCAAGTCTCTTCGAATTATCAGTTTGGTTTGGCCTACTAGATTGATCTTTCTTGCAATGGGAGTAGTGCTTAGCTTTGGGTTCAATCTTGCGGTGTCCTTTCCCAGTGATAGCAGGGGCAGCAAGGCACATATTGTATTGTTGCCATCGAGGATAAAAAGATGGGGTTTATATCATATTGCTTCAGTTTATCCCTCTACATCATGTCATCTTGCCTAATGCGTTACTCTATTCTTATGAACTTAATACTCTAGATGCATGCTGGATAGTGGTCGATGTGTGGAGTAATAGTAGTAGATGCAGGCAGGAGTCGGTCTACTTGTCGCGAACGTGATGCCTATATACATGATCATGCCTAGATAATCTCATAACTATGCACTTTTCTATCAATTGCTCGACAGTAATTTGTTCACCCACCGTAATACTTATGCTATCTTGAGAGAAGCCACTAGTGAAACCTATGCCCCCTGGGTCTATCTTTCATCATATAAGTTTCCGATCTACTTTATTTTGCAACCTTTACTTTCCAATCTATATCATAAAAATATAAAAAATAATTATCTTATCTTATTATCTCTATCAGATCTCACTTTCGCATGTGGCCATGAAGGGATTGCCAACCCCTTTATCGCGTTGGTTGTGAGGTTCTTGTTTGTTTGTGTAGGTACAAGGGACTTGTGAGGAGCCTCCTACTAGATTGATACCTTGGTTCTCAAAACTGAGGGAAATACTTACGCTACTTTACTGCATCACCATTTCCTCTTCAAGGGAAAACCAACGCATTGCTCAAGAGGTAGCAAGAAGGATTTCTGGCGCCGTTGCTGGGGAGGTCTTCGCTCAAGTCAAGACATACCAAGTACCCATCACAAACTCATCTCCCTCGCATTACATTATTTTCCATTTGCCTCTCGTTTTCCTCTCCCCCACTTCATCCTTGCCATTTTATTCGCCCTCTCTTTCCCGTTCGTCTCTTTTTCAATTGCTTCTTGTGTGCCTGTTTGCTCTTATGGCTTTGCCTAAGAACGCTGATCTTCATCTTAGAAGGTTGGAAGAAATCGAAATCAACGTTAGAAGCTTTATGACTTTACAATTTGAGCACAATAATTTCTTTAGAAACGAGCTTAAAGAACAAAAAAGCTTTACGGAGTACATGAATAAAGAGCTTGATGATATGTCTAAGGAATTTTATGGTTTGAATTCTCAGATTGCTCGTCTTGAAAAATAAATAGCCCAAGTTTCTGATAAACAAGCCACCTTAGTTAATAAGATGGCTGCCAAACCAGAAGGGTTAGGGGAAAACAATGATGAAGATCTAAAAGTGATTGATGTGTCCCCTATTAAATCTTTGTTTTGCAATATGAATCTTGATAGTGATGGGACTGGAGATGAGTCAACTTTAGTTAAAAGGCGTCCCAATGATTCAGAGTTTTTAGATCTTGATGCTAAATTTGGTAAAAGTGGGATTGGAGAGGTCAAAACTTTACATAGCAATGAACTCACTATTTTGGATTTCAAGGAATTTAATTATGATAATTGTTCTTTAATAGATTGTATTTCCTTGTTGCAATCCGTGTTGAATTCTCCTCATGCTTATAGTCAAAATAAAGCTTTTACCAAACATATCGTTGATGCTTTGATGCAATCTAATGAAGAGAAACTTGAATTGGAAGTTTCTATACCTAGAAAACTTTATGATGAGTGGGAACCTACTATTAAAATTAAAATTAAAGATCATGAATGCTATGCTTTGTGTGATTTGGGTGCTAGTGTTTCCACGATTCCAAAAACTTTATGTGATGTGCTAGGTTTTCGTGAATTTGATGATTGCTCTTTAAACTTGCACCTTGCGGATTCCACTATTAAGAAACCTATGGGAAGGATTAATGATGTTCTTATTGTTGCAAATAGTAATTATGTGCCCGTAGATTTCATCGTTCTTGATATAGATTGCATTTTTTCATGTCCTATTATTCTTGGTAGACCTTTCCTTAGATTGGTGCAATTATTGATATGAAGGAAGGAAATATTAGATTCCAATTTCCATTAAGGAAAGGCATGGAACACTTTCCTAGAAAGATAATCAAATTACCCTATGAATCTATTATGTGAGCCACTTATGAAGTGAATACCAAAGATGCCAATACTTAGATCTATTCTCGCTTTTATGCCTAGCTAGGGGCGTTAAACGATAGCGCTTGTTCGGAGACAACCCAATTTTATTTTTGTTCCTTGCCTTTTGATTCTGTTTAGTAATAAATAAATCATCTAGATTCTGTTATATGTGGTTTTATGTTTTAATTAGTGTTTGTGCCAAGTATAACCTATAGGACAACCTATGGTGATAGTTAATTTGATTCTGCTGAAAAACAGAAACTTGTGGCCGCACGAGAATAATTTTATTAAATCACATAAACATGATTTTTAGTTGATTCTTATTGAAGTATATCAATAAACAAATTGCCTAGGACTTCCTATTTTTTTTAGGATTTTAAGAGTTCGATAACTATTCTAAAGTTACAGATTGCTACAAACTATTCTGTTTTGGCAGATTCTGTTTTTCGTGTGTTGTTTGCTTATTTTGATGAATCTATGGCTAGTATCGGGGGGTATGAACCATAGAGAAGTTGAAATACAGTAGGTTTAACACCAATATAAATAAAGAATGAGTTAATTACAGTACCTTAAGTGGTGGTTTTTCTTTCTTGCACTAACGGAGCTTATGAGATTTCCTGTTGAGTTTTGTGTTGTGAAGTTTTCAAGTTTTGGGTGAAGATTTGATGGACTATGGAACAAGGAGTGGCAAGAGCCTAAGCTTGGGTATGCCCATGGAACCCCAAGATAATTCAAGGACAACCAAAAGCCTAAGCTTGAGGATGCCCCGGAAGGCATCCGCTATTTCGTCTTCGTCTATCGGTAACTTTACTTGGAGCTATATTTTTATTCATCACATGATATGTGTTTTGCTTGGAGCGTCTTGTATGATATGAGCCTTTGCTTTTAGTTTACCACAATCATCCTTGCTGTACAGACCTTTTGGGAGAGACATAACATGATTCGGAATTTATTAGAATACTCTATGTGCTTCACTTATATCTTTTGAGCTAAATAATTTTGCTCTAGTGCTTCACTTATATCTTTTAGAGCAAGGCGGTTGTTTTATGTTGTAGAAATTGTTGATCTCTCATGCTTCACTCATATTATTTTGAGAGTCTTTTAGAACAGCATGGTATTTGCTATGGTTATAAAATTGGTCCTAGAATGATGGGCATCCAAGTTGGGTATAATAAAAACTATCATAGGAAGTGAATTGGATGCTATGATCAATTTGATGCTTGATAATTTTTTTGAGATATAGAGGTGGTGATATTAGAGTCATGCTAGTTGGGTAATTATGAAATTGAGAAATACTTGTGTTGAAGTTGGCAAGTCCCGTAGCATGCATGTACGGTAAAAGTTGTGTAACAAATTTGTAGCATGGGGTGCTCTTTTGATTGCCTTCCTGTGGAGATCGGGATCGCGCGATAGTTAACTCCTACCAACCCTTCCCCTAGGAGCATGCGTAGTAGTGCTTTACTTAAAGGGCTAATAAACTTTTGCAATAAGTATATGAGTTCTTTATGACTAATGTGAGTCCATGGATTATACGCACTCTTAACCTTCCACCATTGCTAGCCTCTTCGGTACCGTGCATTGCCCTTTCTCACCTTGAGAGTTGGTGCAAACTTCGCCGGTGCATCCAAACCCCGTGATACGATACCCTCTATCACACATAAACCTCCTTATATCTTCCTCAAAACAGACATCATACCTACCTATTATGGCATTTCCATAGCCATTCCGAGATATATTGCCATGCAACTTTCCACCGTTCCGTTCATCATGACACGTTTCATCATTGTCATATTGCTTTTGCATCATCATGTACTTGACATCGTATTTGTGGCAAAGCCACCTTCATAATTATTCATATATGTTGCTCTTGATTCATTGCATCTTTATATAGAGTCATATTTTGTTCTAGTATCAAGTTGTAATTCATGAGTTGTAAATAAATAGAAGTGTGATGATCATCATTATTAGAGCATTGTCCCCTAAAAAAAGAGAAAGGCCAAAAAAAAGAAAGGCAAAAAAAGGCCCAAAAAGAAGAAAATAAAAAAGGGGGACAATGTTACTATTTTTTTCCACACTTGTGCTTCAAAGTAGCACCATGTTATTCATATAGAGAGTCTCCTATGTTGTCACTTTCATATACTAGTGGGAATTTTTCATTATAGAACTTGGCTTGTATATTCCAACGATGGGCTTCGTCAAAATGCCCTAGGTCTTCGTGAGCAAGCAAGTTGGATGCACACCCACTTAGTTTCTTTTGTTGAGCTTTCATACATTTATAGCTCTAGTGCATCCGTTGCATGGCAACCCCTACTCCTCATGTTGACATCAATTGATGGGCATCTCCATAGCCCGTTGATTAGCCTCATCAACGTGAGACTTTCTCCTTTTTTGTCTTCTCCACACAACCTCCATCATCATATTCTATTCCATCCATAGTGCTATATCCATGGCTCGCGCTCATGTATTGCGTGAGAGTGAAAAAGCTAAAGCGCGTTAAAAGTATGAACCAGTTGCTTGGCCGAAACCGGGGTTGTGCATGATGGGAGTAGTGTGACAAAAATGAAACATAGCCTAACCATATGATTTTGTAGGGATAAACTTTTTTAGCCATGTTATTTTTATAAGACATGATTGCTTTATTAGTATACTTGAAGTATTATTACTTTTATGTCAATATGAACTTTTATCTTGAATCATTTGGATCTGAACATTCATGCCACAATAAAGAAAATTACATTGAGAAATATGCTAGGTAGCATTCCACATCAAAAATTCTGTTCTTATCATTTACCTACTCGAGGACGAGCAGGAATTAAGCTTGGGGATGCTTGATACGTCTCCAATGTATCTATAATTTTTGATTGCTCCATGCTATTATATTACCCGTTTTGGATGTTTATGGGCTTTACTTTACACTTTTATATCATTTTTGGGACTAACCTACTAACCGGTGGCCCAGCCCAAATTGCTATTTTTTTTTGCCTATTTCAGTGTTTTGAAGAAAAGTAATATCAAACGGAGTCCAAACGGAATGAAACCTTCGGGAGCGATCTTTTTGAACAAACACAATCCAGGAGACTTGGAGTGGACGTCAAGAAGCAACCGAGGCGGCCACGAGGGTGCCAGGTGCGCCCTAGGGGGGTGGGCGCGCCCCCCACCCTCGTGGGCCCCTCGTGGCTCCCCTGACCGACCTCCTTCGCCTATATATACCTCCATACCCTGAAAACATCTAGGAGCACCACAAAAACCTATTTCCACTGCCGCAACCTTCTGTACCCGTGAGATCCCATTTTTGAGCCTTTTCCGGCGCTCCGCCGGAGGGGGAATCGATCACGGAGGGTGATGCAGAGCATCCTTCGGTCATCCCCATGGACCTTCCATCGCCTCACCAAGCACCAAGAGGAGCCATGACTAGAGCACGAGCTAGAGCTCTCGAGACCGAGGTGACTTCTCTCCTTAGTGATATATCACATGATCCTCTCGAGACATGGCTACTACCTCAATCCGGAATGTTGTGCATGATTAGGTACCAAGAGGGCCCTCCCGAGGATGCACATGAAGATGGTCAAGACCCCAAGTCCACGGAAGAAGAGAACCAACAGAAGAAGGCAAGAACAGCCTCCAGGCACCGGGCATCCGGCAAGGACCCCGGACATCCAGCCCCTGGCGATCTACACGTCCAAGACTCTGCAGAAGAAGCTACAGGGACCGGACATCCGGCGTCCAGCCCGGACATCCGGCCCCCTCACCAGAAATCCGGCCTAAACCCCGGACATCTGGCACCGGCGTCCAAAGAGTACAGAAGGTTGCCCCGTCAGCCCAGACATCCGGCGAGCACCCCGGACATCCGGCGCCTCCCGAAGCAGCGGACATCCGGCCCCTCCGAGCGTACATCCGGTGCCGCCCATCTAGAGGATAGAACGGCCATCTTCACCAGCTCGGACATCTGGCTCTGCCGATCGGACATCCGGCCCCTCACGAGACACCGGACATCCGGCCCGACGCCCGGACATCCGGCCTTCCCTGTCTGCGCATAGTGTAGGGCTGAGGCCCATGTATCCCTCTTCATCCCTAGACTATATATACTCCATCCCCACCTACGTTTGAGGGTTAGCATTGTGATAGCTCATTTAGAGATAGAGCTCTGCTCATCCGTACCGGATCTACTCCACGTGAGGGACCGTGCCTCTTCGGAGAAGATCCATTCAGATTCAAGGCCTCCGTCCGGAGAAGACAATCAAGACCTCCTCATGGAGAAGAATGGTTACTCTTGTATTTTCCTTTGTTGATTTTGGATCTCGTGATACTTTGTGCTTTCGGTGATCTAGCCCTTGTGTGATCGATTCCTTGTCGGTTGAGTGTTTCTCTCATTCTTCACCGTGATTTCCCTTGTGTTCTTCCGTGCGTTCTTCGTGTTTCCCCATAGGATCCACTCCAAACATGAAAGATCGGCCCCTAGGGTTCCGCCCTACATCATCTTGGTATCATGAGCCACGTTGATCACGTTTTTGGAGCCCCTACCCTATGTTTTCTAGCTTGATTTTGTTGCTTTTGTCCTAAATCCGGAAATTCCCCACCAAAACTAGCCCCAAATTTTTTTTGTGATTTGTTGGTGTGATGAAGTTTTGTTGGATTTTATCCATGGGTCTACTTTGCATCGATTTGATCTAGCTTTTCCCCATCTCTCCCGTGATTTCCATCCACCAATTCGTCCGAATTTTGCCCCGGAGTTGCAATTTTCCCATGGAGTTCATCGTGTTTGTCCCTGTGTCCACCGGACATCCGGCGTCCCGGACATCCGGCAGCTGGCCCGGACATCCGGCCCCTGCCAGCAGCAACTCCATCCCCCGCGCCCATTTCCGCATAGTTTCGCCCAATTTTGCCCCGGTGCCCACGCTTACTTCCGCATACCCCCAACGCTTTCCACAAGCACCACCACCGCTCACCACTACCTCCTATGTCGATTTTGACACGTTTTGGTCTTTGAGATTTTGGGTTGTGGTTCCCGTGTCCTATTGTGTTTCAGCTATATAGGTATGGTTCGACGTCAACATCACCACCACTCATCTCCATCGACTACTCATCATCGCCAAGGACGGTAACTTCGACGACATCTTTGTCATACCTTGCAATTGCATTGAAACCCACATGGCCTTACTTTTGCGTAGCTTACCCATCGAGACTAGCCATTGAGTATTGCCGGCAACGTGACTTGTGCACATTAGTGATCATACTCCATAGCATACATACCATACCATAGTGGTGCAATCTTGGCATCAACTTGTGTGTCACAAAGTTGTCATCGCATACACAATTGCTATCTTGGTTCGTGAAGTTTTGTATGAGAAAAGAGCTCAAAAGTGAAAGAGCCACCCAAGCTTTTAAGCAAAGAGAAAAGATAAGCAAAGAACTTATGAGCAAGAACCATAGCATCATACTACATTAAGATTGTCATATCGGATCATCTTGGATCATAGCACCGAAATACCATACATATAGCATACTTGGGATAGAGATCATTGCATTTTTGCCTAGTAGGTTGTGCACAAGTTTCGTATCCGCCTATCGTGCAATCGTGCTAGCGTCTCTCGTGTATTGTGCAACAAGAGCATTTTCGTGGATTCCACATTTTGGCTCACTTTAGGTTTGCACAATCCCATTTATCTATTTGCGTGTGTGTTTCCGTGTACCCCCCACTTGCTTGGTCTACTTGTTGCATTTGCAAATTTGTGAATCTTTTCCAACATTATTGAATCTCACTTTCAATTGCATCAAATTTGTGCCACCATCCTAACCAAGCTCCACCATAAGCTTTTAATTGTGTAGGTGTGAGAACCGACAAGAATTGGTACCAATAGTGCTATTTCATTGTCCGCATTTGAGTGAACTTGATTCATCGTCAACATCGGTCAAGGTACATTGGTATAAGTTCTTCTCCTTCTACCACTCACATTTTTGCTTGGAATGATGGATAGGCCGAGTACTTCTACCAACCCACTCTTCATCGAGCAAGACGATGACATGTCATCATACGTCACCAAGATCCACCTCTTTGGTGCACAACGAGCGTTGCATCAAGAGCAACAGGCTATGAACAAACGCATCGACAACCTCACCACCGACTTGCGACTCTCCGAGCAACGTACCAAGGACTACTTCGACAACAAGCTCGACGCGCACAAGCAAGAGAATGATGCAAGGATGGACGGGATCCGCGCCTTGTTGGTGAACCGGCCTCCTTCAACTTCTTCATACTCAAGATGGAGCCACTCAAGTCGACACTCCGACGACTCTTTCTCCGGCTCAAGTACACCGTCATCAAACACTCTTCGATGAGCCGTGCGTCAAGACCGTCGTGCATCTCGCAACCCACTACACGACAAGCATTCACAAGAGAAAGTCGATGAGCAAGTCCCTCATCCTCACTCAAACCAAGTCGCTTTTGCTCAAGCTCAAGAATGACAACGACTACAACGCCAAGAGGAAGAACGAGCGTGTCTACACCAAGAGGAACAAGATGCCGAGGCTCAACATCTTCAACAACAACAATGGGAAGCGCAAGCTCTTGAGGCACAACATGCCCTTCAAGAATCAAGTCGAGCCATCGCAAACCGCAATCGCGAATGGCGCAATCAAGAGGAAGCCCTTCGAGAAGAAATCCAAGAGAGGAACTACCAACCACGTGTGCACCGTCAAGTCCCTCAAGCTCCTCCACAAGCTCGTCAAGCTCCACCTCAACCTCAAGTTCAACAAGAGCAAGTTGATCATGGAATTCCTCCATGCCAAGAGCAATATGAGGATGATTACCCTCCGCGTCAAGGGCGTCATCATCACCATCGCCAACAACACAATGATGAGCAACGCTATGGAAAGCTCAAATTCACAATGCCCAAGTTCAATGGAAGCAATGATCCGGAAGAGTACCTATCATGGGCATTGAAGGTCGACAAAATCTTTCGTTTGCACAACTATGAGGAAGAGAATAAGATCGCTATGGCATCACTTGAGTTCCAAGACTATGTGCTCATATGGTGGGAACAAGTCCTTGAGCACCGACAAGCAAGAGGTGAACCACCAATCACCACTTGGGCTCAAATGAAGGAAGTCATGCGAGCACATTTTGTGCCCACATATTACAACCGCGACCTCTTCAAGAAACTCCAACTCCTCAAGCAAGGAATGAAGAGTGTTGAAGAATACTACAAGGAAATGGAGATAGCCATGATTCGAGGCAATGTCACGGAAGATGATGAGCAAACTATGGCACGATTCTTGAATGGCTCAATAATCCCATCAAGAAGATTGCCGACTTCCAACCCTACTCCAACCAAATTGAGCTCATGCATCAAGCTACAAAGGCGGAACGTCAAGTGCACGATGACTTCAAGTACACCAAGTACTCATCCAAGAACTACGGCTTCTCCACCTTCCAAGCTTCAACAACTCCTCCAACCTCTACATCAACCAAGCCTTCTCCAAGCAACAACGACAAGTCAAGTTACAAGAAAACTTCGTCAAGTTCAAGTCGTCCTCCTCCTACAACAAGCAACTTCAAGACGCGTGCTTCATCATCTACTCCGACCGACGAGACCGTCAAGACAAGCTCCTTCAAGTGTTTCACGTGCGGAGGCCGAGGCCACAAGTCCTATGAATGCACAAACAAGCGCACCAAGATCCTCAACGACGATGGCACCTACGACTCCATGAGTGATGAGGAGATGGAAGCCCTTGAGCAAGTGGCCATGCACCGATGCATGAACGAGGATGAAGATGATCAAGTTTTTTGTGATGAGGATTCGAGCCCCGCTCTCGTTGTCTCCAAGGTCTTGACTCTTCAACATCAACAAGAAGAAGATCAAAGATGCCACATCTTTCACACAAAGGCCGGCATTAATGGACAGTCCGTCAAGGTCATCATCGATGGAGGTAGTTGTCACAACTTGGCAAGTGAAGAACTATGTTCCAAGCTTCAATTGGTCAAGATGAAGCATCCGCACCCCTACAAGGTTCAATGGCTAAGTGAATCCGGCACTATACGAGTTGAGCATACGGTCCAAGTCTCCTTCAAAATTGGTGCATATGAAGACACTTTGGAGTGTCATGTCGTCCCAATGTTTGTTTGCCACCTCTTTCTTGGTAGGCCATGTCAATTCGACCGTGGTGTCATCCACAACGGGCGTACCAATCACTATAGCTTCAAGATGAAAGGGAAGGAGTATGTACTACGACCTATGTCTCCTAGTCAAGTGATAGCCGACAAGCAAGCCACCCATCGTGGAGAGAAGAGTGAGAAGTGATCCACCAAAAAGTGAGTGAGAGCCACAAGCCAAACTTGAGCGCCTCTTCGCCTAGAGAGAAAAACCTAGTACTATTTTCCACAAAAAGTGAGATGAGAGAAGTGTGTGAGAACCCATCGAGTGTGATGCACTTCGTCCTTGTGTGCAAGGATGGGGAACCAAAAGCTAACACCTCTCATGAGCTACCTTTAGTGTTTCAATCTCTTTTGCAGGAATTCCAAGATGTTTTCCCTGATGAGCTACCTCCGGGTCTACCTCCTCTTCGAGGCATTGAGCATCGAATCGACCTCATCCCCGGAGCACCCCTTCCAAACAAAGCTCCATACCGCGTCAACCCCGAAGAAACTAAGGAGATCCAACGGCAAGTACAACAACTAATCGACAACGGTCATGTATGTGAAAGCCTAAGCCCTTGTGCCGTTCCGGTTATACTTGTCCCTAAGAAAGATGGAAGTTATCGCATGTGTTCCGATTGTAGACCCATCAATGCTATTACCGTTCGTTATAGGCATCCCATTCCTCGCTTAGATGATATGCTTGATGAACTTATGGTGCCGCCTTTTTCTCAAAAATTGATCTTAAAAGTGGCTATTATCAAATCCGCATACGAGAGGGTGATGAATGGAAAACTGCTTTCAAAACCAAATTTGGCTTATACGAGTGGTTAGTCATGCCTATGGGTTTGTCGGAAGCTCCCGGTACTTTCACGCGTCTTATGCATTTTGTGCTTCGACCTTATATTGGAGTCTTTGTTGTGGTTTACTTTGATGATATTCTTGTGTTTAGCAAATCCATGAAAGAGCATATTAATCATGTTAGGGCTATTTTGCAAATGCTTCGCAAGGAACGTCTTTATGCCAACATGAAAAAGTGCACGTTTGGTGTTGACAAACTTGTTTTCTTGGGTTTTGTTGTTTCTTCCAAGGGTGTCCATGTTGATGAATCTAAAATTTAAGAAATTAAAACTTGGCCCCAACCCACCAATTTGCAACAAGTGCGTAGTTTTCTTGGCCTCGCAGGTTTTTATTATCGCTTTGTGAAAGACTTTAGCACTATTGCCGCTCCTTTGCATGCTTTGAGTAAGAAGAATGCACCTTTTGTTTGGGGATATTTGCAATCCACCGCTTTTGATGAGCTCAAGTCTTTGCTTACTCATGCACCGATTCTTGGTTTGCCCAACTTTGACAAAACTTTTGAGATTCATTGTGATGCAAGTGGTACCGGAATTGGTGGAGTTTTGCCATTGCTTATTTTAGTGAAAAACTCTTCGGTGCGCAACTTAACTATCCCATCTATGACAAAGAATTGTATGCTTTAGTGCGTGTGCTACATGTTTGGGAACATTATCTTAGACCTCATGAGTTTGTCATCCAAACCGATCATGAAACGCTAAGTACTTAAAAGGTCAAACTAAGTTGAACAAGCGTCATGCCAAATGGAGTGAATTTATTGAATCTTTCCCCTATGTGATCAAGTACATTAAGGGTAAGGAAAATTTATGTCGGGGGTTGGATGCGACATATGCCAACGGGTGGCTTATCATGGTGGGGGCGAGTAGAACGTCGCCGGTGCCTGGAAACGGGATGAGGCGAAGACATGCACGCCGGCGAATCTTACCCAGCTTCGGGGCTCTCCGAGGAGATAACACCCCTACTGCTGCTCTGCGGGGTCTCCGCATGATCACTATGAGGCGATAGTACAAAGGTGCTCCTCGAGCTGTTTGGAGGCAGGGAGGAGCAAGGCTAGCTCTTCCCCTCTTGCTATGTGTCTAAACCTGTCTCGGGCCGAACCCTTTGCATGGGTGCCTCGGGGCCGATATAGGCCTACCTCGGGTACAACACTAATCTGGCTGGGCGTGGCCCCACCGTCGATCTCTCTCGCAGCCGCCCTCCTGCCCGGCCGGGGCCCGCTGATTGGCGGGCCCCATGACAAGCGAACACTATGCAGACTCGATGACGCAGCTTGGTCATGGGGTTGTGGGAGCAGTCTTTGCCGTCTGTCAGCGATCACTGTGGCTACTCCCGCCCAATATGGTTTATGGCTCGTGGGGCCTCGCCAGAGGCGGCCGACTGGGAGGCCGGCTCCCGCAGGCCGTCTTCGAGCTCTCCGCCGTCTTCTTCTATCTCGACGAGGGGGCGGCAATCTCGGGCCGTCGTGCCGCCGTCGTGGGCACTGATGCCTTGCGCCTTGTGGTCGAGGTCGGGGATGGCAACGATGCCGCGCCACCGGAGATCTCTGGCGACGCTGCTCATCAGAGCCATGCCTTCCTCCCGTGAATCATGAGGGGACGGCCACGTCGGGGCTGTACCCCGCATCTGTCTTCGGAAAGGTCGCGGGCCGACTCTCAGAGTCGGCCCCCAAAGGTCGCAAGCCCGGAGTCGGCTTGTTTCAGAGTCGCCGTCCGGGGACTCTGCTTCTTCGAAGGTCGCCAGCTGGGACTCGGCTGAGGGGCGTGGCCTGCCCCGATGTCTTGAAAGATCTTGGGTCCTGGGTCAGCCTACCCATGGCCCATTTCTCCGACAGTAGTCCCCGAAGCTGGCGAAGCCCGGCGGGCGCCGCCTCGTGGGGCTTCGGCAGTTTCAATCGTTGCGGTGCCGACTCTGAGATTCGGCTGCCGCGTCTTTGGGCCGCCTCGCTGGAGTCGGACTGGCCCCGCGAGGAGCCGCCGCTCGCAAGTCGTGGCGGGAATCCGGCGGCGTATCGGCTACGCTTCCCTGCCATCTATGAGACGGTCCTGTCGCGGGGCGCCACGTGGAGGCGATAGCCCGTCTGCCCACGCGCGTGACGGGACGGGCCGCCAGATGGGGCCCGCCATTACCGCGCCTTGGCTCCCGAGCGGATCCGCTGCGGCCGAGGGCGGTTGGCATCCCCACGTTGTTACTGCGCGCAGTAACTTCGTGGGGGTTGATCGTGGGGCGCCGTGGGGCCGTGGCGCAGTTAATCCCCATGTCGCCCCCTCGGCTTCTTAGCCCGTAGGGCTATAAGTAGGCAGAGGGGGAGCGGCGGCTCAGCACGCGCACTCCCTCCCCCGCTCTCTTGCCTTTCTTCTTCCTTCGCCCCCGCTCCGTCGCTTTCTTCCTTGCGGTGAGCGCAGGTGTTCCTCCTCGCCGACGATGAGCTCTTCTTCCGCCGCGCCCCCTTCCTCGCGCTCCGGCGAATGGGATGCTCGGACGTGGATGCGGAAGACATCGAGTTCCTTCGCAAAACCCGCCGCCTCCCGAGCGCGGACTTGGTGCAGGCCCGTCCCGCGCCGGCGGGAGAGATCCGCCCAGGCGCAAGCGAGGGCGAAGCGGGTCATCTTCCGCTCGCATCTCACGCGTGGGCTGGGGCTCCCAGCGAGCGGGTTCTTCCGTTCCTTTCTTGAGTTCCATAGCTTGCAGCCGCTCATCTCACCCCAATGCGGTGGTGCTTCTCCGCCCGCCACCTGTGCGAGGGCTACATCGGCGTTCTCCCCACCTCGAACTGTGGGGAGTTCTTCTCCTCGGCTCGGCACTCGGGCTGCCGCACGCCGCACAAGGCGGCACCTACATCGCGGGCGGCGACGACGGCCGACAACCCTTTCCGCCCATCCACTGGTGAAATCGGTGAAGATGTGGCGAAGACGACTTCACGTGAAGAACGTCTCCACCGACGGCGACTGGGTCAACTTGCCGCCCTTTGACCCCGAGCCGCTGATTGGCCGACCGGCCAGCTGGTCCCATCGGTCGAAGTCGCTTTCGACCTCCGGAGTCGGCGCCGTGGCGCGCCTCCGAGTCATGACGCAGTCGGAGGGGCTCGTCGCCTCCGATCTCCTGGCCGCCTTCGTGGCGCGCCGGGTGCTTCCGCTCCAAGGCCGGCCCCACCTCATCTGTTAGATGAGCGGCCGACATGATCCAAGCCGGCTGTGCACCAAGGACATGCCGCGTGGAGAAGTGGCGAACATGGTGAACCTCATCGCCCACTGCGGGTTCACGGACGAGTGGCAGTTCGGCAAGGAGCCGTACTCGCGTGACAACCCTCCGCCAGTGGTAAGTTGTTTCCGTCTGTATTTCGATCTCGCTTGCATCCGACTTCAAGCTCTGATTTCGTTGGCATCTTTGAGTAGAACCCTCTCACGGCGCCTGCAGCCGGCGCCACGAGAGAGCCGCGTGACTACGTCCCCGACCGCGAGGTCAGCGACGTCGACGACCCCGACTTGGGGGCCGCGGTGCTGGAGGCCGACGCCGAAGGCGGCGGAGAGGAGGAAGACGGCGGCCTCAGACCGTCGGCGACCTTCGCCGACTGGCCTGAGGGCGACGTCGACGCGGAAGTCGTCCCGCGCCGTCAGCCGAGAGCCGGCCCCTCCAACCAGGCCGGCGTAAAGAGGCGTCACGCCGGGCCGAGTTCGCCCGGCGACAGGTCGAAGAAGCCCAAGGGAACCGCCGCCGCGACCAAGTGGGAAGAGGCGACCACGAAGGCCAACCGCTTCCGGAAGGAAGTGAGAAGGCCGCCACTGGTTTCTTCGTAAGTCTCTTACCCCATACTTCTTTTCTGGATTTTGCTTGAATCTTTCTGACTTCCCCCCCCTCTTCTCCAGCGCCCCCCTTTCCCTTGAGAGAGCCGCTGTCCCCTCCGTCATGGGGTCGGGGGCGACGTCCGCCAATACGCGGCGGATTGATCCTGCCGCCGACCTCCAGGAGGCGACGGCACGGAATGCGTGGGAGAAGCGCGAGGAGGAGGAGGCCGACCGCCTGGAGAAGGCGCAAGCCAAGAAAGCGGCCGCCAACGCCCAGCGGCACCTGGAGGAGGCCGAGGCCGCGGCCGTGGCGAAGCGGGATGCTGAGGAGGCCGTTCGTCGCCGAGCGGCGATGCTCGTCCCTCCGCTGTCGTCGGCCGCCGCCCGAAGTTCACGGGCAGACCGGGAAGTCGGCACCGCGAACCCTCTCGCGGAGAACGGTGGCGACGCCTCGGGCTCGGATACTCACGCGCCGCCTCCGCCACCTCCGCCGCCTCCGTCTCCGAGGCCGCACGGCAAGCAGCCGGTGGACCCGCAGGATCCGCCGACTGCAGAAGATGCCGACGCGCGGCTGCTTCTTCAGGTCGCCGCGCCAACGCGCCGCCGGATTGAGAGGACAAGCTCGGCGCCCGAAGCTCGAGATCGACGCCGCCAAAGATGGCGAACACGACGCCGAGGCCTCCAAAGGTTGCCGCGCATCGGGCTGGGTGCGTGAAAGCGGCACCGCCCGCTGAACCAGCCCTTCGGGCGTTCGGTCAAGTTGCGCAAAGAAGGCGAGGCCTCCAACTTTACACCAAGACGATCCGCCCTGCGCACCTCCGCCGGGTATGCTTCGTTTTCCCTTTTTGGTCTCTTGTCTTTTTTCGTGAGGCGCCAGCCACTCCACCGGGTGTAGTCCCCGAGTTCGAGTCGGCTGCCGAGCGGCGGCTCGAACTCCTTCTAGCGAGCTCAAGACTGACTTTACTTTGCGGCCTTGCAGGAGTACCACAACCTCCGCGGCACGCCTTCAACCGCAATGTTGAGGAGCTGAGGAAGCGGACCGCCGATCTGGCGGAAAGTCGAGGTGAGTCAATTCTTCCTTCTTCGCGGGGGCACGCTGGCGCACCCGCTGGCTGTAGTCCCCGAGATGCGGGCCGACTGCTGAGCAGTCGGGCCGGATCTCCCTGGCGACCTTCTTTCTTTCTTCTCATGAGGCTGGGCCATGGGCTGTAGTCCCCGAGATTCGGGCCGACTGCTGAGCAGTCGGGCTGGATCTCCCCGGCGACCTTCCTTGCTGACGGAGCTTTGTCTTTCTTCGAGCTTCAGGCGCCAACGCCGCCCTTTAGGAGCAGCTGGACGAGGCCAATACCGCCCGTCGCACTAAGGAGGAGGAGTGCGACAAGCTCGTTCGAGAGCGCGACCTGCTGGCGACGCAGCTGGCGAAAGCGAATGAACTGCCGAAAGCGCAGGAGGACGCCAAGTCGCGGGAAGAGGCCCTCCTAGCTGAGTTCGCGATGGAGCGGGCCGCCTGGACCGACCGTGAGGCGATGCTGACCTCCGGCTATCACGAGCTCGAGGACATCGTCGATGGTAACTCTTGGCTTCTCTTCTTTGGTCTTTCGACTCTGTGTCGAACTGTCTTCTGGTTTTTTCGATTGTCCCTTTTTACATCTTTGGCGGACTTCTTTCCGCCACTCGCAGCCGCCCCTCCGCCATCGAGGCGGATCGGGAGGAGCGGAGGGCAAAGGGCGAGGTGATTGCCGCCAACGCCCCCCGAACCATCGACGAGCAGCTCTTGAGCATCGGGGCTCGCCTTCGTCCTGCTCACCGTCTGCTGCGTCGTCTTCAACGCGCCGGTGCCCAAGTCGTTGCCGCCCTGTGGCCGGAGGTGCCGGCTCTTCGCACCGCCAGTCGGACGGCCGATTGGCTGGAGGTCGCCGTTGGTCGCTTCGAAGCTTGGAAGGGCTCCTCGGCCCGCCGAGCACGCCGGGCCTTGAGTTCGTCAAGGTGGTACTGGCTGGACTGGACCGCTGGCCGCGTTCGGTCAGAGGCCCGAGCCGAGCTGGGGCCGTGGAAGCGCCCTCGTCGGCCTTGGCGGCCATCGCCGAGTACACGGACACCGTGTCTTTGTGCCCAGCGGATCGACGGCGGCGAGGAGGTTCCGCGGAGTGGTTCGGGATGCACCCGGGGTACGAGGAGGACTCGGCGGAGGTAATCGGCTCCAGCACCGAAGAGGAGGGCGAGTCGGAGGACGGAGGCGAGGAGGAGGCGCCAGAGAACGAAGCAGGCGGCCAGCCTCAGCCTGATCGTGCCTCCAGCAACGAGCCTCAGAGGGACAAGGCGACCGTCGCTGGAGGCGACCAAGCCGAGACCGCCCAGCCGACTGCCCCGACGTCCGACACCGCCGCCACCTCCGGCCCTCCGGCTCCGGAGGCCGCCCCCTAGAGTGCTTCGGCTCTACCTGTATCTTTTGTTCCTTGAAAACTTGTCAGTTTCAAACAATTCCACCCGCGGGGTGTATTCGGCCAAGGGCCTTATGTAAATATTTATCAAATTTCTGCCCTTCCTTGCTTCGGTTCTTTAGACTATTTTTCCTTTGCCGCCTTCCTTCGGTTGCCGCCTGTTAGCTCGGGCAGCCGCTCTGCGGACTGCCGCCGGGTCAAGTGCTCAGCTACTTTAGGGAGGCAAGTACTTAGTCGTTTAGAACGCCGTAGCAAGTTTGGCTGAAAGTCGACAGGTCGACTCTCGAAAGTTGGCCGTCCTTGATAAAGGTTGAGACTATGAGCCGACTGCTCGCGAGTCGGCTCAATAGGGGGAAGCTGGGAGCCGGCTTGGGCTATGCGTAGCTCTTAAGTCCTTAGCCGTTTTCATGTGTACTTTTCGCTCTTTCCGTCCCCGCTTATCGCCGCTCGCTCTGAGCTGCGGCTTCCAGAGGAGACGGCTTTGAGCGCAACACATTACTTGTCCGACCTCAGGAGCAATTCATAGCACAAATGCGGAGTCCCGGGCGACTAGTCGGACCCAGTGCGATAAGTATGATAAAAAGGAGAAAGTATTTGAAGCGAGATCCATATGATCTGAGATAATCAAAGGCGGTCCCCGAGCTCGTCTCGGGGCCTAAGGTCTTAGTACTTAATACAAAAGGGGTAGTGTGATACATACTGCATCAACTGTAAAATCTTCGAAGAAGATTTGCGTTCCACGGGCGCTCTGTTTCTTTGCCGGAGTCCTCCCTCTTGCGCGCTCGAGGCTTCTGAGCGTCGATCAAATAGTAGGCGTTGTTCCCTAGCACCTTGCTGATGATGAAGGGACCTTCCCAAGGCGCCGACAACTTGTGCTGGCCGGCTGTTCTCTGAATTAGCCGGAGCACAAGGTCGCCCTCTTGGAATGATCTTGGCTTGACCTTGCGGTTGTAGTATCGGCGCAGACCCTGCTGGTAGATGCCGGACCGACTGAGTGCCAACAGTCGGCCCTCTTCCAGCAGGTCGACACCGTCTTGACGTGCTTGTTTAGCCTCCTCTTCGGTGTACATGGAGACTCGTGGAGAGTCGAATTGTATATCCGTTGGGATGACGGCTTCGGCACCGTAGACGAGGAAGAACGGCGTGAAGCCGGTTGACTTGTTCGGGGTTGTGCGCAGACTCCAGAGGACGGCAGGCAGCTCTTCCACCCAACAGCCGGCCGAGCGCTCGAGTGGTTCGACCAATCGAGGCTTGATGCCGACAGATGAGGCCGTTGGCTCGCTCCACCTGGCCGTTTGGCTGCGGATGGGCAACGGACGCTAGGTCGATCGGATGCCTGCGTCGCCGCAGAAATGAGCCAAAGCGCCTTTGGCGAAGTTGGTGCCGTTATCGTGATGATCTTTGTGCGGTATGCCGCATACCGCATTGTGATGTCGGCAATGAAGGTCACCGCTGTGGGCCCGTTTAATTTCTTGATGGGCTTTGCCTCTACCCACTTGGTGAACTTGTCCGCTGCGACGAGCAAATGAGTTAGGCCGCCTCGGGCTGTCTTGAAAGGTCCCACCATGTCCGGGCCCCAAACCTGCGAAGGGCCAGCGATGGGGATTGTCTTCGCCGCAGGCGGTGAAGGGGCTTGGAGCGAACACCGCACCCTTGCACTTCTTGACTAGTTCTTTAGCTTCTTCCAGGCGGTCGGCCAAAAGAAACCGTCCGAAGGCTTTGGCCTGGCGCTCTTGAAGCCGCATGGTGGCCGTGACATACGATGGATGTCTCTGAGGATCGCTTGGCCTTGTTCTGATTCTACGCAGCGCTGGTGGACACCAGTAACGCTGCGCCTGACTAACTCTCTGTTGACTATGGTGTAGGCTGCCGCTCGGCGCTGTACTTGCCGAGCCAGAGTCTCGTCTGCTGGTAACTCCTTGTTTACTAGGAACTTGAGGATGGGCTGCGCCCAAGAAGGTGCTGCTATGTCTTCAACTGCCACCACAGCAACTTGGACAAGGGCGGCTGGGCTTGGAGGCGGCGGGTTGGATTCTGCTGCCGCTTGCTGAACTGAGGGAATCTCTGGGCCGACTGGGGCAGCTCCCGGGCCGACTGACGCAGTCCCTGGGTCGGGCTCTGAAGTCCCCGGGCCGACTGACGCAGTCCCCGGGCTGACTGGAGCAGTCCCCGGGCTGACTGGCGCAGTCCCCGGGCCGACTAGGGCTCTCTTGAGGTCGCTTGCTGGGGTCTTGGAGTCGGATCCGACTATCTCTGGCGGAGCCGGCACGAAAATGGAGTCGGATTCTGGTGACGGCTTGATAGACGGCTTGAGGAGGCGCTGAAGGGCGACGCCAGAAGGTATCGCCTGGCGAGTGGAGCCGACTCGCGCCAATGCGTCTGCTTGATCGTTGTCGTTTCTTGGCACGTGGAGGAATTCGCATCCTTCAAAATATCCGCTGAGTTGCTGCACCAAGAAGCGGTAGCTTGCCATGTTTGCGTCTTTGGCGTCCCAGTCGCTGGGTGATTGCTGAACCACCAAGTCGGAGTCGCCATAGCACAGGATCCGGCGAATGCCGAGCTCTTTGGCAAGCCGGAGCCCGTGGATGAGCGCTTCATATTCGGTGACGTTGTTGGAGGCGGCGAAGTGGATTTGCAGCATGTATCTGAGCTTGTCGCCCTTGGGGGAGGTGAGGACGACGCCGGCTCCGAGGCCGGAGCGCATCTTGGAGCCGTCGAAGTGCAGTCGTGTAGGATCGTTGAAGGTAAGAGTGTCTTGAGGGGGGGTGATTAGACTACTCGACAAGATAAAAATTATGGCCTTTTACAAAGACAAGTTCTTGGCAGATTTAGCATATCACACAAGTCAAGTAGCTTACTACACATGCAATTCTAGAGTATGGGCAGCGGAAAGTAAATTGCACATGAAGTAAAGAGAGGTGGAGAAGAGCAAACGCAATTTGGAGACACGGAGATTTTTCTCGTGGTTCCGATAGGTGGTGCTATCGTCAATCCACGTTGATGGAGACTTCAACCCACGGAGGGTAACGGCTGCGAGAGTCCACGGAGGGCTCCACCCACGAAGGGTCCACGAAGAAGCAACCTTGTCTATGCCATCATGGCATACGCCCACGGAGGACTAGCCTTACTCGGGGTAGATCTTCACGAAGTAGGCGATCTCCTTGCCCTTACAAACTTCTTGGTTCAACTCCACATCTTGACGGAGGCTCCCAAGCGACACCTAACCAATCTAGGAGGCACCACCCTCCAAAAGGTAATAGATGGTGTTGGTGATGATGAACTCCTTGCTCTTGTGCTTCAAATGATAATCTCCCCAACACTCAACTCTCCTCACTGATTTGGCTGTGGTGGAAGAAAGGATTGAGTGGAAAGCAACTTGGGAAGGCTAGAAATCAAGTTTCATATGGTGGGAGTGGAGCAACTTGATCTCAACACAAGGGTAGGTAGTTTTCTTCTCAGAAATGTAAGGTAGGAGTGGTAGTTCTTTCTGATGCCTCTCTCCATGAATGAAGAGGAGGTGGAGGGTATTTATAGCCTCCACACAAAATCCAACTGTTACACACATTTGACCAATCTCGGTCGGACCGAAGTTGACAACTCGGTGAGACCGAAAGTTCAAATCTTGTGAACGTTGGGATTTTCGGTGGGACCGAAAATACAATCTCGGTGAGTCCGATTCTTCCAAAGACTAGGGTTTGCCATTCTCGGTGGGACCGACTTTATCATCTCGGTGACACCGATTTGATTACAGAAGGTTACAGAAGGTTGGCAACACTAGTTTCGGTGAGACCAAGTTTGGAATCGGTAAAACCGAAATTACTAGGGTTTGGCTTTGTGGCTGAGGTGGTTCATCTCGGTGTGACTGAGTTTATGGAATCGGTGGGACCGAGATTACTTATGAGTGTATGTTGGAATGAAAGATTGCTGATTGTTTGGGAGATAGATCACTAAGCACTTTGAGCAACCAGATCATTATCATAACCTCATCCCCTTTTAATAGTATTGGCTTTCCTATAGACTCAATGTGATCTTGGATCACTAAACCAAAAAATGGAGTCTTGAGCTTTTGCTAATGCTTGCCTTAGCATCTTAGGGGTCCACCTCTTCAGTCCTTTTGCCAGCCAATGTGATTGAACTGCCTGAAACATACTTGATAAAAGCATTAGTCCAACCACAAAGTATGTTGTCATTAATTACCAAAACCACCCAGGGAGCAAATGTGCTTTCAATCTCCCCCTTTTTGGTAATTGATGGCAACACACAAAAGAAGATATCAAAGCTTACTGAAATAAAGACAGAATTATCATTAAAGCTTTGACAAACATGTAGTACACAGACTCCCCCTACAAGTGTGCAAGATTTTCATAGATTATGGTTTTGGACAACCACAAGCACACAAGAGAGAAAAGCAAGATGTGCTACATGCAGCTTGGCTATATGCATCAGAGCAGATGAAAGGAAGTGAGTGATAATGCATATGTGCATGGTTATTTCTTGCAAACAGATATTCACAAGCAAGTCACCATCATGCACATTCTGCAAGATGCATATACTTACCTTGAGGTTCCTTGGCGTTGTACCTGAAGAAATAGACTTGGGAAAACAGGGTTAGATAACACAAGATTATTTCTTCAACCAACTGCAAGAACATCAAGAGTACCAAGCCAGGGATGACATGTATAAAGAGTGTCTCATATGAGCACAAGCTTGAATCAGCAGACATGTCTCCCAAGACTAAAAGATTTTCAATGAGCTCTGAGAGATTTTGCTTTTCATAAGATACCAATTGTGCTTTTCATAAGATACCAATTGTGAGAGCGAGGAAAGCAAAAACAAAGGAATGATGCCAAATGTAATGTAATATCCAATGTGGAACACGGCAAAGCTTTGATGTGATTCTCTCCCCCTTAAGGTAAGATTGCTCTTCTTCTCCTCCTAAATCTTCTCTTCTCCCTTATCTCCAGTCTCCCCTAAGCTCCCCTAAATCTTCTCCCCTTTGACATCAAGTGCGAAAAGGACGGTAAACTAGGAAGGTCGGGAAAGATGGAAGGAAAGAAGTGGGATCCTTAAGAATCACAACTGTGCAATAAGAAACATGCATAAAAAATCATTGAGTTGAGCTGCAGAAGATGCTTTCCTGAAAGAAAATCGGTGACACCGAAGTAAGATGGATCGGTAGGTCCGAAAGTCTGGGACTTAGGGCAGATCCTTTTTTGGTCTTACCGAAGTATTTCATCGGTGACTTGAGTTTAATTCCAAGGAAATATAGAAATAATTCAGCTCACTTTGCAAGGAATGTTTCAAAAGATTTGCAATGAATTTGGAAATGATTTTCAGGGAATTGATCAGAGCCAAAAAGATATTCACAAAAACAGAAGAATAGATAATAAAAAGATTGCTAGATGAAGAAGTTTTTTTTTGTGTTGTTTTAAAAGAAAAAAACTCAATGAGAGAGTCATAAGAGAAAATAGAGAACTCCAGAACATATGAACTTCATCTAGATAGGGGTCGGCGACTAGGTCACCCATGTTTGAGTATATTGACTTAGGAGTCAAATGAGAACATTTGATCATAGGTCATACTCATCGTTTAAGCTCAAAATGGGGTTGCCATTTTTCAATTAAGCATTCGATGTGATCACATCTTATGAAGCTGCTTGTACTCATGACTTTGAGCAAAGCTCCTTCAAGATGTGAAAAACATACCTTGGGCTTGTTGTTGCTTTGTTCATGTAGGTGAACTTGATGTAGATGCTCATAGAATGTGAAGTTGGAGCACCATTTCCTCTTGTGTAGTTCATCTTCCTACATGGGTTAGGCAAGCAAGGAAATACTCAAGAGTATCCAAGATGACAAGAGTGAAATACTAGATGTATAAGATGTCAAAAAGGATATGTGGAGTTTTGTTCCTTGAACTCAACATCCCAAAGGGCTAGATACTTGGTCAATGACAAGATTACTCAAGATGTGAGTGTGTGGTAATCTTGTGGAATGTAGACCATCCAAGTACCTGCAAGGAGTTAGATGCAATACAAGGGGGGCAAATGTGTCCAAGACATATGATCATCATCATAAGAGAAATATCAAGGATTAGTCAATTAGGCTCATGCCTTGCATGCATCAATGGAGTTTTCACTCCAAGTTTGAAGCATCAATGATGTTCAACTCACTCCTTAAGCGACAAAACACTTTCTCATCAAGTGGTTTTGTAAAGATATCTGCAAGCTGTTTGTCAGTACGAACATGCTTAAGATTGATGTCACCCTTGGCAATGTGATCACGAATAAAATGGTGACGAACTTCAATGTGTTTCGTGCGAGAGTGTTGCACTGGATTGTGTCCAATCTTAATCGCACTCTCATTGTCACAAAGCAAAGGAACATGTCTCGCATGTATCCTATAATCCTTAAGCGTTTGTGTCATCCATAGCAACTGAGCACAACATGAACCAGCAGCTATATATTCTGCTTCTTGAGAGATAATGATATCGAATTTTGTTTCTTGGAGGACCAAGATACAAGGGATCGACCAAGAAATTGACACGTACCCGAAGTTGACTTTCTATCAACCCTGTCTCCGGCATAGTCCGAGTCGGAATAGCCAACAAGATCGAAAGAGGCCCTCTTAGGATACCAAATGCCAAAGTTAGGTGTGTGTATCAAATATCTCACAATTCTTTTAACAGCTTTAAGATGACATTCTTTAGGGGCTGCTTGATATCGAGCACACATGCAAACACTCAACATTATGTCAGGTCGAGAAGCACAGAGATATAGTAGAGAACCAATCATGGATCGATAAACTTTTTGATCAACAGGTTCTCCATCTTTTGTCAGGTCATTATGTCCACTAGTAGGCATGGGGGTTCTCATACCTTTGCTTTCTTGCATGTTGAACTTCTTGAAGAGATCCTTGGTGTACTTTGTTTGTGAGACAAAGGTACCCTCCTTAGATTGCTTGATTTGCAACCCAAGGAAGAATTTGAGTTCACTCATCATGGACATCTCATACTTCTCCGACATGAGCTTTCCAAACTTCTCGCTAAAATGAGGGTTAGTTGAACCAAAGATAATATCATCAACATATATTTGGCACACAAATAGTTCACCATCAACCCTTTTCGTGAATAGCGTTGAGTCTATTTTTCCAATCTCAAATCCTTTTTCAAGAAGAAAGCTAGTCAAGCATTTGTACCAAGCTCTAGGGGCTTGTTTAAGACCATAAAGAGCTTTGTGCAACTTGTAAACATGATTAGGCTTTTAGGATTCACAAATCCGGGAGGTTGTTTCACAAATACTTCCTCCTCAATTTCACCATTTAGGAAAGCACTTTTAATGTCCATTTGATAGAGAGTAATATCATGGTGGTTGGCATAAGCAAGAAGAATGCGAATGGACTCAAGTCTAGCAACGGGGGCATAGGTCTTACCATAGTCCATACCTTCGACTTGTGTGTAACCTTGAGCTACGAGACGAGCCTTGTTGCGGATGACTTGTCCATCCTCATCTTGCTTGTTCCGAAACACCCATTTGGTTCCAATGACGTTTTGGTCATCATTGGGCTTCTCTACCAAAGTCCAAACGTTGTTCCTCTCGAAGTTGTGTAGCTCTTCATGCATAGCGTTCACCCAATCCGGGTCTTCAAGTGCTTCTTCTACCTTCATAGGTTCAAGACTAGAGATAAATGAGTAATGCTCACAAAAGTTAGCTAAACGAGTTTTAGAGCGAGTAATTCTCCCGGAGTCGATGTCATTCATCATTTGTTCCACGGGATGATTCTTCTTGACTCTTGCTCGAACTCGAGATAGCTTTTGTTGTGGTCGCGGCTGAGCTTCCTCATCATCCTCATCTTCCTCTTCTTCTTCATTGTTGTTGGTGTTGTCTTGAGGCGGTGGAGAAGGAGGTTGTGGTGGATCTTCTTGTCGCACTTCCTCATCTTGGTGAGTTCCACTTGTGGAAGCCTCCATGTTGCCTTGAGGTTCATCTCTCCGTGAGGTAGGGGGCTCCACATATGTAGATGAGGTACTCTCCTTCACTTCCATGGGACGAATCTTTCCAATAGATAAATCTTGAATGGCTTCCGATGGGTCTTTGTCTCCTACATCAATAGGCATTTGCTCTACTTGCGAGCCATTAGATTCATCAAACTTCACATCTACCGTCTCTTCAACCTTTCGGGTGAAATTATTGTAGACACGGTAGGTGTGGGAGTTTGATCCATAACCGAGGAAAAAGCCTTCATGAGTTTTAGGAGCAAACTTAGACCGACGATGCTTATCAAGGATATAGCATTTTGAACCAAAGACACGAAAGTATCCCACTTGGGGTTTGTTACCGTGAGTAGCTCGATGAAGTCTTGCCGAGGAGCTTGTGAAGATAAAGCCTGTTGATAGCATGACAAGCTGTCTCGACGGCTTCTCCCCAAAAGTGTTTCGTGTCTTGTATTCATCAAGCATCGTTCTCGCCATCTCTATGAGCTGTTCGGTTCTTCCTCTCAACAACTCCATTTTGTTGAGGTGTGTACGAGTCGAGAACTCATGTAGAATTCCTTCCTCATCGAGAAAAGAGTCCACATGGGCGTTCTTGAACTCCGTTCCATTGTCACTCCGAACTTTCTTGATCTTCACCTCGAATTGATTTTGGGCCTTTCTAGCAAAGGTTTTGAAGATTCTCTGAACCTGCGATTTGTCATCAAGGAAAAATACCCACGTAAATCTGGAATAATCATCAACAATAACTAGACCAAAGGAGTTACCACCAAGGCTTTTGTAAGCATTGGGACCGAAGAGATCCATATGAAGAAGCTCAAGCGGTCTCCTCGTGGTCATGATGTTCTTCACGGGATGACTTCCACCTACTTGTTTTCCTGCTTGACAAGCACTCTGAGTCTATCTTTGTCAAAGAAAACATCTTTAACACCAAGAATATGATCACCTTTGATTAGCTTATCTAGATTACGATACCAACATGTCCAAGCCTTCTATGCCAAAGCCAACCTTTAGCGGATTTAGCAATGAAGCAAGTTCTAGGTTGAGCTTTCTTAGTGAAATCAACGATATATAGATCACCTCTACGGATACCGGTAAATACCATGTTATGATTGTCACGACGAAAAACTTGGCAATCTACTTCGGTGAATAGCACATTGAATCCAAAGTCAGCTAATCTAGACACGGAGAGTAAATTGTATCCAAGTGATTCAACAAGCATGACATTTTGAATAGAGCTATCATGAGATATGGCCACCTTACCAAGGCCAAGTACCTTACCCTTGGAGTTGTCTCCAAAAGTCACATACTATGTGGACCATCGTTCTTTGCAAGCTCTCAAACATGTCTTCATCTCCCGTCATGTGATCGGTGCATCCACTATCAAGAATCCACTCTTTTCCACCGGATATGTAGTCTCTCATATTTGCCATAAGATTGAGACTCTTCATGATCTTGTCTAGCTCGGTGTCCAAATCAGAGTAATCGTCATCATGCTCATGCTCATCATCATATTGACCCATAGATAGTTCATCATCAACACCTAGGTCAATTTGACAACTACTTGCATTAGTTTTGTCAATGTGACAATAATCATCGGAATGCAATACAAGAGCATTTCTAATTAGAACATTGATAAGTCCGGGATCACCCTTCTTTTTCATAAGATCACGAAGCTCAAAGAAGCATTTATCAAAGTTGGGATCATTGGGGCGCATCATATCAAATTCAATAGTCTTGTATAGAATTTCATCAAGACCTCTCAAAGAGTAGTCCGGATAAAGTTCTTCCAAGAACTTCCATATGGCATAGGCGCACTCAAAGTTTGTGACAAGCTCAAGTAAGTTATCGGGCAAACCTCTAATGATAAGATTTACAGTTCTAAGGTTGCGAAGCAAATCAAGCTCTTCATCCATTGTAGGGTGCAAGGGGTCAAATGGAGGTACATATGGGGTTTCAACATATTTGCGCAAGTTGTACATCTTAAAGATAGCAAGCATTTCAATCCTCCACGAGTTATAGGACACTCCATTAAGAAAAGGCACTCTATGGCTAACACTCCCAAACGTAGACACGTCCATCTTCCTCCAATGGTGTGCAAACCAAAGCAATGGAGACCAATGCTCTGATACCAATTGTAGGATCGTTGAAGGTAAGAGTGTCTAGAGGGGGGGTGATTAGACTACTCGACAAGATAAAAATTATGGCCTTTTACAAAGACAAGTTCTTGGCAGATTTAGCATATCACACAAGTCAAGTAGCTTACTACACATGCAATTCTAGAGTATGGGCAGCGGAAAGTAAATTGCACATGAAGTAAAGAGAGGTGGAGAAGAGCAAATGCAATTTGGAGACACGGAGATTTTTCTCGTGGTTCCGATAGGTGGTGCTATCGTCAATCCATGTTGATGGAGACTTCAACCCACGGAGGGTAACGGCTGCGAGAGTCCACGGAGGGCTCCACCCACGAAGGGTCCACGAAGAAGCAACCTTGTCTATGCCATCATGGCATACGCCCACGGAGGACTAGCCTTACTCGGGGTAGATCTTCACGAAGTAGGCGATCTCCTTGCCCTTACAAACTTCTTGGTTCAACTCCACATCTTGACGGAGGCTCCCAAGCGACACCTAACCAATCTAGGAGGCACCACCCTCCAAAAGGTAATAGATGGTGTTGGTGATGATGAACTCCTTGCTCTTGTGCTTCAAATGATAATCTCCCCAACACTCAACTCTCCTCACTGTTTTGGCTGTGGTGGAAGAAAGGATTGAGTGGAAAGCAACTTGGGAAGGCTAGAAATCAAGTTTCATATGGTGGGAGTGGAGCAACTTGATCTCAACACAAGGGTAGGTAGTTTTCTTCTCGAAATGTAAGGTAGGAGTGGTAGTTCTTTTTCGATGGCTCTCTCCACGAATGAAGAGGAGGTGGAGGGTATTTATAGCCTCCACACAAAATCCAACCGTTACACACATTTGACCAATCTCGGTCGGACCGAAGTTGACAACTCGGTGAGACCGAAAGTTCAAATCTTGTGAACGTTGGGATTTTCGGTGGGACCGAAAATACAATCTCGGTGAGTCCGATTCTTCAAAAGACTAGGGTTTGCCATTCTCGGTGGGACCGACTTTATCATCTCGGTGACACCGATTTGATTCTGAAGGTTCTGAAGGTTGGCAACACTAGTTTCGTGAGACCGAGTTTGGAATCGGAAAACCGAAATTACTAGGGTTTGGCTTTGTGGCTGAGGTGGTTCATCTCGGTGTGACTGAGTTTATGGAATCGGTGGGACCGAGATTACTTATGAGTGTATGTTGGAATGAAAGATTGCTGATTGTTTGGGAGATAGATCACTAAGCACTTTGAGCAACCAGATCATTATCATAACCTCATCCCCTTTTAATAGTATTGGCTTTCCTATAGACTCAATGTGATCTTGGATCACTAAACCAAAAAATGGAGTCTTGAGCTTTTGCCAATGCTTGCCTTAGCATCTTAGGGGTCCACCTCTTCATCCTTTTGCCAGCCAATGTGATTGAACGCTCGAAACATACTTGATAAAAGCATTAGTCCAACCACAAAGTATGTTGTCATTAATTACCAAAACCACCCAGGGAGCAAATGTGCTTTCAAGTCGCCAATGAGTAGAGTCGGGCGCAGGCGGCAAGTATTGAGTCTCGGCCCAGTTGACGAGGAAGTCGGCTAGTGCCTGCGACTTGATGGCGGTGCGAGGTTGGTAGTAGATGGTATAAGGGGCTAGATCGATAGCCCACTTGGCCACTGGGCCAGAGGCATCTCGACTTCCGATGATCTCGGCGAGTGGGCGGTGTGCACAAAGTGATAGGATGCTCTTGAAAGTAGGGCTTCAGCTTCTTGGCGGCAAAATGCACGCCGTAGCACATCTTCTGGTAGTGAGGGTAGTTCTGCTTGGAGGTCGACAGTACCTCGCTCAGGTAATACACTGGTCTCTGGACCGGGAGCGCCTTGCCTTCCTCCTTGCATTCGACTACAATAACTGTGCTGACTACCCGGCTGGTGGCGGCGATGTACAAGAGCATGGGCTCTTTGGGAGTCGGAGCCGCCAACACAGGGGGAGTCGTCAGCATCTTCTTCAGTTGGAGAAATGCCTCATCTGCCTTGTGGTTCCACTCAAAAAAGGTGGTCTTCTTCATCAATTGATACAATGGCAAGGCTTTCTCACCCAGCCGACTGATGAATCGGCTGATTGAAGCCAAGCAGCCGGTGAACTTTTGCACATCCAACAGTCGGCTGGGGACCTCCATTCTCTCAATGGCCTTGATCTTCACAGGGTTGCACTCTATGCCGCGTTCGGAGACCAGAAAACCGAGGAGCTGGCCGGCTGGGACTCCGAACACGCACTTCTCTGGATTGAGCTTGATCTGGAATCGGCGCAGATTTTCAAAGGTCTCTTTGAGGTCTTCTAGCAGCATCCCACGCTTCTCCGTCTTTACTACCACATCATCCACGTAAACGTGGGCGTTTCTGCCGAGTTGCTTGAGGAGGCACTTCTGCATGCAACGCTGAAAGGTGGCGCCGACATTCCTCAAGCCGAACGTCATCGTCAGGTAGCAGAAGGCTCCAAACGGCGTGATGAATGCGGTCTTCAGTCTGTCTGCTGGATTCAGCTTGATCTGATGATATCCTGAGTATGCATCCAAGAAGCTCAACAGCTCGCATCCGGCTGTGGAGTCTATCACTTGATCGATCCTTGGCAGAGCAAACGGGTCCTTCGGGCAGGCTTTGTTGAGGCTCGTGTAGTCGATGCACATCCGCCACTGCTTATTCTTCTTCAATACCAGCACAGGGTTGGCCAACCACTCCGAAAAAAACACCTCCATAATGAAGCCGGCTGCCAGGAGCCGGGCTATCTCTTCTCCCACTACTCTTCTCTTCTCTTCTCTTCTGACAGGCGGCGCAAAGGCTGCCTGACAGGCTTCACATCCGGCCTGACATGTAGCTTGTGCTCGGCGAATTCCGTCGGTACACCTGGCATGTCCTTGGGGGACCATGCGAAGATGTCCCGATTCTCACGGAGGAAATCGACGAGCTTGCCTTCCTATTTGCTATCAAGGCTGGTGCCTATGATGGCATACTTCTCTGGGTGCTCCGGGTCCAAGGGTATCTTCTTGGTTTCCTTAGCCGGCTTGAATGATCCTTCCGCCTCCGTCTCCTTGGGGTCGGGTGACATCTCCGGCTGCTTCCCAGCCATCGCCACGACACGATCAAGGAGCCGCTTCTCGGCCGCGATCACCAAAGACTCGGCCAGCCGACTGCTCTCGGCCGCACAGGCGGACGACTTCTTGTAGTCGCCGGCAATGGTCAGGATCCCCTTGGAACTCGGCATCTTCATCTTGAGGCAGGCGTAGTGGGGAACCGCCATGAATTTGGCCAGGGCAGGCCGACCTAGCAGCGCGTGGTACGGGCTCTCCAAATCCACCACCTCGAACCAGATTGGCTCTCGGCGGAAGTGATCTTTGTCTCCGAAGAGGACGTCTATCAGGATCTTGCCAATCGTGACAGAGAGGCGGGTATGATTCCATGGAACACGGTGCGGCTGCTCTGCAGCTGCCTCCGCCTGATCCCGAGCTTCTCCATGGTGTCCTTGTACAGGATGTTTATGTTGCTGCCTCCGTCTATTAGGACCTGCGAAAAACGGGCGGCCCGCCTATCAGTGGCCAAGGTCGCTCCGAGAACCAAGGCGTAAGAGCCCGGACTCGGCATCACCTCTGGGTGATCTGCCCGACTCGGTGATAGGCTTCTCGGACCAATGCATGAACTCGGGAGCCTGCGCCCGCTGCGTTGACTTCTTGTCTTTGTTGGCGCTTTCTTTGCGCCGATCATCTGCCAGTAGTGAACACTACGTATGCTCCGTGCCCTTCGGGAACTCGTCTTGGATCTGCGCCGACCGCCGAGCCGCCGGCGGAGGCGGCGGGCGGCGGCGGCGCGTTCAAGCAGCGGCGGGGGAGGCCATCCCCTTGGCGATCTGACGAGCGGTGGCACTTCGGTGGTGTGGTTTGACGGCTTCGGCGCCGTTGTGAAACTTGCAAGGACCATCGAGTTCGCTCATAGGAGAAGGCGCAGCCAATTGGACTTGCCGCCCTTCGCCGCTTGGTCGAGGCTGCCCTCCCGCTGCGCGATCTTTCATCGTTGCGACCTGCCGATTGTTGGAAGTCGGTTTGTGGGGCTTTGGCGCTTGTTGTCGTTCGTTGTTGTCGTCGGTGGCGTCTCGGCCCGAGTTTCAGGAGCACGGGAGTTACTTTGCACCGCATTGACTTGGATCTCCGTCTTCATAGAGGAGTCGGCCGTGGCGTGCTTATGCGCTATGATTAGCGGTTAAATCGAGGTTTCGGGCTCATCGCAGAGGAGCTTGTGCTTGAGGAGGGTGCCTTCTCGGCACCCAGCCGTAAAGTACTCAATGGCCTGCACCTCGTGCACGCCCTCGCAGGAGTTTCGGAGCTCGCCCCAGCGCGTGAGGTAGTCGCGCGTCGACTCTTCGGGGCCTTGCACGCACAAGGAGAGCTGGCGCGGCTTGGGAGGTCGCTTATGCGTCTTTGGTGAAGTTGCGAATGAAGGCTTGATGAAGTCGACCCAGCTGTTGATGCTGCGGGGCTTCAGGCTGTTCAGCCATGTCCGAGCCGTGCCCTGGAGCATGAGGGGAACATATTTTACGGCAACCCGCTTGTTGCCGTTGGCGATGTTGACGGCTGTGGAGTAGTCTATCAACCAATCCTCCGGCTTCACGGAGCCGGTGTACTTGGGCGTATCTCGGGGGAGCGTGAACCCTTTGGGGAAGGGCTCGTCTCTGATGCGGGGCCCGAAGCAAGGCGGACCCAGCTCATCTTCTTCTTCTAACGCCAGGGATCTGTGGAGTCGGTCGATCCGGTGGCGGGCGTCGTTCTCTCCGACTCCCTCTCGGCGGCCAAGGCGACCTCCGAGAGTCGGATGCTCAACAGGCGGCGGGGAGACTCGCCGCTCCCTCCGGGGCGGGGGAGGCAGGTAATCGTCTCGCCGCTCCACTGCTCTGGGGCGGCCGTCTTGGTCGCGCTCGATGGTGATGCGAGTCCGACTGTGGCTTGCAGCCGGCTCCTTCTCTTTCCTCCCGCGGACTCCGCCAGTCGGTGTCCGGGAGGTCGCGCCTTGATCTCGGCGAGGGGGTAAGTCATCATTCTGCTGCTGCTGCTTGGCGTCGGTCTGACCGCTGCGCGTTCGCAAGCAACAACGCGTCGAGGAGCTGCTGGACTCGCTCCGTTATTACACGACGCGCTTCGCCTTCGAGGTTCCTTAGCTCTTCGGTCGCCGCTTAGGTGGCTTATCATGGTGGGGGCGAGTAGAACGTCGCCGGTGCCTGGAAACGGGATGAGGCGAAGACATGCACGCCGGCGATCTTACCCGGCCGGGGCTCTCGAGGAGATAACACCCCTACTGCTGCTCTGCGGGGTCTCCGCATGATCACTATGAGGCGATAGTACAAAGGTGCTCCTCGAGCTGTTTGGAGGCAGGGAGGAGCAAGGCTAGCTCTTCCCCTCTTGCTATGTGTCTAAACCTGTCTCGGGCCGAACCCTTTGCATGGGTGCCTCGGGAGGTTTATATAGGCCTACTTCGGGGTACAACGGTATCTGGTGGCGTGGCCCCAGCCGTCGATCTCTCTGCTGGCCGTCCTCCTCCCGGCTCGGGGCCCGCCGATTGGCGGGCCCATGGACAGCGTAACACTATGCAGCACTCCTGATGACGCAGGCTTGGTCATGGGGTTGTGGGAACAGTGCTGCCGTCTGTCAGGCGATCACTGTGGCCACTCCCCGTCCAATCTGGTTTATGGCTCGTGGGGCCCTGGCCAGGAGGCGGCCGACTCTGGGGAGGCCGGCTCCCGCAGGCCGTCTTGAGCTCTCCGCCGTCTTCTTCTATCTCACGACAGGGGCCCGGCAATCTCTGGGCCGTACGTGCCGCCGTCGTGGGCACAGTGCCTTGCGCACTATGGCTGAGGTCGGGGGCATGGCAACAGTGCCGCGCCTCACCGGAGATCTCCTGGCGACGCGGCTCACTGTAGCCATGCCTTCCTCCCGTGAATCATGAGGGGACGGCCACGTCGGGGCTGTACCCCGCATCTGTCTTCGGAAAGGTCGCGGGCCGACTCTCAGAGTCGGCCCCCAAAGGTCGCAAGCCTGGAGTCGGCTTGTTTCAGAGTCGCCGTCCGGGGACTCTGCTTCTTCGAAGGTCGCGAGCTGGGACTCGGCTGAGGGGCGCGGCCTGCCCCGATGTTTTGAAAGATCTTGGGTCCTGGGTCAGCCTACCCATGGCCCATTTCTCCGACAATTTAGTTGCGGATGCACTTTCATGCATATGCACGCTTGTCACTAAACTTGAGTTGAATGTTATTGGCTTTGAGCACATAAAAGACTTGTATGCTAATGATCCATCTTTTGCTACTCCTTATGCTAAATGTTTGACGCATACTTCTTGGGAACAATACTACATCAAGGATGGTTATCTTATGAGAGCTAACAAACTATGCATTCCCGAGTCTTCTCTCATGGAGGCGGACTCATGGGACATTTCGGACGCGACAAGACATTCGCTGTAACATCCCAAAAATCTAAATTTTGGAATGTTATATCAAATAGATAGTTTTGATTGATTGACTGAAAGTGTGTGAAATTGAAACTTTTTGAAAGTTAAATGAGAGGGAATAAAAGGACTTTCCCAAACTTTCATTTTCTTTTCTGATCTTCATGAATTCAAATTCTTTTCACCACAAAACCCTAGAGAGAAGATGACATGACTTCTTCCATTTATTTAAATGACAAGGGTGTTGAAAATATTTGAATTTCATTTGGATAATATTTCCAACCCAGAAACTTTATGCAACTCAATGATTTTCACGAGCGAGGATAAAATGACTTCTTCAAAACATATGAAATATGAGTTGGGAGTTTCAAAGAATTAAATTCAAATTCTTTTGAATTTATTTTCAATTTGGAGTTATTTGAGTTTTATTCAAATTATTTTTCTCCAAAAATAAAATATATGGAAAATAGGGTAACATGATTCCCTACATGAGAAAATTGGAGAGAAATAAATTTGAATTAATTTTGGTATTTTTAAAATTATTTTTGTTGGATTTTATTAGACCAGTAGCACTCTTTGAATTATCTAAATTTGTCAGAATTTTATTTAATGTTAAAAAAATGTCCATGCTGTAGAAAATATTTTTCTGAAGATTTTGATATATTATATGCCTATATAATATATTTATTTATTTGGTTTTATTATTTTTATTTCGCCTGGAAAATGATTTAAAAACAAAAAAACTCTTCCCTCCGCCGCCGAACTGGGCCGGCCCAACAGGTCGTGGCCCAGCCCAGCCGTGCCGCACCACCCCCAAGCTCGGGATAGAGTCCCGAGCATCGCCGCCGCCCGCCGGAGTCCGGCCGGACTCCGCGTCGACCTCCTACCCCCTCCCCCAAGCCACTTCCTCCCCTCCTCCTTTATAAGCGCCGCCCGGACCCCTCTCTCTCCTCTTTTGCACTTTGCTATCAAGATCGCCATCGCCGGCCTTCAGATCTCGCCGCCGCCGGCGAGATCCGCCCGAACCTCCGCCGCCGCCTTGCCGCCGCCTCTTTGCTGCCTCGCCCTCACAGGCTAGCAGACGCGCCGCTGCGGCCAAGCCAAGCTGCTGCCACCTCGCCCGACGCCTTGCCGGAGTTCACCGCCGCCGGATCCGCTCGCCGCCGTCGAAACCGCATTGCCGTTTTTGTTGAAAACCGCCCGACCGGTAAAAACCGTTGCCGGTCATTGGTTTCTCGTTTTTTTTAAAAAAAACACAGTTTAGTTTTTTTAGTTAGATCTATTCAATGAACGTTATCTGTTTAGAACTAGTTAGCGAGCGTTCGCTTGGTAGTTTTTTTATTTTTATTTTATTTTTATTCAGGGACCTGTTAGTAGTTATTTCTTTTACAGATTAGTCCCTGTACTTCAATTGATCACAACTTTTTACTCGTTTATCCAAATTCAACGAAACCAACTCCCACTTCTTCGTTACGATCTCCTCTATCCAGTAAAAGAACTTAAACATGTTTTTGAAAGTTAAAATTTGAATTAGATCAGATTTTGAATTTGAACTTCGTTTGATCATAACTTGAGTTTCGTAACTCCGATTTAGTTGATTCTTTTTGCAAATCGAAGCTCTTGACCTAAACTTTTTGATAAGGCCAAATTCACATAGTTTTGGTACTGTTAGGAATTGTTTTATGTTGCAAGAGTTATTCGCTTGGTTTTGATGTTTTCCGAATCGTACTCTTCGTTCTTTCCGATATTTTGAGTGATTGCTTATGTGTGGTTACTATTGATTGCTTACGATAGATTGACCGGAGTGTGACGAATAGAACTATCAAGAGTTTTGAGTGCGAATCATCTTCATCAACATTGCAGCCAAGTTCACACTTTGACCATACCTTTTCTCATACCCAGTTTTATGCATTAGTTCAATCCTCCAAACCATTGCATGATTAGGATCTGAATTAAATTGTGGGTTATGGGAAATAGTTGAGGTAGTACCTATTACCTGTTTTATTTTCAAGCCCTTGGGAGTTACTTCTACGTTTTCTTATTATGCCATGCTATGCTAGTAGACATGGATTGGGTGAGTGAATTTCCATGACAGATGTGAGATTGTTAATTAATGGTTTATTTAAGGTGGCAACTTAAACACACATCTAGGTGGATTGAGGCACCTGGTTTCTATCAGGACTTGCCTGTATTTCTTCGGACCGCCACCCGGGCTCAAAGGATCATGAGATTATTCAAACTAGAAACTTCCGTGTGCAGCCACATGCTATTATGGGCTCTAGCATAGTTGACTAAGTCGTGCGAACTCTTACGGGTGGACTAGCGGATGTAGGGATGTAGGTTGGTACGGTCTACCCCTTACGTAAGGTGCAAGCGCTTCTGAAAGACTATGTCTCGGTCATCCGTTTCTCAAACACCATGTAGTGCGAGAAACCAAATGGAGGCGATCGAGTCATGTGGGGAAAAGTGCGCAACCTCTGCAGAGTGTATAAACTAATCATGATTAGCCGTGTCCCCGGTTATGGACATCTTGAGTATCTAGTACTTGATTTTCCTGTGAATCTCATCATGTTACTATAATCAATATTGTTGGGTTTTAATGAGTATTTTTAATTGGGATTGAGAATGTTGTCAACCATTCTCAATGTTTAACAACCACCATGATAGTTAAATAAATTTATTCCTTTGTAGTAGGGAAAAATTGGCTTTTCGCAAAAACATTATAACCATAGAGCCTCCACCAGCCAAATATGCATGTAGTGATAGCTTTTATTCATCATTGCTCTATGGTGTGAATTTGCCAGTACATTCAATGTACTGACCCTTTGTGGCTGCAACGTCTCATGTTGCAGATCTTACAACGAATAAGTGATACGTTAGGGTTACGATTCCTATACTCAACTTTGCCGTTGGCGTTGATGGGAATCCACAACCTTGTTGTTACTTCCACTATTTTGGATTGAGATAATAGTATTTACGTTATTTTATACATGTGATTTACCTCTATTATAAATCCTCGAGTACTGTGTGTGTCAGCATACCGATCCAGGGATGACACTTAAGCACAGAGACTTGACCGCCTGAGGTCGGGTCGCTACAAGATGGTATCAGAGCACATGTTGACTGTAGGACGTGACCCTAGAAACTGGCAAGCCAATAGGAAAGATTTTTTCTCTACTACCTTCTTTTCAAAAGAATCTTTTACCTCTCTTCTCTTCTGAGCTTATTCAAATATTCCCTTTTTAGTGAGACCATACCCCTTTATCCCTTTTGACCCCTCGAAGATTCGACTGATGAGACCACACCAAGGAGTACAAGATATCGGACTACTAACACCATTTGGAATAAAGAGGATTTTTACCGTGCATTACAATGACGGAAACCACAACGGTGAAGACTCCGAAGAGTAGGAGAATATGAAGAATTTCTAGATTCGGTATGACCAAGGAAGGCTACACTTATGGAACTTGATAGACTATGGAAGCTGTCAATACTAGAGATCAAGTAGTATCGGAGAAAGACCGGAGCATGGAGAGTTAAAAAACTCAAATTTTTGTCAAGAAAACCCTAAGGCAGGAGATATCAACTATGGAATAAAAGTTCACGTCAATGACTAGGGCAGAAATATGGATATACAAGATGTTATCGCTCTCTTATGCCATTATTACCGTGTTGAGTTAAGCATGCATTCCTTCGGAAGTATTGGATGGTAGAAAGCTGATGGAGCACCTATCAGCAAGGTGAAGTTTTAACCTTAGCCGATGTATCACCAGGATTTGGAGTGTTACATCAGGAAGTTAAGATGGACCTACAAGAAGCAGTATTTTGACAAGGAGGCATTTCGTGAAGAACTCAGAACACAGAAGCTGAAAGTAGTAATCTAGAGGAGCAAAACCCTGAGATACCGGAGATTCGTCAGGAACTGAAGAACAGTAGTACCATGGTTCATGACAATGATGTTGTAACCCAGAAGTTTGGAGTGCAACTCGAGAATATTAAAGGACATCACGAGAGACTTCTCGCCAATAGAGATGATCTGGCAAAAGAACTTGAGAAGGACAAGCATGATCGGAAGAAGCCATCGGAGACATGAACAAGACTTGAAGAGTTTGGTGACGTTGAAGATTTATTGACCATTAGAAGACCAAACCCCGTTGTACCTACGCTAGATGCAACGTTTGTGAGCTGTCATTTGTTTGTTGTTTTTCCGACAGCCACAATAAAATCTGCCTTTTCAAAAACTTTTGTTTGTATTAAGTGCATCCCTCTCTATATTTCTTGCCCCACCCCAAACCCATGGAACCAATAGAGGATGAATGGAGATGAGCTCGTATTTTCTGGACCGATGAGTCAATTGGAGATGGACCAATGGATTCAGAACCTGGAGGATCATATGGAGAATGACACTATAGCCAGAAAGGATATGGCCCAACATGCTCTTCAATGCTTTGAAAGAAGTGCATGCAAGCTTTGTGGAGAAATAGGACACAACCATAAATAAAACAAGGACGAATACCCTCATAAGCGGAGGATTACCAAAGGAGTTAGCCGAGGATTTTCAGGGAACTTCGGTTGGAGATTGTCCCCAAAGGTTTTGTTGCAGCAATGGAAGTTCAGTCTACATTGTTGGGAAAGATCCGTGAAGCTCAAAAGGATGACAAAGAGATTGCTGAGTTAAAAGAGAGGATGAGCAAAGGAAAGGCCAAAGGTTTTCGTAAGGATGAGCACGACACCTTATGGTTTGAGGATAGTGTACATGTACCTAGTAACGCAGATATCAGGAAGTTAATACTTCTGGAGGCTCATGACTCACCATACTCGATTCTCCCTGGAAACACCAAGATGTATTTGGATTGGAAGGAGCGTTTCTGGTGGACTGGTATGAAGAAGGATATTGCAGAGTATGTAGTCGTAGGTGATGCATGCCAGAGAGAGTAAGAGCAGAGCATCAGAAGCCAGTAGGATTACTACAGCCTATGCCGATAACCGAATGGAAGTGGGATAAGCTTGGCATGGATTTCATTACTGGATTTCCCAGAACCCAAACGGGAGCTGATTCTATCTGGTTAGTAGTTGATTCGCTTGACCAAAGTGGCTCACTTTATCCAAGTGAAAACCACCTATACCAGCGAGAAGTTGGCCAAGATATATTTTACCAGAATCGTATGTCTGCATGGAGTTCCGAGGACCATCGTATCAGATAGAGGAACACAGTGTACCACAAAGTTTTGGAATCAGCTGCACCACACTTTGGGTACTAGGCTAGAGTTCAGTACAGCCTTTCATCCACAGACAGATGGATAGACCGAGAGAGTCAATCAGATTCTGGAGAACATGTTGAGAGCATGTGCGCTAGATTATGGATCTAGTAGGGATGATAATCTACCTTACGCGGAGTTCTCATACAACAACAGTTACCAAGCCAGTTTGAAGATGGCCCCTTTTTAAGCTTTGTATGGGAGAAGGAGCCAAACACCGTTGATGTGGGATGAAGTTGGAGACCGTCAGTTGTTTGGACCAAATATGATCAAGGAGTCAGAAGAGAATGTTAAGTTGCTTCGAGATAGGCTGAAGGTAGCTTAGTCCAGGCAGAAGAGTTATGCAGACTCAAAAATGCAACGAGATAGTCTATGAAATTGGAGGTAGAGCATGTCTTTGTATGTCCCCTCTGCGAGGAGTTAAACAATTTGGAGATAAGGGAAAGTTAGCCCCGAGATTTGTAGGACCATACCAAGTTTTGGAGCGTATGGGAGAAGTGGCCAACAAATTGGAGTCACCCGAAGGACTGCCAGAAGTTCATGATGTGTTTCACGTTTCCCAGTTGAAGAAGTGCCATGCAAAGATGGCCAATATTCCCCTGTAATGACGCTTGACCCTGGAAAGGATAACGATGTTCCAGGAAGTGGAGTATGTGTAACGCCCTCGATGCGGCTATATCTCCCACGTGTCGAAGCACGACTTAGAGGCATAACCGCATTGAAAGCAATGTCGCAAGTGAGGTAATCTTCACACAACCCATGTAATACATAAGGGAAAAAGATACATAGTTGGCTTACAATCGCCACTTCACACAATTACATGAATAAAGCATTACATCATCAAGATACAATCAAGGTCCGACTACGGAACCAAAATAAAAGAAGAACCCCAAATGCGATAAAGGTCCACGATCGACCCCTAACCGGGCTCCACTCTCGATCAACTAGAACGAAACAACACAAAGGGCAAGATCTTCATCGAGCTCCTCCTTGAGCTTGGTTGCGCCACCTTTCGGTAACATAGGCACCGCAAACTGGTTTTGAAGTATCCGTGAGCCACGGGACTCAGCAATCTCGCACCATGCGAGATCAAGACTATTTAAGCTTATGGGTAAGGTAAAGGCATGAGGTGGAGCTGCAGCAAGCGACTAGCATATACGGAGGCTAACATACGCAAATGAGAGCGAGAAGAGAAGGCAAAGCACGGTCGACAAAAATATGATCAAGAAGTGATCCTATAGCAACCTCGTCAAGCATAACTCCAACATCAGTGTTCACTTCCGGACTCACGGAAAGAGACCATCACGGTAACACACACGGTTGGTGTATTTTAATTAAGGTCAACTTCAGGTTTTCTACAACCGACATTAACAAATTCCCATCTGCCACATAACCGGGCACGGCTCTCGAAAGTTTATACCCGCAGGGTGTCCCAACTTAGCCCATGACAAGCTCTCGCGATCATCTAAGGAATAGACCTTCACCCGAGACACTCCGATCGGGCTCGGTATCCCGGTACATCAAGACATTTCGACAATGGTAAAACAAGACCAGCAAAGCCGCCCGAATGTGCCGACAAATCCGATAGGAGCTGCACATATCTCGTTCTCGTGGCACACCGGATTGTCCAAACTTCGGTAGGCCAGCCCAGAGTTGCCCCGGTGGCCACCGGCGGCTGACGGTTTGGACCAACACTCACAACGAGCACTGGCCGGGGGTAAATAAAGATGACCCTCGGGCTCCGGAAACCCAAGGGAAAAAAAAGGCTAGGTGAGGCAAATGGTAAAAGGCAATGTTGGGCCTTTTTGGACAAGTTTTATTCAAAGCAAACTGTCGGGGGTCCCATAAATCACCCGACCGCGAAGGAACATAAAATCCGGGAACATAACACCGGTATGACGGAAACTAGGGCGGCAAGAGTGGAACAAAACACCAGGCATAAGGCCGAGCCTTCCACCCTTTACCAAGTATATAGATGCATTAATAATATAAGATATATTGTGATATCCCAACAAGTAAACATGTTCCAACAAGGAACAACATCTCCATGTTCCAACAAGGAACAAACTTCAATCTTCACCTGCAACTAACAACGCTATAAGAGGGGCTGAGCAAAGCGGTAACATAGCCAAACAACAGTTTGCTAGGAAAGGTGTCAAAGGTTAGAGGTTCATGGCATTTTGGGAGGCTGACAAGCAAATGGTAGGCATCGTAGCATTGGCATAGCAAAAGAGCGAGCAAACTAGCATAGCAAAGATAGTAGTGATTTCGAGGGTATGATCATCTTGCCTGAAATCCCGCAAGGAAGAAGAACGAGTCCATGAAGAAGACAAAAGGACGTAGTCGAACGGAACCTCACAACTCCGGAACGAAACCGAAGCTAACGAGAGAAGCAAACAGGAAAGAAGCAAACACCATAGTAAACAACCATCACATAATCATGGCATGATGCACAACCAAGTATGATGCATGTCCGGTTTAATGAGGCATGGCATGGCAAAGTGCAACAAACAATACTACAAGTTAAGTGGAGCTCAATATGCAACGAGTTGCATATTGACGGAACACCACATCAATTATTTAGTTATCTCTCATTAAGGCTAACCAACAATATTAAATGTTGTTGAACATGGCAAGAGGTGAAGCATAAGTAAACTAACTATTTAGGCAAGTTTAAATGAGGCCGGAAACAAAAACAACACTTCCGGAAAATCCCCATGTTATTTAGCAATTTAATGCAACAACAATTTAAACATTTTAATTGTTGTTATTATGATGTGGATGACATATGCAAGTTTTATGCAATTATTATGAAAATGTTGACATGAGCATGTTATGAAGCATTTGTCGCCATGGCGGAAGGAAAAGGGTGCCACGGCGGCGAAACAAAAAATGGTGCCACGGCAACATATCCGAAAGTGATGCCACGGCAACATTCGGTTTGGCACTCATGGAGATACCGGAGCAAAAGGAAACGAGCGGATGTGCGGAATATGCAAAAGATGGTGGGGTGATCCCGGTTACCGGGTTCCCACGGGTCGACGGCATGGCAAACGAGGAGGAACATGCAAAGACAAACGGGCACGGCGCAAACACGGGCATCTCATACAACATGCATTCGTTCACGGGCGACGCCTCGAGGTTATACCTTCGAAGCATGCATTTCGGGGCGGTTCGAGTCGTCGAGGGAAGTAGTTGTACTCGTTGCGGTCGTAGAGGAAGTAGTTGTTCACGTGTCGTCGTGGGAAGTAGTCGTACACATGCCGATGGTAGTGGTACATCTCGTAGTGGAAGTAGTTGTTCATGTCCCGTGGATGTTCGGGGTCCACAGGGTCTTCGAGGGTCGACGGTAGTTGAAGTAGTGGTACACGGCGGCGGCGGTAGTGGTACACGTTTTCATAGATGTTCAGGTCGACGGTAGTTGAACTTGGCCATCCGGAGAGGGTACTTGGCGAGTCCGCGTAGTCGTAGACGTTCCAAGGTACTTGACGCATCAGCAGGTGTAGTCGTACTCGGTGTCCTCGGGGCATCGGCTGTAGTCGAAGAACTTGGCGTGCATCAACTGTTGACCCACAGTGTACAGGAGGCAGCAAGGCATGGCCGACTTGGTGTGCAACCAAGGATGGACTCCGGGCGTCTGCGAACGGGCGCCGGAGCAACGATGAGTTGAAGGACGGCGAGGAAGAGGGAGCTTTCCCCGCACGAGGAGGGAGACGGAGGCCGGGCGCCGGAGTTGAGCAACGCCAGCCAGGGCGACGGGCGCGAGGAGGCCGGAGGAGCAGCGCTTCGGCACCGGCTGACGCGAGCAGGGAGGCGCGCCATGGGGTCGGGGACGATGGATCCGGCGGTGGCCGCGCTCGGGAGAAGAAGCAGGCGCGACGAGCTGCGGCCGGCCGGGCGAGGAGGTGGAGGCGCGAGGCGGCGGGTCGCGCGAGGAGGTGGAGAGGCGCGGTGGCGCGGGTGGAGGAGGCGCGACGGGACGGTGGTCTGGTGGCGTAGGCGCTCCTGCGGGCGTACATGGCGGCGGCGGCCTCCTACGGGATGGGTGGCTAGACTCCCACGACGAGGAGGAGGGAGGCGAGCGAGGAGTCGGAATGGATCGGGCGGAAGGGGCGACAGGGGGAGAGATGCGTCGAGCGAGGGGGAGAATCGGGAGTCCCTGGCGGCGCACGGGAGGGAGGAAGGGATCGAGAGAAAGAGGAGATGGGGTTCGCTCGGGCTAGGGTTACCGCTGGGGCCGGCTGGGCCGCGGTTGGAGCGGTGCTAGCTGGGCCGGCCTGGGAGGCCGAGGCCCAGGGGGGGGGTGGCTGCGCTGGCTGCATTTCTTTTTTTTAAAAACAGAAATGAAAACAGAAAAGCTCAGGGAAAAAGAAGAGGAGTTAGAGGATAAAGAAAATATTCTCGAACTCCTGGAATTATCCACTATTTTAATAAATTGCATTGGGCATTTTTAAAGGTAGAAAAATAAGACAAGTTTGAAATATTTTCAAACTTGTGTCATTTTTGAAGCTGACCAAAACAACTTCAAATAAGGATATCTTTGGCAGAGAGGTTTAGGGCAAGGAGCAAGATTAACAGGGAGAGGATGAACATTAATGGAGAAGGGAGAAATGGCACTTGCATAAAGGAGTAAAAGAAGAGGAAGGAGAAGGTGATGGTGCATGGTGAAAAGATGAGGTGGAGATAAGAAGAAGAGGGGTTCACACAAGAACACGCAATAAAACTTAAATATGCAAGCCAAGGCATGATGATCATGATGCAAATGCAACAAAATGACATGATGCAATGCACGAGATGCAATGAGATGAAAATGCATGACATGAACAAAATGCAAAAACAAAAGACAAAAACCCAACCACAGAGGAAATATCATATCGCATCTCCGGAAAAGGCAAGAGTTGGAGTTACGAATATGGAAAGTTGTATCCGGGGCGTTACAACACTCCACCACTACGAGAGGATCTCGTCCCGAGATCTAGAATGGCACCGGAGGGAAAACGGAAGAGAAAAAGAAAGGTAAAACTAAGTTGCTTCTTCGACAAAAGAGTGAACACCATGAACCTTGAGAGGTTGAGCAACAAAAGAAAGAAAACCACAAAGATGAACAAAGTTGAAAACACTCCGTTAGAAAAGATGCACAAGGGATACGACGAGAACCAAGAGGTTTAGTGATAAGATAGGTATTGAAACCACTCCGGTTAAAACTAGATAGAGAAGGAGTAAGAATGATATAATTTGGGCAGCAGACCAATCGAAAGAAGGAAAACTTGATAAAATGAAAAGAACTTGAAGCAGAGAAGATACAACACTCCGATTAAATGGATAAGCATGAAAAGAACACGATCCTCACAAAACGAGATGATGATTGAAGAGCACAACATCACAATGCCTCCGGAACGAAAGAATAGAAGCTAGACCACTGGGATAAAGGGACGGAGAAGAAAATGCCAACTTCTACCACAATTGAATTTGGAAGGCATCCTTGTAAGAAGGTTAGAATAGAGTTGTTGGAAGACCAACAACGAAAAGAATAACTTTGTAGTGGGCTTATGGAAACATCTCAAAATTATGAGGTGACAACCGGCCACTAACGGAAACAATTGCTTTGATTTAGAGCACCGAAGAGATGAAAAACTTCTTCACCGAGAGGATAGGAGAAAACTCGGTTCATTGATAACACCATAGTTAGCAATATTCCTTAGGGAAGGCTTTAGGTGAAATCTTTACCAAGATAACTCCAATGAAGAGATTGACGGTAGAAAAGATCTCTTGAACAAAGAGAAAAGGATGGATTTAAATATCTCATTCCTGACAACCTGTGAATCACGAAACATGAATGGAAATTGTCAAGAATGACATAACACCACCTCAAAAGATAAGGTAGAAAGAGTCGCACTTTGGAATGCAAGATGAAGAATGCTTGAACTCCTCAAAACGAAACATGTGTTGAGCACCATGCTTATTTGAAGTATGGCTTGACGGATCTTAACTTCAAGAGAAATCTTGATGAACAATTGAAGAATGAAAAGAATCCTTGACGAACCACCATGAAGGAACTCCGGTCAGAAAAGGATGATAAAAGAAAGGGAAGTTGAAAACACAAGGTGAAGCCTTGCGATGATTTAGATGGATCTCCGTGATAGTTAGAGCTTGGAACTCCGGGAAAAAGAGAAGATGAAACAAATGAAACCGAGAATTTACTTCATCATGAACAAACTCCGGAAGAAGGAATTAATCACTTGGATGAAACAAGAACAAGAATTATGTTATGCGTATCCTTCACCAATTTAAATTGATGACAAGCAACAGATTTGGCATACTACTTATTCTCGTAGAAAGTATTAAAAGAGATATATCAAAACTTGAGAAGGTCTTCAACGAACCACCGGTAGGATTGGAACAACAAATGAATTGATATGATGAACAAGGAAGAGAGATCTTGAATGAACCACCGTAAAAATTGAAAAAGAGAGAAGCAAGGGCACAATTCACCGGGAAGAATTGGAAAACGAATGAAGATATTTGAGGGGATTTAGATACATGAGAACGAAGAGATCATGAGCTGACTAGAGTAAACTTGAAAGATGCACCGGTAATATTTGGAGAACGAAAGCTACACGCTTAGAATGAAGAATTATGACATGATGGCCTTCGGGGAAAAGAAATGGAAACAACTCATGAAATGCTCCGGATGGGTGAAAAGAATTCTCACAATCGAAAACAATTATTGAGAGGATGGCAACAAGCTAGCACCATGAATCTTGAAGAGAATAGAGCAAGATTAAAGAGAAACTCTTCTTCGGTCTTCACATGATGAGAATGACAACGAGAAACACCACCAAGAATAATTGAGGCACACCGGAAGAATCAAAAGCGAAGAGGTTGAGCCAACTATGAAAAGAATTTGAAAGATCTTGGAGAAAAGCATTTGACTGATGATAACTCATTCTTACGTCAACTTGGAGAAGAATTTAGGATAGCTCTGGGAAAATAGAAGAGTCAGGTAAGATCCTGGGAAAAGACCTGTGGGTTAGGGCCCACTCAAAAGAAAACACCGTTGAAAAGATTTAAAAGAGATGTTGCACCGGTTGAATTAAATGACTTGAATGAGATACCAATCTCGAAAGAGCTTGAACGAATGCAGAGTGGAAACACGAATCTTTGAGACATCTTAAGCACTCCGGAATCACAAATAGCGAGAAGTAGAATGATCAAGAGGTGCACCGGTATGAGAAGACATTGAAATGAGGAAAAGAATATGATGAATATCAAAAGATTGAATAGGAACCACCGGAGAAGAAACAACAATGAAGGATGATGAACGTGAAACTGTTGAGCATCTTCATGGGAAATCACCAGATAAGAACATTGAAAGAAAAGAATGAAGAGACTTCACATGAATAAATGGATACTTGATTAAGAAATCTGTGTCCTTGAGGAAAAAGGGTGGGTGGGCGGAAAAACAAAGGCAACTTAGAGACGGATGAAACAAACACCGTTGAGAAAACTTAGAATTGATCTCACAAATGTTGAAATGATCGGATCCACTTGAAGAGAAGCACACCGGTTGGAAAGGAGTTGACATGACAAAGTCAACGATCAAAAGGATAAGTATTCACATAGCAATATGAGAACACCGTTTAGGAAAGGTATGGATTCAACACTTGACATTGAAGCAACTCGAATACCACAACTCAAAACAAAAACAAAGGACTGGCTTGCAGAATAAGCCGGAACAAACATATGATAGAGATTTCGTCCGAAGTTTTCGTGGTGGGACCTACACGGGCTCAATCAGACAAAGACCATCATGTACAAGGTAGTGCACATGACATACGAAGTGTCCCCGAGTCGGCATAGCCAAGGACTCTTTAAGACACAACGAGACCACTATAAAACCAACCGTGAATAGGCGGACCACTAGACGTCGAACCCCAATTTCATATCATACATCCGCCGGAAAGATATCCTAAGAGCTACTTGAATTCCCACCTATGAAACTCCCAAACTTTACGGTTATGCAATCTGGTGTTGGGGATACAGGAGCAATATATCTCACCCAAACTAACAATCCCTACATCCATTGTATCCATCCGTCAACACATAACCAAGAAACCTTCGAAATTGTCTACCTCAACCTTCAAAAGCATCCGTTATACGAGTCATGGCAATACTCCGTACTCACCTCAAGATCAAGTTAGCGGGTTATCTCACCAACAAGCGCATAAAAGAGATTTTCGATGTCGGCGTACTAAACTCGTGTATTCCGAACTGCAACGATAAAATTATGACGACAACACCTCAGAGCTCAACTCCCCGGGACACTGCCACAACCCCTAAATGTCAGGAGGCACCAAGACAATGTTCTCGTCATAAGAATATCGGAACGATTCCAAGATACCCGCGTGATCCTAAAATTTTTTTTAGTGAAATTTGAGAAGAGAAGAGTCAAAACTATACGTCAGGATACCTCACCAGAAGGTCGAAGGGACTGGGGAGTAAAAATAATTCCTAACTCTCCGATATATATAATCCTAAATGACTCAAAACATTTTTCTAGACACAACTCGCCACTAAAAACGATCAAGCGGTGGGGGCTCCTAAGGTCGGGATGGCTCGATTACCAACTTGTAACGCCTCGATGCGGCTATATCTCCCACGTGTCGAAGCACGACTTAGAGGCATAACCGCATTGAAAGCAATGTCGCAAGTGAGGTAATCTTCACACAACCCATGTAATACATAAGGAAAAAGATACATAGTTGGCTTACAATCGCCACTTCACACAATTACATGAATAAAGCATTACATCATCAAGATACAATCAAGGTCCGACTACGGAACCAAAATAAAAGAAGAACCCCAAATCGATAAAGGTCCACGATCGACCCCAACTGGGCTCCACTATCGATCAACTAGAACGAAAAAAACACAAAGGGCAAGATCTTCATCGAGCTCCTCCTTGAGCTTGGTTGCGCCACCGCCGGTAACATAGGCACCGCAAACTGGTTTTGAAGTATCCGTGAGCCACGGGACTCAGCAATCTCGCACCATGAGATCAAGACTATTTAAGCTTATGGGTAAGGTAAAGGCATGAGGTGGAGCTGCAGCAAGCGACTAGCATATACGGAGGCTAACATACGCAAATGAGAGCGAGAAGAGAAGGCAAAGCACGGTCGACAAAAATATGATCAAGAAGTGATCCTATAGCAACCTCGCCAAGCATAACTCCAACATCAGTGTTCACTTCCGGACTCCCGAAAGAGACCATCACGGTAACACACACGGTTGGTGTATTTTAATTAAGGTCAACTTCAGGTTTTCTACAACCGACATTAACAAATTCCCATCTGCCACATAACCGCGGGCACGGCTCTCGAAAGTTTATACCGCAGGGTGTCCCAACTTAGCCCATGACAAGCTCTCGCGATCATCGGCGAATAGACCTTCACCCGAGACACTCCGATCAGGCTCGGTATCCCGTACATCAAGACATTTCGACGATGGTAAAACAAGACCAGCAAAGCCGCCCGAATGTGCCGACAAATCGATAGGAGCTGCACATATCTCGTTCGTGGCACACCGGATTGTCCAAACTTCCGGTAGGCCAGCCCAGTAGTTGTTCTCGGTACACCGGCGGTCGACGGTTTGGACCAACACTCAACGAGCACCGCCCGGGGTAATAAAGATGACCCTTGGGCTCCGGAAACCCAAGGGAAAAAAGGCTAGGTGAGGCAAATGGTAAAAGGCAATGTTGGGCCTTGCTGGACAAGTTTTATTCAAAGCAAACTGTCAGGGGGGGTCCCATAAATCACCCGACCGCGTAAGGAACGCAAAATCCGGGAACATAACACCGGTATGACGGAAACTAGGGCGGCAAGAGTGGAACAAAACACCAGGCATAAGGCCGAGCCTTCCACCCTTTACCAAGTATATAGATGCATTAATAATATAAGATATATTGTGATATCCCAACAAGTAAACATGTTCCAACAAGGAACAACATCTCCATGTTCCAACAAGGAACAAACTTCAATCTTCACCGCAACTAACAACGCTATAAGAGGGCTGAGCAAAGCGGTAACATAGCCAAACAACAGTTTGCTAGGAAAGGTGTCAAAGGTTAGAGGTTCATGGCATTTTGGGAGGCTGACAAGCAAATGGTAGGCATCGTAGCATTGGCATAGCAAAAGAGCGAGCAAACTAGCATAGCAAAGATAGTAGTGATTTCGAGGGTATGATCATCTTGCCTGAAATCCCGCAAGGAAGAAGAACGAGTCCATGAAGAAGACAAAAGGACGTAGTCGAACGGAACCTCACAACTCCGGAACGAAACCGAAGCTAACGAGAGAAGCAAACAGGAAAGAAGCAAACACCATAGTAAACAACCATCACATAATCATGGCATGATGCACAACCAAGTATGATGCATGTCCGGTTTAATGAGGCATGGCATGGCAAAGTGCAACAAACAATACTACAAGTTAAGTGGAGCTCAATATGCAACGAGTTGCATATTGACGGAACACCACATCAATTATTTAGTTATCTCTCATTAAGGCTAACCAACAATATTAAATGTTGTTGAACATGGCAAGAGGTGAAGCATAAGTAAACTAACTATTTAGGCAAGTTTAAATGAGGCCGGAAACAAAAACAACACTTCCGGAAAATCCCCATGTTATTTAGCAATTTAATGCAACAACAATTTAAACATTTTAATTGTTGTTATTATGATGCGGATGACATATGCAAGTTTTATGCAATTATTATGAAAATGTTGACATGAGCATGTTATGAAGCATTTGTCGCCATGGCGGAAGGAAAAGGGTGCCACGGCGGCGAAACAAAAAATGGTGCCACGGCAACATATCCGAAAGTGATGCCACGGCAACATTCCGGTTTCGGTACTCATGGAGATACCGGAGCAAAAGGAAACGAGCGGATGTGCGGAATATGCAAAAGATGGTGGGGTGATCTCGGTTACCGGGTTCCCACGGGTCGACGGCATGGCAAACGAGGAGGAACGTGCAAAGACAAACGGGCACGGCGCAAACACGGGCATCTCATACAACATGCATTCGTTCACGGGCGACGCCTCGGGGTTATACCTTCGAAGCGTGCATTTCGGGGCGGTTCGAGTCGTCGAGGGAAGTAGTTGTACTCGTTGCGGTCGTAGAGAAAGTAGTTGTTCACGTGTCGTCGTGGGAAGTAGTCGTACACATGCCGATGGTAGTGGTACATCTCGTAGTGGAAGTAGTTGTTCATGTCCCGTGGATGTTCGGGGTCCACAGGGTCTTCGAGGGTCGACGGTAGTTGAAGTAGTGGTACACGGCGGCGGCGGTAGTGGTACACGTTTTCATAGATGTTCAGGTCGACGGTAGTTGAACTTGGCCATCCGGAGAGGGTACTTGGCGAGTCCGCGTAGTCGTAGACGTTCCAAGGTACTTGACGCATCAGCAGGTGTAGTCGTACTCGGTGTCCTCGGGGCATCGGCTGTAGTCGAAGAACTTGGCGTGCATCAACTGTTGACCCACAGTGTACAGGAGGCAGCAAGGCATGGCCGACTTGGTGTGCAACCAAGGATGGACTCCGGGCGTCTGCGAACGGGCGCCGGAGCAACGATGAGTCGAAGGACGGCGAGGAAGAGGGAGCTTCTCTCCCTGGCACGAGGAGGGAGACGTGAGGCCGGGGCGCCGGAGTTGAGCAACGCCAGCAGGGGCGGACGGGCGCGAGGAGGCCGGGAGGAGCAGCGCTCGGCACCGGTTGACGCGGAGCAGGGGAGGCGCGCCATGGGGTCGGGGACGATGGATCCGGGCGGTGGCCGCGGCTCGGGAGAAGAAGCAGGGCGCGACGAGCTGCGGCCGGCCGGCGCGGAGGTGGAGGCGCGAGGCGGCGGGGTCGCGCGCGAGGAGGTGGAGAGGCGCGGGCGGCGCGGGGTGGAGGAGGCGCGACGGGACGGTGGTCTGGTGGCGTAGGCGCTCCTGCGGGCGTACATGGCGGCGGCGGCCTCCTGCGGGATGGGTGGCTAGACTCCCACGACGAGGAGGAGGGAGGTGAGCGAGGAGTCGGAATGGATCGGGCGGAAGGGGCGACAGGGGGAGAGATGCGTCGAGCGAGGGGGAGAATCGGGAGTCCCTGGCGGCGCACGGGAGGGAGGAAGGGATCGAGAGAAAGAGGAGATGGGGTTCGCTCGGGCTAGGGTTACACTGGGGCGGCTGGGCCAAGTTGAGCGGTGCTAGCTGGGCCGGCCTGGGAGGCCGAGGCCTGGGGGCTGGCTGGCTGGCTGCATTTTTTTTAATGTAAATGAAAGCAGAAAAGCTCAGGGAAAAGAAGAGGAGTTAGAGGATAAAGAAAATATTCTCGAACTCCTGGAATTATCCACTATTTTAATAAATTGCATTGGGCATTTTTAAAGGTAGAAAAATAAGACAAGTTTGAAATATTTTCAAACTTGTGTCATTTTTGAACCTGACCAAAACAACTTCAAATAAGGATATCTTTGGCAGAGAGGTTTAGGGCAAGGAGCAAGATTAACAGGGAGAGGATGAACATTAATGGAGAAGGGAGAAATGGCACTTGCATAAAGGAGTAAAAGAAGAGGAAGGAGAAGGTGATTGTCGCCGCGCAATGGGTACGGCGGCACCTATGGGGCCGCCGGGGACGGCCCCTTCGTGTGTTCGGTACGAGGGCGGAGGATGCACGGAGAGCAGATCGAGGCGGCAGCTGGCGCGGTTTTTACCCAGCCGGCCGCGATGGTCGCAGAAACCCTACTGCTGCTTTGGTTGTATTGCGCCGAGCGTGGAGAGCAGCTACCCGAGCGCAGCGAAGTCGTGAAAGAGCCGAGTCTCGCGAGAGTTGCGAATGATCGGGCCTTCGCGAGAATGGCGAATGATCGGAACCCTCGCGAGAATGGCGAATGATCGGAACCCCGCGAGAATGGCGAATGATCGGAACCCCCCACGCTATGCATGGGCCTCCTTTTATAGGGCAAGGGTCACCGACAGTGTCAACGAGGGTAGAGGGGTAAAATGTAAAAGAGGTGGTAGTTGGAACAGGGAACAAAGGCAGCACAAAGGCATGAACAGTGGATTCTACCTACTTTTGACAGAGGGGACAAGAGCATTAAATGCCGTCGCCGTCACCCCAAAAGCTCCCGCCCTTGCGTCTCCGCTTGCCACGGGCGATGGAGCCACCACCGTGGAGTGCCACCGCACCCTCATGCAAGACACAACCACCCGCCACGCTCTCTGGAGAAGGCTAAAGGCGACGCGGGCAGATGAGCTGGAGTCTTGCGCAGCTCTCCGGCAAGTACCTTGCCGGGTCTTGATCTTGCCGGCCCGGAGCTTGTCGGGCTTTATAACTTGCCGCTCCCGGGCCCTTGCCGACGCCAGATAGCGCCAAGCATGTCTTTTGTGATGTGATCTTCTAGTCTCCCCGTGAGCTCCTCTCGCCAGGACTTGCGGAGTGAGGTAGTCTTGAGCACGAACGGCCTTCCCGGCAAGCTCCTCTTGCCGGGTCTTAACCTTCTGTCTTGTACACTTTGTTCTTGAATGGCTTGGTAGGGAGCCGGAATGGTCTCCGCAAGCATATGGTGGATCAGCTACGGAAGTCTGCGATCGCCTGTGCACAAGTTGGGGTACCGAGGTACCCCTACCTTAGTACACCGACAGAGCCCCGGCTCTGGGCTATACACAGTGCCGAAGCGCTGTTGGGCCAGGCCCAAAACAGGCACGGCACACGCTTGAAGCCCATGGCGCGTCGAATCCGCTTCGCCTCTGCCGCCTCCCCGGCAACAAAGACGCGCCGATTGCGGCGTCAGGATGGGACGTGCCCATCGCCCTTATGGGAAGAGCGAACGCCCCCACTTCCCCATAAAACAGAGGAAGCAGCGGTTCCCTCTATTGCCTTCATTGCTTCTTCCTCCGCCGAAAACCCTCTCAAGCGCTCCGCCAGCATCTCCTCCGTTGTTTTTTTAGTCATGGGCGCCGTCGGATTCTTCGCCCCCTTCCCTCGCCGCCTCCGCCATGGCCCCAAGACCGTGAAGGGAAGGAGAAGGCGAGAAGGCTAAGAAGGAGAACCGAGCAGCGGAAGAGCTTGCCCAGATGCGGAGGGAGAACGTCGTCTTCCGCCGCTGCTCGGCGTGCAAGAACTCTGGGCCAAGTATTTCTTGTTCTGGGCCAAGAGGACCTCGGCGCATCCTCGACCAGGGCTCATCCGCCGCCACCATGGACAACTATCTGGCGGGTACTATTTCTTCAAGACCTTTCTTCCATCGCGCCTTTGTCCTCCTTTTTCTGAATTTTTTGTGACATCATGAACACATACGGCTTCCACCTTCTTGATTTCACCCCCAACGCCGTCCTCACAATGGCGGTTTTCGCACATATGTGCGAAAACTTCATAGGGATATTCCCAAATGTAGCTCTGTTCAGGCATTTCTTTACTCCGAGAGCAGAGCCCGGCTCCCCCCTCTCCGGAGGGATTTCTTGGGTTTTCCGTCTGAACTTGAAGAGGTCGATTTGCCGGGAGCTCCGCGTGAAGTGGGAAGAGCGCGCAGAGTGGTGCTGGATCGTCAAGACGAGCCGCAGCCTTTACCACGCCGCACAACGCCCATTGCGCTGCGAGATTGGAGCGAGCTGGATTCGGACGACGTTAAGCTCGATGTCGCCTTATCCGGATCCTTCGTCTCCGGCAAGCGGGCTGTCCATTGCGGCAGTAGGTGCCGACTTCTCCGCCGCCAGACGCTTCTCTCCAAGACAGAAGAGGCCGCCCGGGAGTTCGGGCGGCGCAGGGATATAATGAGGCTGCGACCGGCTGAACTCCAATTTCACGACGCCGAGCTGAGGGGATGGTCCGCAACTCTTCAAATACGACCCGCCCATCCGAGTGGTTTAGGCTCCCGGGTGGTGCCTCTCGCAACAACGCAGCCCGGATCGCCTGCCGCCATGATGCCTGCGGCGACTCACACGGCGTGGAGCGCCAGGATCCCGCCTCGAAGCATCGACGTCCTCGACTTCTTCGACACCTCAAGAGGTAGCGAAGAACAAGGACGAGATTCGGGCTGACACGGGACACCACGGACGAGGAGCTCGCAGATATAGCTTCGGGCGAAGAGGCCGAGCAGCCGCGGGCGGGAAGTTCGCTGCACGCCCGAGGAGGCGGAGGCTGCGGAGGAGTCCTACTCGGAGGCGGCGGAGATCTGCAGATGCAGAAGCTTCCTCCCGCACGCCGCTGGGTCCCTCTCGAGGCACTCGATCCCGGAATCGTGGCTGAAGTCGCGCAAGTGGTGGTGCTGCCGGAGGGAGCCGAGGCGCCAGTGGAGCGGAGTCGCCGGAGGGAGCGGGACGCCAGGGAGAAAAAGGATCGCAGCGTTAGGGCGCTGGCTCCGGCGAGCCAGCCGACGAGGAGGAGGTGGAGGACGCCGCGCCGCCGAAGATGCCGGTGGGTCCACGGACCTTTACGACGACGATCTCTCCTCGTCGCCGAAACATCCTCGCCGGGCGAGCCCCAAGCGTTGCCTCGCTGAAACACCTCCGCAAGGCGGCGACGAAGCGAGTCACGCGAAGCCCCCGCAACTACGGCTCGTCGGGAGCGCAAGCTTCCTGGGAGTCAGAGGCCGAGGCGACCGACGACCGGACATGGCGGAAGCAACCCGTGCGCAGGCCACGGCAAGGGCGCCTCGCAGGCCGGCGCCGGGTGGACAGGGGTCTTCTTTGAGCGGAGCGGCGGCTCCGCCCGCTTCTCCGGCCCCGGCCGCTGCAGGGGCTAAATCTTCGCAGCCCCCAGCCCCGAGGGCCGCCAAGCGCCCGAGAGGGCCTCCGCCTCCTGCTTCTCAAGGCCGACGCCACCTGTGCAAGATGACTTCTCCGCTTGAGCGAGGACGACGAGGAAGAACAGGAGTGAGTACCAAATCCTCATCTTCTTAAATTTCGCTTTGGTTATTGTTGTGGCCAATCTCGTTTGTGTTGATTTCAGGACTTTGACCGAACGGGCGGCGAAGAGAGCCAAGGTGCCCGTGGTCGAAGTCGCGGATGACCCGCCCGCCGAGGCGACCGGGGACGTGCCGGAGGCAAGCTTGCCGGACCCGAGCGTCATCCCGAGGAGCAGCCCCCAGCGTAGCCCCCAGCGTACGTCTGGGCCCCGCACCTTCGCTTGCCGGGCACGTCTGAAAGCTTCATCTTGTTCCAACATCTTGATGTGTTTGTCTTGACTTGCGCAGAGATGGAGCCGCAGCGGGAGGAGCACCCGGAGGTCGCCCTCGAGGAGCCGGCGGTCCCTCCATCCCCGCCAAGGTTGGACTCCCGGCAGGGAGAGCGCCCCGCCAAGGGCGGTACTCCGCCAAGGGCGAAGCGTTCGACGAGGGCGGCTACTCCGCAAGGTATGGTTCCCCGCAAGAGAGCTCGCCGCTGAAGACGCCCGCCAAGGTAAGTTCTCGCAACTTGTCTTCTTGGTGTCGCTTTTTGGATATTTGCTTGAACCTTTCTTTTTTCGCTTTGCTTTTCTAGATCCTCCTCCTCCCCGAAAGCAGATGGAGACGGAGGCCGTTATTGAGGAGGAGGAAGACGTGCAGGGTGGCGACGACGACGCTCCTGTCGTCGAGGACGCGGCGGGAGCCGCCGAGCCACATGTGCCCGAGACTGCCTCGGCTGCAGACGCCGCGGCCGGAGAGGGGGACGGCGACCGCACCATCGCCCGGAGGCTGCGGGGCGCTTGCTGCGCCGTCGCCGACCCCTTCGCCGGAGAAGAACGGCCCGCCATTACTTGAAGCCCCTAACGGCGTCTTCATCCAGATGTGGGGTTCTCGTCATGAAGCTCCCACGGAGGGCGAGGCCTTCGACGGGAGATCCTTGCCTCGCTGGTTTGAAAGTCGCCGAGGGACCGGCGGGAGCGGTGGGTCCGATGAGGAGAAGCTGCTCCACCAGCTCGCCCTTACTGGCCAAACAGCGGCTCGCTTCGAGGCCCTTGCCGCCAAGGCCGCCGAGGAGATGGAGAAGCGCGGCGGAGCTCCGCCGCTAATCAGGCTGCTCTCCGCGAGGTGGCAGAGAAGCGCGAGCAGCTCACGGGCAAGATGAAGAGTGGCTCTTGGAGAAGGCCGAGGCCAAGAGCAAGAACGGCTCGCCGGAGTGGAGCTGTCCCGCGAGAAGGGGAGCTCAACCAGCGAAAGGTTGCCTCGACGCCCACGAGGAAGACCTCGCTGCTCGGGAACAAGCCCTTGGCGGGAGTTGAAGGAAGCGAAGACGCCAATGGCGGCCGCGGAGGCCGCCAAGGAAGATCTCGCCGCCAAGGTCGCGAATCGGAGGAGCTGTTGAAGGTGGACTCGAGAAGATCGCCGCGCCATCACGGAGCGCGAGAAGTACACTCACACCAACTCGTAGCTCCAAAGCGCTCTTGTTGAGAGGGGCGACGAGCTGAAGGCCGCCAAGGATTCCGCCGAGGATCTTGAGCAGAAAGTTTCTATTTGAAGGACTCGCCGACGCTGCCCGGGTCCAGAGACCAAGTTGAAGGAGGAGCTCCGCGAGGAGCGATCCTTAGTGGCCGGGCGCCAACAAAGCAGCCGAGGATTTCCGTCAAGATTGTTGAGATATGGACCAAGACTTGGTGTCTTCGCGTCCGCCATCGCATCAGCGCCGCCGAGCTGAAGCCGAGCATCTCATCTACTCCCCGGATCGAACCTCGCCACAGCGCCAAGCTCGATCTCTTCTTCAGGGGTCGCGCCAGCTCTTGCAAATCTGCGGAGAAGATCCTCGCAGCTTGCCGAGGAGGCGCGCCACCAAAGCGTGGGAACCATGGAGCGCGGTCGACGAAGATCGATATCAGAACCCCGGTATAAACCTCTCCAACGCCCTTCGTGATCTTGCCGGCCGACGCGACATGGAGGCTTTGAAGGAGCAGGTCGCCCACATCATCGCCAAGGTGAACAAGATCCCCAGAAGGAGGGCGACCGCAGAGACTAGGCCTCTTTTATCTTTATTCCTTTTGTTGCCGCACGTGTCGCTATGAACTCATTAGTCATCGCGACAAGTTATTCCTTGTAAGATATTACCTTTATTCTGATCGGCAGATGCAGTGTCATCTCTCTTGCCCTGATCCTCAACTCCGCATGTTTTAACTTTATGCTTCTAGGAGTTTTGCCGGCAAGGAGCCCTTGCCGCGAGCGCTGAGTGTCAAACCCGAAGCAGCCTGCTAGCCAAGGTCTTGCCGGCAAGCAACCTCGCCATGGCTTGCCGCAACGCACCTAGCTTGCCGAGCGGGCTCGAAACGAAACAATGTCACCGCGCGATGGGTACGGCGGCACCTATGGGGCCGCCGGGGACGGCCCCTTCGTGTGTTCGGTACGAGGGCGGAGGATGCACGGAGAGCAGATCGAGGCGACGCGCGCGGCGCGGTTTTTACCCAGCTTCGGGCCGCGATGGTCGCGTAAAACCCTACTGCTGCTTTGTGTTGTATTGCGCTTCGGGAGCCTGGAGAGCAGCTACCCCGAGCGTGCGAGTCGTGAAAGAGCCGAGTCTCGCGAGAGTTGCGAATGATCGGGCCCTTCGCGAGAATGGCGAATGATCGGAACCCCTCGCGAGAATGGCGAATGATCGGAACCCCCCTACGTTGCGCATGGGCCTCCTTTTATAGGGCAAGGGGTCACCGACAGGTGTCAACGTAGGGTAGAGGGGTAAAAATGTAAAAGAGGTGGTAGTTGGAACAAAAGGGAACAAAGGCAGCTACAAGGCATGAACAAGGATTCTACCTACTTTTGACAGAGGGGACAAGAGCATTAAATGCCCGTCGCCGTCACCCCAAAAGCTCCCCGCCTTATGTCTCCGCTTGCCACGGCGATGGAGCCACCACCGTGGAGTGCCCTCAAGACCTCATGCAGACTGACCACCCGCCACGCTGCCTCTCGAGAAGGCTAAAGGCGACGCGTGGGCAGATGAGCTGGAGGCTGTGGCAGCTTTCCCGGCAAGTACCTTGCCGGGTCTTGATCTTGCCGGGCCCGGAGCTTGTCGGGCTCTTATAACTTGCCGCCCCGGCCCTTGCCGGACGCCGATAGCGCCGAGGCATGTCTTTGTGATGTGATCTTCTAGTCTCCCGGCGAGCTCCTCTCGCCAGGACTTGCGTGAGTGAGGTAGTCTTGAGCCCGGACGGCCTTCCCGGCAAGCTCCTCTTGCCGGGTCTTAACCTTCGCCTTGTACACTTTGTTCTTGAATGGCTTGGTAGGGAGCCGAATGGTCTCCGCAAGCATATGGTGGATCAGCCACGGAAGCTCGCGATCGCCTGCACAAGTTGGGGTACCGAGGTACCCTACCTTAGTACACCGACAGAGCCCCGGCTGGGCTATACAGTCAGCCGAAGCGCTGTTGGGCCAGGCCAAAAAAGGCACGGCACGCCAAGCCCATGGCGCTGTCGAACCCACTTTCGATTCGCCGCCCCTCCCATAACGGCACGCTGCCGATTGCGGCGTCGTGGGAGACGGGCGGCGATGCAGCCTTTAAGGCATCCACCCTGTGATCGTGGCGCAGAGCGGGTCGCTTCACCCGCCGCCCGGCTCCACTTTTTCGCCACGCTGCCCTCATGCACGGGGTCGTGGGCGGCGAAGGTGGGAGACCGAGCCGCCACGGGCGGAGAAGGCGAGTCGGCCCCGCCTCCTGGCCTCCTCGCTTCTCGATTGGTCGAAGGGCGGTTGAGCCCCACCTCCCCCTTTAAAAGGGCGGAAGGGGTACAATGGCCACACTCATCCACTTCTCCCTTCATCTTCATCTTCTGTTCTTCTTGCCGCCATGGAAGGAGGGAATCTCGCTCTTCGACGGTGGCGGCGCTGGTTGCTTTAGGCAGCGCACCACTCCCCATCCCGCCTCCCGTGGCGGTAGAGCCGCCACGAGAGGGAGAGGGAGGGGCGGGCGCATGACGAGGCCGAGGGCGTGGCCGAGGCGGTCGGGGAGAGGCGGCCGCGTGACGTGCTCTCCCGCCTCCCCCGGCGCCTCTCGACCACGGTGCGGTCCACACCGAGATGACCCCAGGAGTTCTTCATCAAGCTTCGCGGGCGCCTCGCCGCCGCCCGGCTGCCGGTCCCGCTTATGGACGCGATGGGACCGGATCCACCCGACGTGATGGAGTTACGCGATGAGGGGCTGCGGATCAGCGGCACTCGGGTGAGTGTCGTGTCCCCAGCCCCGCGTGATGTTCTTCGACCGAGGGTGGAAGACATTCGCCCGATCCATAGCTTGACGGCGGGTTCACCTCCATTTCTGTTACATGGATGGTGACCTCCTCGCCGCCAAGGTCTTCGCGACTATGGAACCCGGTGCGCCGCTGTGTGGACAGCTCCTGATATAAGGCCCCTCCTCGAGCAAGAGTGACGAGGAGGGGAGCGACAGCGGCGACGAGGGGATGGCGGGCCCGACTAGGCGCCGGACACCGCTGCTCTCAAGGCCACCGCAACCCCATCTTCGGGTTGCGGGCTCTCGAACTCCCCGGGCCGCCTCCTTGGCGGTGGCGAGAGAGGCAGCAGAAGAGGAAGAGGGGACGGCGGCAAGGCCGTTAAGTCGAGTACGAGGGCGAGGTGCCCTCGTGCCGATGTCCCACCACTCCGCCTTCAAGCTCGCCTCCGACGCCCCGACTCCGCCAAGCTCCTGGCCGGCCCCGGTGTTCTCTTGGTGTCTTCGCGCCGTGGCTCTCCGGCATGCGCCCCATGCCCGCCACCTTGCGCAGCTCTGGGGCACGGCGGCGCCACCGCCACGCCTCCTAGGCGCCTTCGCCTTCCCCGACAAGCTCTTCTTGCCGGGTCTCCTCTCCCGGCAGGCTTATCTTGCCGGAGCTCCTTGACCTACCTCCTGAACTCCCGAACAGAGAAACAGAGAGAGGATCACGGCACCTTATCTTTTTAATCAGAAGCCCTCGGCATTAGCTGCATTTAAGAACTTGTAATCCTCTCTATCATGTTTTTCATCCTCTATGGACTTGTACTAAATTGGATGTTTTTAATGAAAAGAGGGACAGCTTGCCGGACCGAAGTCTTTTACTTGATCGCGTGCCTTGCGTTTTTTCACGCTTATCGGGAGCTTGCCGGGCGTAACACGCTTGTCGACCGCAGGCAGCCCGCTGGTGGTGTCGCTTCCGCAAGCAACCTTGTCGGGCCGATATGACGCTTAACTTGCCGAGCATGCTCGAAAGCAAGATAAGGTGCGGCACACTTGAGTTTGTTGAGCGGACTCGAAACAAACCAAGCACGAATCGACCACAACTCGGTTCCTCCACGTACGGGTTTTTACAAGACACACTCGTTCAAAGACGCAGCCCCGCATCTCCCGGTCCATAGAAGGATGCATGACGAGGGATGAAAAACTTAGCTGATATCGCAGCCCCAAAGAACTCGGCTTGCCGGAGACGATCTTGAGCGCCGTAGCGCGCGATGGGTACGGCGGCACCTATGGGGCCGCTGGGGGCCCTTCGTGTGTTTGACGAGGGCGGAGGATGCACGGAGAGCAGATCGAGGCGAGCAGGCGCGCTGGTTTTTACCCAGCTTCGGCCGCGATGGTCGCAGAAACCCTCTGCTGCTTTGTGTTGTATTGCGCTCAGAGCCCGAGAGCAGCTACCCGAAAGCGGCGAAGTCGTGAAAGAGCCGAAGTCTCGCGAGAGTTGCGAATGATCGGGCCCTTCGCGAGAATGGCGTAATGATCGAACCCCTCGCGAGAATGGCTAATGATCGAACCCCCACGCTGCGCATGGGCCTCCTTTTATAGGGCAAGGGGTCACCGACAGTGTCAACGAGGGTAGAGGGGTAAAATGTAAAGAGGTGGTAGTTGGAGCAGTCTGGAAGCAGGCAGCTACAAAGGCATGAACAAGGATTCTACCTACTTTTGACAGAGGGGGACAAGAGCATTAAATGCCGTCGCCGTCACCCCAAAAGCTCCCGCCCTTGCGTCTCCGTTTGCCACGGGCGATGGAGCCACCACCGTGGAGTGCCACCGCACCCCTCATGCAAGATGACCACCCGCCACGCGTCTCGAGAAGGCTAAAGGCGCGTGGGCGATGAGCCGAGTGCAGCGCAGCTCTCCCGGCAAGTACCTTGCCGGGTCTTGATCTTGCCGGCCCGGAGCTTGTCGGGCTCTTATAACTTGCCGCTCCCGGCCCTTGCCGGACGCGATAGCGCCGAGGCATGTCTTTGTGATGTGATCTTCTAGTCTCCCGTGAGCTCCTCTCGCCAGGACTTCGTGAGTGAGGTAGTCTTGAGCTTGAACGGCCTTTCCGGCAAGTTTTCCTCTTCCGAGCCTTTGCTGGGTAGACTGAATGCGTAACACACCCCAAGCCCGCCTGGCCCAATGGCTTGGCACTGTATGGCCCAGTAGGGCTCCGGGTGTACTAAGGTAGTACACTGGTACTCAGCAACTTGTGCGCAGCTTCCCGTAGCTGATCCACCATATGCTTGCCGGAGACCATTCCGCTCCCTACCAAGCCATTCAAGAACAAAGTGTACAAGACAGTAAGGTTAAGACCTGCAAGAGGAGCTTGCCGGAAGGCCGCCTGTGCTCAAGACTACCTCACTCACGCGAGAAGTCCCCTGGGCGAGGAGCTCGCCGGGAGACTAGAAGATCACATCACAAAAGACATGCCGGGCGCACGCCGCCCGCAAGGGGCCCGGGAGCGTAGTTATAAGAGCCCGACAAGCCCCTGCCCCAAGATTAAGACCCCGCAAGGTACTTGCCGAGAGCTGCGCCGACTCCAGCTCATCTCGCCCACGCCACGCCTTTTTAGCCTTTCTCCAGACGCGGGCGGTGGTCAGGCCGCATGAGGGTGCGGTGGCACTCCACGGTGGTGGCTCCATCGCCGCGGCAAACGGAGACGCAAGGGCGGAGCTTTTGGGGTGACGGCGACGGGCATTTAATGCTCTTGTCCCTCTCTCTCAAAAGTAGGTAGAATCCATCGCTCATGCAATCGAGCGCACTGCTCCGCGACTGCTCCAACTACCACCTCTTTACATTTTTACCCTCTACCCTACGCTGACACTGCCGGTGACCCCTTGCCCTATAAAAAGGAGGCCCATGCGCAACGAGGGGTTCCGATCATTCGCCATTCTCGCGAGGGGTTCCGATCATTCGCCATTCTCGCGAGGGGTTCCGATCATTCGCCATTCTCGCGAAGGGCCCGATCATTCGCAACTCTCGCGAGACTCGGCTCTTTCACGACTCGCACGCTCGGGGTAGCTGCCTCCGTGCTCCCCGGCGCAATACAACACAAAGCAGCAGAGGGTTTACGCGACCATCGCGTCCGGTTGGGTAAAACCGCGCTGCTGCGCCGCTCGACCGCTTCTCCGCATCCTCCGCCTCGCATCAACACACGGCGGGGGCCCCCGCGCGTTCCATAGGTGCCGCTGCACTCATCGCATGGCGACATCTCATCTACTCCCGGATCCGAACTCGCCACAGCGCCAAGCTCGCCTCTTCTTCAGGGGTCGCGCCAGCTCTTGCAAATCAAGGACAAGATCCTCGCGCAGCTTGCCGAGGAGGCGCGCCACAAAGCGTGGGAACCATGGAGCGCGTGGTCGACGAAGATCAGATACCGAATTCCCCAGATAAACCTCTCCAACGCCCTTCGCAGCTTGCCGGCCGACGCGACATGGAGGCTTTGAAGGAGCAGGTCGCCCACATCATCGCCAAGGTGAACAAGATCCTCAGAAGGAGGGCGACCGCGTAGACTAGGCCTCTTTTATCTTTATTCCCTTTTGTTGCTGCACAGGTCGCTATGAACTCATTAGTCATCGCGACAAGTTATTCCTTGTAAGATATTACCTTTATTCTGATCGGCAGATGCAGTGTCATCTCTCTTGCCCTGATCCTCAACTCCGCATGTTTTAACTTTATGCTTCTAGGAGTTTTGCCGGCAAGGAGCCCTTGCCGCGAGCGCTGAGTGTCAAACCCGAAGCAGCCTGCTAGCCAAGGTCTTGCCGGCAAGCAACCTCGCCATGGCTTGCCGCAACGCACCTAGCTTGCCGAGCGGGCTCGAAACGAAACAAGGGCGCAACACTTTGCCGCGGCCCACTTAAATCGCTGAGCACGCTCGAAAACAAGATGAGGGTGCGGCTATCCACGGGTAGGTTCCTCCGAGCACAAGTTTTCCATACGAAGTGAGGTTGTTCAAGGAAGGTAACTTAAAAATTTAAAACCTTGAGCTGCTCTCCGGCAAGCTTCTCTCCTTGAACAGCACTTGGTTGATCCTCCACTTCCTTCCCCCCCCTACCTGGCGCGCCAAAGATGTCGCCGCGCGATGGGTACGGCGGCACCTATGGGGCCGCCGGGGACGGCCCCTTCGTGTGTTCGGTACGAGGGCGGAGGATGCACGGAGAGCAGATCATAGCGGCGCAAGCGCGCTGGTTTTTACCCAGCCTGGCCGCGATGGTCGCAGAAACCCTACCGCTGCTTTAGGTTGTATTGCGCTCGAGCTCGGAGAGCAGCTACCCGAGCGCGGCGAAGTCGTGAAAGAGCCGAGTCTCGCGAGAGTTGCGAATGATCGGGCCCTTCGCGAGAATGGCGAATGATCGGAACCCCTCGCGAGAATGGCGAATGATCGGAACCCCTCGCGAGAATGGCGAATGATCGGAACCCCTACCTGGCGCGCCAAAGATGTCGCCGCGCGATGGGTACGGCGGCACCTATGGGGCCGCTGGGACGGCCCTTCGGTGTTCGACGAGGGCGGAGGATGCACGGAGAGCAGATCGAGGCGATGCTACAAGGCGCGTTTTTACCAAGCCGGGCGCGATGGTCGCAGAAACCCTACCGCTGCTTTAGGTTGTATTGCGCCGAGCCTCGAGAGCAGCTACCCCGAAGCGGCTGAAGTCGTGAAAGAGCCGAGTCTCGCGAGAGTTGCGAATGATCGGGCCCTTCGCGAGAATGGCGAATGATCGAAACCCTCGCGAGAATGGCGAATGATCGAACCCTCGCGAGAATGGCGAATGATCTAACCCTCGCGAGAATGGCGAATGATCGAACCCCCCACGCTGCGCATGGGCCTCCTTTTATAGGGCAAGGGTCACCGACAGTGTCAACGAGGGTAGAGGGTAAAATGTAAAAGAGGTGGTAGTTGAACAAAGGGAACAAGGCAGCTACAAGGCATGAACAAGTGGATTCTACCTACTTTTGATGAGGGGGACAAGAGCATTAAATGCCCGCCGCCACCCCAAAAGCTCCCGCCTTGCGTCTCCGCTTGCCACGGGCGATGGAGCCACCACCGTGGAGTGCCATCAACCCTCATGCAGCACAGCCACCCGCCACGCGCCTCTCGAGAAGGCTAAAGGCGACGTGGGCAGATGAGCTGGAGGCAACAGCTCTCCCGGCAAGTACCTTGCCGGGTCTTGATCTTGCCGGCCCGGAGCTTGTCGGGTTTATAACTTGCCGCCCCCGGCCCTTGCCGGACGCCAGATAGCGGCGAGGCATGTCTTTTGTGATGTGATCTTCTAGTCTCCCCGGCGAGCTCCTCTCGCCAGGGACTTGCGTGAGTGAGGTAGTCTTGAGCCTGGAACGGCCTTCCCGGCAAGCTCCTCTTGCGCCAAAGATGTCGCCGCGCGATGGGTACGGCGGCACCTATGGGGCCGCCGGGGACGGCCCCTTCGTGTGTTCGGTACGAGGGCGGAGGATGCACGGAGAGCAGATCGAGGCGACAAGGGCGCTGGTTTTTACCCAGCCGGCCGCGATGGTCGCAGAAACCCTACCGCTGCTTTAGGTTGTATTGCGCCGGGAGCCCGAGAGCAGCTACCCCGAGCGCGGCGAAGTCGTGAAAGAGCCGAGTCTCGCGAGAGTTGCGAATGATCGGGCCTTCGCGAATTGCGAATGATCGGAACCTCGCGAGAATGGCGAATGATCGGAACCCTCGCGAGAATGGCGAATGATCGGAACCCCGCGAGAATTGCGAATGATCGGAACTCTCGCGAGAATGGCGAATGATCGAACCCCCGCGAGAATGGCGAATGATCGAACCTCGCGAGAATGGCGAATGATCGGAACCTCGCGAGAATGGCGAATGATCGGAACCTCTCGCGAGAATGGCGAATGATCGACCCCTCGCGAGAATGGCGAATGATCGGAACCTCTCGCGAGAATGGCGAATGATCGAACCCCCTACGCTATGCATGGGCCTCCTTTTATAGGGCAAGGGTCACCGACAGGTGTGTCAACGTAGGGTAGAGGGGTAAAATGTAAAAGAGGTGGTAGTTGGAACAGTCGGAGGGAACAAGGCAGCTACGAAGGCATGAACAAGGATTCTACCTACTTTTGACAGAGGGGACAAGAGCATTAAATGCCCGCCGCCGTCACCCCAAAAGCTCCCGCCCTTGCGTCTCCGCTTGCCACGGGCGATGGAGCCACCACCGTGGAGCGCCACCATGTTTTACCCAGCTTCGGGCCGCGATGGTCGCGTAAAACCCTACTGCTGCTTTGTGTTGTATTGCGCTGGAGCCCGGAGAGCAGCTACCCGAGCGCGGCGAAGTCGTGAAAGAGCCGAGTCTCGCGAGAGTTGCGAATGATCGGGCCCTTCGCGAGAATGGCGAATGATCGGAACCTCGCGAGAATGGCGAATGATCGGAACCTCGCGAGAATGGCGAATGATCGAACCCCTCGCGAGAATGGCGAATGATCGGAACCTCGCGAGAATGGCGAATGATCGGAACCTCGCGAGAATGGCGAATGATCGAACCCCCCACGTTGCGCATGGGCCTCCTTTTATAGGGCAAGGGTCACCGACAGTGTCAACGAGGGTAGAGGGGTAAAATGTAAAGAGGTGGTAGTTGGAGCAAGGGAACAAAGTGCAGCTACTGAAGGCATGAACAAAGTGGATTCTACCTACTTTTGACGAGAGGGGACAAGAGCATTAAATGCCCGTCGCCGTCACCCCAAAAGCTCCCGCCCTTGCGTCTCCGCTTGCCACGGGCGATGGAGCCACCACCGTGGAGTGCCACCGCACCTCATGCAGACAGACCACCCGCCACGCTCTCGAGAAGGCTAAAGGCGACGTGGGCGATGAGCTGAGTGCAGCGCAGCTCTCCGGCAAGTACCTTGCCGGGTCTTGATCTTGCCGGCCCGGAGCTTGTCGGGCTCGGACGGCCCTTCGTGTGTTCGATACGAGGCGGAGGATGCACGGAGAGCAGATCGAGGCGATGCCAGGGCTGCTTTTTACCAACCGGACGCGATGGTCGCAGAAACCCTCTCGCTGCTTTGTGTTGTATTGCGCCGAGCCTGGAGAGCAGCTACCCCGAGCGTGCAAGTCGTGAAAGAGCCGAGTCTCGCGAGAGTTGCGAATGATCGGAACCTTCGCGAGAATGGCGAATGATCGGAACCCCTCGCGAGAATGGCGAATGATCGGAACCCCTCGCGAGAATGGCGAATGATCGGAACCCCCCACGTTGCGCATGGGCCTCCTTTTATAGGGCAAGGGTCACCGACTGTGTCAACGAGGGTAGAGGGGTAAAATGTAAAAGAGGTGGTAGTTGGAACAGTCTGGAACAAAGTGCAGCCACGAAGGCATGAACAAGGATTCTACCTACTTTTGACGAGAGGGGACAAGAGCATTAAATGCCCGTCGCCGTCACCCCAAAAGCTCCCGCCTTGCGTCTCCGCTTGCCACGGCGATGGAGCCACCACCGTGGAGTGCCACCGCACCCTCATGCAGCACAGCCACCCGCCACGCGTCTCTCGAGAAGGCTAAAGGCGACGTGGGCGATGAGCCGGAGTGCAGCTCTCCGGCAAGTACCTTGCCGGGTCTTGATCTTGCGGGCCCGGAGCTTGTCGGGCTCTTATAACTTGCCGCCCTCGGCCCTTGCCGGACGCAGATAGCGCCGAGGCATGTCTTTTGTGATGTGATCTTCTAGTCTCCCCGGCGAGCTCCTCTCGCCAGCGACTTGCGTGAGTGAGGTAGTCTTGAGCCTGGAACGGCCTTCCCGGCAAGCTCCTCTTGCCGGGGGCTTAACCTTCTGTCTTGTACACTTTGTTCTTGAATGGCTTGGTAGGGAGCCGGAATGGTCTCCGGCAAGCATATGGTGGATCAGCTACGGGCCGGCCACGAGAGGGAGAGGGAGGGGGCGTGGCCGCGGACGAGGCCGAGGGCGTGGCCGAGGCGGTCGGGAGAGGCGGTCGCGTGACGTGCCTCCCCTGCCTCCCCAGCGCCTCCTCGACCACGATCGCGTCCACACCGAGATGACTTGTGTCTTCTGCGTCCGCCATCGATCAGCGCTGCTTGGAGCTGAAGCCGGAGCATCTCATCTACTCCCGGATCCGAACCTCGCCACGCCGCCAAGCTCGATCTCTTCAGGGGGTCGCGCCAGCTCTTGCAAATCAAGGAGAAGATCTCGCGCAGCTTGCCGAGGAGGCGCGCCCGGTGCGCGTGGGAACCATGGAGCGCGTCTTGACGAAGATCGTGATACCGTAACCCGGTATAAACCTCTCCAACGCCCTTCGCAGCTTGCCGGCCGACGCGACATGGAGGCTTTGAAGGAGCAGGTCGCCCACATCATCGCCAAGGTGAACAAGATCCCTCAGAAGGAGGGCGACCGCGTGAGACTAGGCCTCTTTATCTTTATTCCCTTTGTTGCTGCACGTGTCGCTATGAACTCATTAGTCATCGCGACAAGTTATTCCTTGTAAGATATTACCTTTATTACGATCGGCAGATGCAAAGGTCATCTCTCTTGCCACGATCCTCAACTCCGCATGTTTTAACTTTATGCTTCTAGGAGTTTTGCGGCAAGGAGCCCTTGTCATGAAGCGCCGAGTGTCAAACCCGGCAGCCTGCTAGCTAAGGTCTTGCCGGCAAGCAACCTCGCCATGGCTTGCCAAGAACGCACCTAGCTTGCCGAGCGGGCTCGAAACGAAACAAGGGCGCAACACTTTGCCGCGGCCCACTTAAATCGCTGAGCACGCTCGAAAACAAGATGAGGGTGCGGCTATCCACGGGTAGGTTCCTCCGAGCACAAGTTTTCCATACGAAGTGAGGTTGTTCAAGGAAGGTAACTTAAAAATTTAAAACCTTGAGCTGCTCTCCGGCAAGCTTCTCTCCCTTGAACAGCACTTGGTTGATCCTCCACTTCCTTCCCCCCCGGCAAACTTGTGCACGAGGAATGTTTCTTTTGCTTAAGAGACAAGGAAAGAGAAGGAGGAAAAAGCATATGGCCTTTCGGCGTGCTATTGCTTGCCGGATATGCGTGCCGTACGAAAGATGCCAAATAACTCATGCAAATAGCAAAGAAGAGCATGGAAAAGGCAAATAGCGCAGCACGGAAACTTTATTGCTGCACGGGTTCTGCGCCCGCTTTGTACAAAGGGTTACATGCAATCGCGGCAAAGCTTTTGTACAAAAGGTGGTTGCCGGAGCGGATCACGGCAACCGCGCTTCTACGGGTAAAACTTGCGAAGATGCTCTATGTTCCAGAGTTACTTATCGCAAGCCTTCTTCGGTCTCGAGTCGACAGCGCGGGTCTCGTGACTTGTCTCACCCGATAAGGGCCTTCCCACTTTGGCGCCAACTTGTTGGAATTCTTGGCGGACTGAACACGCCGAAGAACAAGGTCGCCTTCCTCGAGACTCTGGCTTTGACCTTGCGGTTATGGTAGCGGCGCAAGGCTTGCTGGTATCGAGCAGCTCGTCTGACAGCAGCTCGAGACGCCCCTCCTCGAGGAGCAATGCGCCTTCTTGTCGCAGCTTGCTCTTGCTCAAGCTCATCATAAGCGAGCACTCGAGGAGATCCGTGATACGAAGTTCCGTGGGGAGAACCGCTTCGCTCCATAGACTAGAGCAAAGGGTGTCTGTCCGTGGCTCGACGGTGTCGCTCGATTGACCAAAGAGCCGCCGGCAGCTCCTCTATCCAATTTCTTCCGCGACTTGCGCGGCCCGTCGAAAGTTCTTGTCTTGAGTCCGCGCAACACTTCAGCATTGGCCCTTTCGCTTGACCGCTGCTCCTTGGGTGAGCAATGGTTTAAACAGACCTTGGCGCCAAGGTCTTGGACGATTGCATGAAGGTGCGGTTAGTGAATTGTGTACCGTTGTCGGTGATAATCCGTTAGGGATCCCAAACGGCATACAATCGACTTGAAGAACTTGACCACGATCGTCTTTGTCACCTTTCTCACTGGCTCCACTTTCGCCACTTTGTGAACTTGTCGATCGCCACGCATAAGTACTCAAAGCCCCGACAAAGACGGGGAAGGGCCGAGGATGTCGAGCCCCTGCACCGAGAAGGGCCAGGATAAAGGGATGGTTTGGAGAGCTTGAGCTGGTGATGGATTTGCTTTGCATGGAACCGCACGCTTCACACTTGGTTACTAGTGCCGTTGCATCTTGAGGGCTTTCGCCAAAGAACCCTTGCCGGAAAGCTTTCCGGCAAGTGCCCTTGCGCCAATGTGGTGGCCGATATGCCTCCATGTATTTCGCCAGCAGCCTTCGCCCATCTTCCCGGAGATGCACTTCAATCGACACCATTGAGTTTTCTTACATGCAGTTCGTTGTCCACTTAACCGGTACATACTTGACTGTCTGGTTACCCTTTCTATTTCTTCAGGGTCGTCGGGAAGTTCTCCAGTTTGCAGGAAACGGACGATCTGCTGCGCCCATGCCGGAGCCCGGGGCTCGACGGCAAGGACTAAAGGCATGAGGGCCGCTGCGGGAACCTCGCTTCTACGGCAAAGATCTTCGGTTCTGTCGGAGCCGAAGGTCCCCCGGCAAGCTTGCCGGGGCAAAGCTTGTCGGGAACACTTGCTTCGATCGCACAGATCCGAGGATCGGCAGGAGCAAACTGTTCCTCAGCGTTCAGACCGTTGACCTTGGGGACTTTGGTGGCGGTCTCGGGGAGATCCGCCCGCAAGTAGTCGCCCGGCGATCAACTTTCTTCTTGGTTTGCCCAATTGATGGTGTGATGGAGGGTTGAGTCAACTTGAGTAAGAAGGTCCCTGGTCCCCAGTGTAACTTCATTGAAGCGCACTTTGAAATGCCGTCCGCGATTTCATTTTGAGCTCTCGACATGCTCCATCCGCAAACCCTCAAAGCGCCTCAAGCTTCCTCACTTCATCTACATAAGCTTCCATCAAAGGGCTCGATAGCTCTTGTTAACTTGCTTGACCACCAACCGAGAATCTCCCAAGACAATCAACTTCTTGATCCCAAGTTCGCCGCAATCTCGAGGCCGCAAGCAAACCTTCATACTCGGCGGTTGTTGTTTGTTGCTTGCTCTCTTGGGAAGTGCATTTGGATGACGATTGAGGTGCTCTCCGGTTGGCGCTGATGAGTACGACGCCTTGGCACCGGGCGCTTTGCAGCGAGAAGGCACCATCAAAGTACATTACCCATTCACTTGTTGCTTCTTGTACGGGTGTACTCGCCTCTTGAACTTCGCCATCGTGTTGGGGTCCATTCGCTATAAATTCTGCTAAAGCCCGGCTCAGATGGTTGAAGTACTTTCAACTTGAGCCCAAAGCTTGACAACTCTAGTGCCCACTCAACGATCCTGCCTGTTGCCTCTGGGTTGTGCAATATTCTTTTCAGCGGGAAGCGAGTGACCACTGTTATCTCGTGTGCTTGGAAGTAATGGCGCAGCTTTCTCGAGGCCATGAGGAGGCCGAAAAGCAACTTTTGCACACCAGAGTATCTTGATCTAGCTCCCTGGAGGAGGGAGCTTACAAAATACACTGGGCGCTGCACCATCTTTTTCTGCACCTCATCTCGTTCCTGCGCAGACTTGTCCTTGTCGGGGCCAGAGCTTGCCGGAGCAGCACCCTGCTTGTCGCTGGACTCACTTGCCGGAGATGCAGCCTCCTCGTCGGACTCCCTCTCTGCTACCAGCGCAGCACTAACCACTTGGTTGGTCGCCGCTAGGTACAGCAGCAACTTCTCTTATGGTTTAGGTGCGACAAGTATTGGAGTGGAGGACAGGTAACGTTTCAAGTCTTGCAGCGCTGTCTCCGCTTCTGGAGTCCACTTCATGGGCCCTGCCTTCTTAAGGATTTTGAAGAAGGGAAGGGCGCGCTCGGCAGACTTTGAAATGAACTCGCCGAGGGCAGCCACACACCGCGAGCCTTCGACATCCTTGACCCGCTTTGGGGCTTGGATCTGCTCAATGGCCTTAATCTTGTCGGGTTGGCTTGATCCTCTCTCAGGACACGAAGAACCCGAGAAGCTTGCCGGAGGGGACCCCAAAGACGCACTTCTCGGGGTTCAACTTTAGTCAGTATCTTTGCGCAGGGTTCGGAATGTCTCTTCCAAATCTTGAATCGGTGTATCCTTGCTCTTGCTCTTCACCACGATGTCATCCATGTAAGCTTCCACATTTCGTGGATCTTGTGGCTCAAAAGCAGTATACACTACCCTTGCGAATGTTGATCCTGCATTTTTCAGTCCAAATGGCATGCGTATGAAGCAATAGGTGCCACATGGAGTGATAAACGCAGTCTTCTCTTCATCCTCCTTGGCCATGAAGATCTGGTGATAGCCTGAGTATGCATCAAGAAAGCAGAGTAGCTCACATCCGGCTGTGGAGTCAACGATCTGGTCGATGCGCGGCAAGGGGAATGGATCCTTGGGGCATGCTTTGTTCACATCGGTGAAATCTATACACAGCCTCCATTTCCCGTTGGCCTTGCGCACGCATTTACGACCGGGTTTGCTAACCACGCCGGATGGATCACACCTCTAACTAGGCCTGCTGCCTCTAGCTTCTTGATTTCTTCGCCGATGAACTCTTGGCGCCCACGGCTTGCTTCCTTACTTTTTGCTTGACGGGTCACAAGATGAGGGCAAACGGCAAGCTTGTGCTCAATTACCTTCCTGGGAACACCGGGGATGTCAGATGATTGCCATGCAAACACATCGACATTCGCCCGCAGGAAGGCAACGAGCGCGCTTTCCTATTTGCTGTCAAGCGTGGCACTGATGGTGAAGGTACCACCAGTGCCGTCCTCCTTGGCGGACACCTTCTTGGTCGCTGGCGGAGCAGCCATTCCCTTTTTACCCTTGCCGGCGGAGCTCGACGGTGCGTCCTCGACAGCAGCGCAACACTCCAAAGGGGTGCTGTTGCCGGAGTGGGTCCCGGAGCGCTTGTCGGACTTAGTCTTCGTCTTCTTTCCCCCGGGGGCTTCAGCGGCAAATGCATCCTTGTCGGCCGCTGCTGCCGCATCCCGGTAGATCTTGTCGGTACAGATAAGCGCGTCTTTCTTGTCGCTGTGGACAGTGATGACGCTTATCGGCCCCGGCATCTTAAGCACGTTGTAAGCGTAATGGGAAGCTGCCATGAACTTGGCGAGAGCAGGACGGCCGAGTATCCCGTTGTATGGCAACGGAATATCGGCGACGTCGAAAGTGACGCGCTCGGTCCTGAAGTTGACCTCCCCGCCAAAGGTCACCGGCAAGGTGATCTTTCCCTTGGGCTTGCTCCTTCCCGGGTTTGATTCCTTGGAAGGAACCGGTCTCTTCGAGCTCGCCATCTGGGATTTGGAGTTTCTTGATCACAGCGGAGGAGATCAAGTTCAGCCCGGCCCCGCCGTCAACCAACATCTTGGTGACCTTGAGGTTGCGGATGGTGGGCGATACCAGCATCGGCAAACACCCGACCGCGGTGGTACGGTCGGGGTGATCCTCAAGATCGAAAATGACGGGCGTGCTGGACCATTTGAGGAGCCTGCGCGACTCCACGGGCGGCTCTGCTGCGTTCACCTCACGTGCCCACTGCTTTAGTTGGCGGTGGGAGGTGTGCAACGAGGCGCCACCGTCGACGCACAGGACCTCCGTGGCCTTCTGGAACTCCTGTTCACTGTCATCCTCATACTCCATATCCTCGTCGCCATCTTCTTCATCCTTGTCGCGGCTCCGAGAAGGTCGATCACCTTGTCGCCGCTTGGCCTTGCCGGGGGGACCTCCCCGACCAACGAACGGCCGCTTCTTGCTCGGTTCTCCCCCGCCACCTTGGGCCCTTTCCTTGTCGCGCCTCTCGTACTCGGCCTTTTGCTGCTCGACGAGGTAGTCGACGCGCTTGCAGTTGTAGAGGTCGTGGCCCTTAGTGCGGTGGATTTTGCAAGATCGCTTGCGGGACCGCTTCGCTTCTCGGCTATCATATTGGGGCAAACTCCTTGCGGAGTCGCCCGGCTGCGTTTGCTTGGCGGGAGCCTCCTTGCGGACTTCTCAGCGGCAAGCACCTGTTCCTTGTTCTTCTTCGAAAGTTACGCGCGGCGTTTCTTTGTCGGGCGGCGTCGTCGGTCGCTTCCTCTGTGGGCGTCCTCCCCGGGAGCCTCTCCCCTCTTCAGGCGTGCGCATTTGCCACCGAGCATAAAGCTCGCCGACATCCCGGATTTTGGTCATCGCCATCTCTTCACGCAGATGCGGCGATTCGCACGCTCGGTGGAACGACCGATAACCGCAGCAGGTGGACGTCGAGATGTTGTGCGCACACGGTGAAGCGTTGGATGTACTTTGCGAGGATTCTCCTTCATACGGGCCGAATATGGAGATCACTCTCTGGCCGTGGGGTTTGTGGCCGCCCGGTGAAGGCGCCAACAAACCGATGGCAAAGGTCCGCCAGAAGAAATGGAGCCCTCCGGCAAGTGCATAAGCCAAGAACGAACGTTCGCCTAAGCACTGGCGGGAAGTAGTTCGCGAGAATCTTCTCGTCGCGCCCCGGCAGCTCGCACGGCGATAGTGTGACACCGAGGAATTCGAGGGTGCGTCTTGCCGTCGTATTTCTCCCGCACGTCGGGCTTGAAATTCTTCATCTTTGAGCCATCAGACGCGCGCGAGTTCACGAGTGAACGCAGGGCAGCTCGCGTCTGACGAAGTCGCTTGCTCGCCGAGGCGACGCGATGCATCGACAGTGCTCCAGCCCTCGTCGATTGTCGCCGAGTCTCGGCGGCGCTCGATCGTAGTTCGAAGCGTCTTCTTGTCGCCGCTTCGCCGAGGACTGGCGTTGATCCAGACGGGCCCGCTGGTCCGACGATGCCGTGGAGCCGTCGTCGGCGTTATTCCGCGGGCGGCGTCTTCGCTTCGCGGCGGGAGTGCAGTGGTCGCACCCCGTGTCAGTTGTTGCGTTGGCCTTCGCCTCTCGGCTTGTCGCGGCCGTGAGGCCGCAGCTGCTGCTGACGGTCGTTGTTGGCGAAGGCAACCAGGCTCGATGGTGGCCCTCCGCCTCGGCCTTGTCCGCCGGGGAAGTCGAGAACATTTGCGCTCTTGTGGCGCTTCTGCAGAAGTAGAGGAAGCGGGCGAGCGGTGCGGGAGCGGACGCGCTCGGGCTTAACAGTGTTAGAAGGAGCAGGTCCCCGGCGCTTTCGCTTTGCCGTGTCTCGGACGGGGTTTGGAACATCCCGCGAGCCTCGGCGCATCCAGCCCGGCGAGACGGATACCACCTCCTGTGGTATGGCGCTGCTGGGTCGTCGTGCGGTGAGACGGACGTGGGTCCACGGAGGCCGAGGCGCGGTCATCCGCCCTGTCCCTGGATCCGGTGGCGCCGCGAGTACCCTCGCCGGTGTCCACCCTTCCGCTGGCGTCTCCTCCACCCACCGCCGGCTCCGGTGGCGGCGGGTGAGACGCAGACGGGTCTGCGACCCTTGAGGCCCTCGTCTTCGGGGCCATAGCGCGGTTGTCGATGAAGTCGCTGACGAAACCGGAGAGGTTGATGAAGAGCGCGGCCGCGCGAACGCCGGATCAGGTCTGCACAACCTCGACGCCCCCTACCTGGCGCGCCAAAGATGTCGCCGCGATGGGTACGGCGGCACCTATGGGGCCGCCGGGGACGGCCCCTTCGTGTGTTCGGTACGAGGGCGGAGGATGCACGGAGAGCAGATCGAGGCGGCAAGCGCTGGTTTTTACCTACCCGGCGCGATGGTCGCAGAAACCCTCTTGCTGCTTTGTGTTGTATTGCGCCGAGCCTGGAGAGCAGCTACCCGAGCGCGTCGTGAAAGAGCCGAGTCTCGCGAGAGTTGCGAATGATCGGGCCCTTCGCGAGAATGGCGAATGATCGGAACCCCTCGCGAGAATGGCGAATGATCGGAACCCTCGCGAGAATGGCGAATGATCGGAACCCCCCACGTATGCATGGGCCTCCTTTTATAGGGCAAGGGTCACCGACAGTGTCAACGAGGGTAGAGGGGTAAAAATGTAAAGAGGTGGTAGTTGGAATAAAGGGAACAAAGGCTGGCTCGAGGCATGAACAATGGATTCTACCTACTTTTGACAGAGGGGACAAGAGCATTAAATGCCGTCGCCGTCACCCCAAAAGCTCCCCGCCCTTGCGTCTCCGTTTGCCACGGCGATGGAGCCACCACCGTGGAGTGCCACCGCACCCTCATGCAAGCACACCACCCGCCACGCGTCTCTGGAGAAGGCTAAAGGCGACGTGGGCAAGGATGAGCTGGAGTGTGCAGACTCTCCGGCAAGTACCTTGCCGGGGTCTTGATCTTGCCGGGCCCGGGAGCTTGTCGGGCTCTTATAACTTGCCGCTCCCCGGGCCCTTGCCGGGACGCAGATAGCGCCGAGGCATGTCTTTTGTGATGTGATCTTCTAGTCTCCCATGTAGCTCCTCTCGCCAGGACTTGCGTGAGTGAGGTAGTCTTGAGCCTGGAACGGCCTTCCCGGCAAGCTCCTCTTGCCGGGGTCTTAACCTTCTGTCTTGTACACTTTGTTCTTGAATGGCTTGGTAGGGAGCCGGAATGGTCTCCGGCAAGCATATGGTGGATCAGCTACGGGAAGCTGCGACTGCCCGTGCACAAGTTGGGGTACTGAGGTACCCCTACCTTAGTACACCGACAGTGATGGTGCATGGTGAAAAGATGAGGTGGAGATAAGAAGAAGAGGGGTTCACACAAGAACACGCAATAAAACTTAAATATGCAAGCCAAGGCATGATGATCATGATGCAAATGCAACAAAATGACATGATGCAATGCACGAGATGCAATGAGATGAAAATGCATGACATGAACAAAATGCAAAAACAAAAGACAAAAACCCAACCACAGAGGAAATATCATATCGCATCTCCGGAAAAGGCAAGAGTTGGAGTTACGAATATGGAAAGTTGTATCCGGGGCGTTACAGTATGGACTTCATAAGTATGAGTTTTTATCTTGGTATGTGGGACATCCCACGAGGATGAAGAGATGAATTACTAGTGGATATAAAGGAGATATGATGTTGGAAATATGGAACAATGGAAATTCCATGATGAGTATGAGTAATCATGTCCTAGTTTGGTGCCAATAGAAGGAAGAAAGACAATAAAATTGGATGGATTTTAAGTATGCTAGGAAGCTGGAAGTTGGATGAAGGAATAACGATCAGTTGCCCAGAGGATGAGTTGAAGGTTTACAAGTGATGAGATGGGCCATAACCCACAGGCCCCAGGATTTGCCAAGAAGCAAGCACACTCTTGCTGAAGGAAAACCTTTGGAAGAGGATATGCCCTTACCCACCGACGATTTTATAGGAGCAACGCAATACCTGAGAGTTGTGAAGGAATGATAGATGTTTGTTTGGCTTGCAGAATCAACGGATTTATCCAAACTTGGTTCGTCGACAAGAGAAATTCTGCAATGCTTGTGAGGCCGAGTGTTAGAATGCGAGATTCGCTAAACCATATACAAGATAATGATTTGGGTGCGGGATGGATTGATCACCATACCGACTTACTCTTATTATTTGCCTTGCTATGTGGGATGGTAAATCTGAGTGACTTACCTATAGTAGAGAGACGACGATCAAAGCCTTGTTTGAACCGTAGAGTGGTATAGCAATTTTCCCCTTGTACAAGGCAGCTGTTGCCAAACGTAGGTCATACGGTGAGAATGAAGCCCAGACCCGTTTTCTGCAGGAGAAACCATAAATTGTTGACCACCATGAGATATCGATAGTTGTTTAGTATTGGCGCCAGACTGTCGGTGTACTAAAGTAGGGGGGCACCTTAGTACCCCGAACTTGTGCACGGGCAGACGTAGCACCCCCGAGGCAAGGCTCGCCTGACGTCCGGCAAGGCTCCCCACCATTCCTTATCACTGCCATTCAAGAACAAAGTACCAACCAAGAAAACGAAGGCCCCGGCAAGCGAAGGCCAACCGAAGCATCACCAGAAGACTTGCCGCGACGCTCAAGGCGTCCTAAGAAGCAAGGACGGGCCGGCAAGCTTGCCGGCACAACAAGAGAAGGGCCGCGGCAAGGCTGCCACCCGCACTCCAGCGCACCGAGTGACGTGTCGTCACAAGGCCATCCCAAGGGCACGTGGTGAGGCAATACGCAGCCATGCAGAGCGAGGTGGCAAACGGAGCTGACAGAGGCGCCGTCGTGGCACCCGGAGGCTCACCTAACGGTCCTCCACTTGCCTTTGTTAGGCACCGGACGGGCATTTAATGCCCTTGTCCCCGCCGTCGAGTTAGGTAGGGGCACTGTTGCAATCGTTGTACCAACCCTCAATTTTACCTTTCTACCCCCTCTTCCTACGCTGCCACCTGTGGATCCCCCCTTCAGAGTATAAAAGGGAGGCCCATGCGCACGTAGAAGGGGTTCGGTTCATTCGACACCCGCAACACCACCATATGCTCGCACGCTCGAGCTAGATTCTATAACAACTCGAGCAGCAGAGGGGTGTTATCTCCGGAGAGCCCCGGCTGGGTAAAGATCGCCGTCTCCCCTCAAGCGTGCTCGACCTCGACCGCTCTGCTGCAGCCTCGCCCCTGCCGAACCGAAGGGCCCCGATTGCCCCATAGGTGCTCGAGGCCACGGATACGCCCCGACCCCGACATCTTTGGCGCGCCCGGTAGGGGCGCCGAGGTCGTGAGCATCCGATCCGGTCTCCGCACAAGCACTACATCAACGCTATCGTCAACATGCCACCGAAGAGGAAGCCTTCGGAGGTGGCCGCCCGCCTACATCAACTCTACCGCCACCGCCGGAGCAAGCAGCGGTGAGGTGGGCACCGGCGGGCAGCGGTGCCGCCGGTGGGTCTCGTGGTCGCCACCAGATCCAAGAACAAAGCCCCGAAGCGCCGCCGACGGCAAACGCCGCGCCCGTCCCTAAGAAGTTCAAGGCCAACAACGCCGGTGCTCGAGCACCGTGCTTTCGCGTTGGAGCAAGGCTGCCGGTGGGTCGATGGGACGCCGCGGGCAGCATGCACGAACGCATGCTGGTGCGAGTGAAGTACGGTCGCCTGGACGAGGTGTTGCTCCTCCCAACCCGATTGGGAGTCCGAGCACATCTCGCTCCTCGCGCCGCCCATCACCACCGCTGCCCAAGACTACAGAGGAAGTGCTGGCCCGAGCCCAGCTGCTTCTAGACTTTCCTCCAGCGCCACACAAGATCGACGACTGGAGGGTGGCCATACACAGCCTCGTCGGCCGCTTAATGGCGACAAACCCGGCGATCGAACGCGCCGAGGGCTCCGACAAGACGCCCGCGCGCAGCACGGCGCCGACAGGACATTGGGTACCGCTTCCGCGCGCTCCAGCCTACAGCCAAGATCGCCATTCACGGACCAACCTTGACGCCGACTCCACCACGCCATCGGACCCGCGAACTCGCGGGATCAGCGCCACGTTTCCAAGAACGGCAACACGAAGACGCCGCTTTTCAGACGAAGCGCCGGAGAGAAGCGCGACGTCAATCGACCAGCGCGCTCGGGCCTGCCGACGACAAGACGCGCCGGAGAACTGTGCAACTTGCAGATAGCGGCAGGTTGCCCTGCGCTCACCAGCGAGGCGGCAAGTCCGATGGCCCAAAACTAAAACTTCAAGCCAGATGTACCAGAAGTACGATGGCAGGATACACCGTCGGAGTTCCTCAAAGATCTACACCATCGCGTGCAAAGCGCCGAGGACGCGGCGAGAAGATCTCGCCAACTACTTCCCGCTGGTACTCAAGCCCAACGAGATCTTGGCTCATGCACTTGCCGGACGGCTCCATCTCTTCATGGGCGGACTGTGTCATCGGTTTGTCGGCGCCTTCACAGCGACCACAAGCCTCATGGCCAGGAAAGTGACCTACACTTGCTCGTCCAGAAGGAAGGGGAGCCCCTGCGCAAGTATATACAAAGATTCAGCCAGGTGCAGCGTAACATTCCGGACGTCCACCCTGCCGCGGTTATTAGCGCGTTTCATCAGAACGTGCGTAACCGCAGAATGAGGAGGAGATGGCGATGATAAAATCAGAGATGTCACGAGCTCACGCTCTCGCCGACAAGTGTGCATGGGCAAGAGGGAGGAAAATCCGGAGAGGTTGCGGGAGCGTATGATCTCGACAAGGAGGACGCCGCCCGGCAAGAAAGAACCGGAGGCGGAACAATAGGAAGAGGAAAGCTAAGGATGTGCTAGCCATTGAGCATTCCAAGAACGGAGGCGGCTCCGACAAAGCCAAGACCGACGACTCGGGCGAGGTGTGACACGCCGACAAGCAGGGCGGCTCCAAGAAGCGTTATTGCAAGATCCACCGCACTAAAGGCCATGACCTCCAAACCTGCAAAAAGTAGAGCGGATGGCGGAGCTGAGAAAGCTGAGTACGAGCGCCTGAGCAAGGAGAGAGCCCAGGGAGGTGGCGGAGGATCCGGCAAGAAACTTCCCGCCCGGGGAGGGAACCGCGGCAAGGCCAAGCCGCGGCAAGGAGACAGGCCTCCCCGCGGCCGCGACAAGGATGAAGAGGAGGATGAAGATGATGAGATGGAGGAAGATGAGACTGAGGACCAAGAATTTCAGAAGGCAAGAGGTAGGTAGGGCCGACGTCGGGCGCCTCCTCGCACGCCCCACCGCCAACTCAAGCAAGGTGCGAAGTGAATGCAGCGAGCCGTCCGTCGAGGCGCGCATGCCTCAAGTGGTCCAAAGACGCCCCTCATCTTCGACGTTGAGGATCACCCTGATCGCATCACTGCGGTCGGGTGCTTGCCACTGTTGGTCTCACCAACGATCCGCAACCTCAAGGTCACGAAGATGTTGGTTGACGGCGGGGCCGGCCTGAACTTGATTTCCTCCGCAGTGCTTAAGAAGCTCCGGATCCCGACAATGAAGCTTGAAGAGACGGCACCTTCAAGGAATAAATCCGGAAGGAGCCAACCTAAGGGAAGATCACATTGCGGTGACGCTCGGCGTGAGCTGAACTTCAGATCGAGAGGGTCACATTCGACGTGGCTGATATCCCTTTGCCCTACAATGGGATACTCGGCCGACCCGCACTCGCCAAGTTCATGGCGGCCTCTCACCACGCATACAATGTGCTCAAGATGCCTGGCCCGATGAGCGTCATTTCTATCCAAGGCGACAAGAAGGATGCACTCATCTGCGCCGACAAGATATACCGGGAAGCAGCCGCTGCGGCAGAGCGCGAGCCACTTGCCGCTGAAGCTCCCCGGGGGAAGAAGAAGGCCAAGTCCGGCAAGGACAGCTCTAGTGCTCGCTCCGGCAAGCGCATCTCCCCGGAGCGCTGCGCTGCCGTCGAGGACGCGCCATCGAGCTCCGCCGGCAAGTGCAAGGAGGCAAAAATAACCTCGCCAAAGACCAAGAAGGTGGCCGCCAAGGAGGACGGCACCGGTGGTACTTTCACCATCAGTGCCACGCTTGATCCTAAATAGGAAAGCGCGCTCGTTGCTCTGCTGGGCGAATGTCGATGTGTTTGCATGGCAACCATCTGACATCCCCGGCGTTCCCAGGGAAGTAATCGAGCACCACCTTGCCGTCTGCCCTCACGCGCGGCCTGTCAAGCAAAAAGTCAGAAAGCAAGCAATGGAGCGTCAAGAGTTCATAGCAGAGGAGATCAGGAAGTTAGAAGCGGCAGGCCTGGTCCGAGGAGTACTGCATCCAACATGGTTAGCTAACCCAGTAGTCGTATGCAAGGCGAATGGGAAATGGAGGCTTTGCATCGACTTCACCGATGTCAATAAAGCCTGTCCCAAAGATCCATTCCCTTTGCCACGCATCGACCAGATTGTAGACTCCACGGCAGGATGTGATCTGCTCTCATTTCTTGATGCTTACTCGGGATATCATCAGATCTTCATGGCGGAAGAGGATGAGGAAAAAACCGCATTCATTACTCCGTGTGGCATGTACTGCTTCGTACGGATGCCTTTCGGGTTGAAGAATGCAGGTTCAACATTTGCAAGAGTAGTTAGCCATGCTTTTGAGCCACAGTTGCACAGAAATGTAGAAGCTTACATGGACGACATAGTGGTCAAAAGCATAGACAAAGAGACTCTGATCCAAGATTTGGACGAGACTTTTGCAAATCTGCGCAAGGTCAATCTCAAGTTGAACCCCGAGAAGTGCGTGTTCGGAGTTCCTTCCGGCAAGCTTCTCGGGTTCTTTGTATCTCAGAGGGGGATTGAAGCCAACCCCGACAAGATCAAGGCCATTGAGCAAATTGAAGCACCAAAACGCGTCAAGGACGTGCGAAGGCTTGCCGGCTGTGTTGCTGCTCTCAGTAGGTTCATCTCTAAGTCTGCTGAGCGCGCCCTGCCATTTTTCAAAATCTTGAAAAAGGCAGGTCCAATGAAATGGACTCCGGAAGCGGAGGCTGCGCTGCAGGACTTGAAGAGATACCTATCCTCCACTCCGACGCTTGTCGCACCAAAGCCACAAGAGAAGTTGCTGCTATATCTAGCGGCAACCAATCAGGTGGTTAGTGCTGCCTTAGTTGCGGAAAGGGAAGCGGATGATGAGTCGGCGATCATGACAGCGAGTCCAGCGACAAGCGAGGCTTCTCCCGACAAGTTCGCTCGGCAAGGACGGATCTGTCTGATTGCGGAAGAAGCGAAGAAGATGGTGCAGCGCCCAGTTTACTTTGTTAGCTCCCTCCTGCAGGGGGCTAGATCAAGGTACTCTGGCGTGCAGAAGTTGCTTTTCGGCCTCCTCATGGCCTCGAGGAAGCTGCGCCATTACTTTCAAGCGCATGAAATCACAGTTGTCACTCGCTTTCCGCTGAAGAGGATACTGCAGAATCCAGAAGCAACAGGCAGGATTGTCGAGTGGGCACTAGAGCTGTCAAGTTTTGGCCTCAAGTTTGAGAGTACCTCAACTATACAGAGCCGAGCATTGGCAGAATTTATAGCAGAGTGGACGCCAACACCCGATGAAGAAACTCCGGAAAGGAGCATCCCCGTCAAGGAAGCAGACAAAGAATGGATCATGTACTTTGATGGTGCCTTCTCGCTGCAAGGCGCCGGCGCGGGCGTACTACTTGTCGCACCCACCGGAGAGCACCTCAAATACGTGGTCCAGATGCACTTTCCCAAGGAGCAAGCAACAAACAATACAGCAGAGTATGAGGGCTTGCTTGCCGGACTCAGGATCGCGGCAGAACTTGGGATCAAGAAGCTTATTGTCAGGGGTGACTCGCAGCTCGTCGTCCGCCAAGTTAACAAGGATTATCAGAGTCCATTGATGGAAGCATACATTGATGAAGTGAGAAAGCTAGAAGAACATTTTGACGGCCTGCAAATGGAACATGTTCCAAGAGCTCGAATGACATTGCGGATGGCTTTGTCAAAATCGCCCGACTCAAGTTACTGTGGAACTGTGGATTTTTGTGCTCAAAGTGACTCAAACCATCCGTGACACCATCAAGCTGGACAAAGCAAGAAAAGAAAGTTGGTTCTTGGCGACTACTTTCCGGAGGAGCTCCCGAAGTCGCCGCCAAGAAGGTCCCAGAATCAACACAGAAAGTCTTTGAGGAGATGCTGCTCCGACAAGCCCCAAGACTGTTTCATTGAAGCAGGCGCTCCCGACAAGCTGTGTCGGACACGCTTGTCGGGAACATCACGCTCGGCAGAATCCTGATTCTTGCCGAGAAGCGGATGTTCCCGCAGCAGCATTTGCGCCTTTAGTCCTTGTCGTCGAGCCTCAGGCTCCGGCATGGGCACAGCAAATCGTCCATTTCCTTCAGACAGGGGAACTTCCCGAGGAACAAGAAGAGGCAAAGAGAGTAGCCCGACAATCGAGTATGTACCAGTTTGTCGATGACGTACTGTACAGAAGAAGATTCAACGGGGTGAAATTAAATTGCATTTCTCGGGAAGATGGACAGCAGCTGTTGGCAGAGGTACATGGAGGCATATGTGGTCACCACATTGGCGCAAGAGCACTTGCTTAGGCAAGGCTCTTCTAAGCAAGGCTTCTTCGGTGACAGCCCTCCGGGATGCAATCGCACAAGTAACCAAGTGTGAAGCATGCGGTTCCACTCCAAACAGATTCACCAACCAGCTCAAGCTCTCCAAACAATCCCTTTGTCCCGCCATTTTGGTGCTGGGGCTCGACATCCTCGGCCCTTTTCCCGAGCTGTCCGGGCTTTGAGTACTTGTACGTTGCAATCGACAAGTTTACAAAGTGGCACGAAGTGGAACCCAGTGAGGAAGGTGACAAGCCTGATCGCGATCAAGTTCTTCAGGTCAATTGTTTGCCGTTACGGAATCCCAAACAGGATCATCACCGACAACGGTACACAATTCACGAGCCACACCTTCATGCAGTACGCCCAAGATCTTGGCACCAAGATTTGCTTTGCTTCCGTTGCTCACCCGAGAAGCAACGGTCAAGCGGAGAGGGCGGACGCTGAAGTCCTGCGCGGGCTCAAGACCAGAACTTTCGAGAGGCTGCACAAGTGCGGAAGAAATTGGATTGAGCAGCTGCCGGTGGTTCTTTGGTCGATCAGGACGACGCCAAATCGAGCCACCGGCCAGACACCCTTTGCTCTCGTCTACGGAGCAGAAGCAGTTCTCCCCACGGAACTCGTATATGGATCACCACGAGTGCTCGCTTATGATGAGCTTGAGCAAGAGCAGCTGCGGCAAGACGACGCGCTGCTCCTCGAGGAGAATCGTCTTCAGGCCGCTGTGCGAGCTGCTCGCTACCAGCAGGCTTTGCGCCGCTATCATAGCCGCAAAGTTAACGCCAGAAGCTTCGAGGAAGGCGACCTTGTTCTTCGGCGGGTTCAATCCGCAAGAATTCAAACAAGTTGGCCTTGAAGTGGGAAGGCCCTTATCGGGTGAAACAAGTCACTAGGCCCGCGCTGTCGCTTTGAGATCGAAGATGGCGTTCAAAGGAGCAACTCGGAACATAGAACATCTTCGCAAGTTTTACCCATGAGGCGCGGTTGCGGACCGTTTTCGCAACCACTCTCTTTTGTACAAGCATTGCTGTCGCATGTAACCCTTTGTACAAAGCCGTGCGCAGTTCCCGTGCATAAATAAAGTTCGCGTGTTTCGCACATCTCGTCAAATTTAATGCATTATCTTCCTTTTTGCATCTATACTTGACACTCTGTGCAGCACGCCACCCCGGTAAGCAATAGCGTACCTTAAGGTTCCATACGATTGTTTTCTCTTCTTTCTTCTCATAGACAGAAGATTCCTCCGCCCGCAAGTTCACCGAGGGGGGGGAGGGAAGGTAGAAGCATGGAACAGGCGACGTTCAAAGGAATCTAGCCTTGCCGGGACGCCGAAGACAGGAAAGCTAAGTAGCTAAAATTTGGGCCCGCTCAAATTTAAATTTCTTTTCCGGCTATAGCCCTTGAACGATTCGTGTTTTGTATGGCAAACCTGTGCGCGGAGGAATTGACTCGCGGCTAAGTTGCGCCCCTGCGTTGTTTCCGAGCCCGCTCGACAATACGAGTGAGCTGCAACTAGCCCCGACAAGATTCCTTGCCGGAGGCAGCACCGCCAGCGGGCTGCTGATGTTCCGCACTCAGCAAGTGTGCTTGCCCCGGCAAGGTCCCTCAAAACGCAGGGTAAAAGCATACAAAGGACGCAACAAAATAAAGGGGATAGCGCGGCAAGCAGTACCCATAATTAAGTTATATTACAAGGATGACTTATTATGGCACTAACTGGAATTGTTCTCATAGTTAAATGGCAGCAGCAAGAAAAGGGGAGAAGAGGAGCAGCCTAATCCACGCGCTCGCCATCGAGCCTCCTGACCTCGTTCACTTTGTCCACGATGGGTGCGACAATGGCGTTGAGCTCCTCAACATCAGCACCCTCCGGCAGCTTCTTGGTGACGCGGGAGAGGTCGATGCCCGGGTTGCGGAAGAGGACCTTCACCAACACCTTCTCCAAGACCCAGTAGCAGATCGCGCGACTCGTGCCAACTGCGGGATCCTTTCCGGAGCTGCCGGAGCACCGTCACCACATCCTTGAAGAAAAGCGTGAGCTTGGTGCTGGGCTGGAGGTTCGCTTCTGTGGAATACCCGAAGCCCGTCAAGTCCAGCTCCGCCAACTCCTCATCAACGAGCGCGGCGATGTTGACGAGGCCTTCCGTCCAGAGCTCCACCGTGGTTTTAAGGGTGTTCTGAGCCTCGGCGGCCCTCGTCAACAGCTCCTCATTGTCCTTGAGGTGTTTCCTCAGGGTATCTTCTCGTTTCTTGGCGGCATCCAGCGTTTCCGTCAAGGTGGCCAGTTTCAGCTCTAGATCAGCGCTCGAGCCCTTGGTGGCGTTTAGCTCTTTGATCTTCTCGGAGAGTTGGGCTTGCAGATCGCCGTGGGCGCGCACATCCTTCTCACGATCGCGCTGGAGTGCGGCAAGCTCCTCGTTCTTCCTCGTCGCGTCAGCCTCCAGCTGCGTCACTTTTTCCTCCAACTCCTTCTTGGCGGCCTCGGCAGCCGCGGCGGCGTCTTTCGCTTCCTTGAGCGCCCCGCCAAGTGACTGTTCCCGGTCGGCGAGCTCCTCGTCATGGCTGTCCAAATACGCCTTCCTTTGTATCAGCTCGCCGTCCCGCTTGGACAGCTCCTCGGCGGCAAGCCTCTGCTGCTCCTCGGCTTCAGCCTTCTCCAGGATGAACGCCTTCTTCGCCTCATCGAGCTGCGCCCTCTCCTCGGCAATGGATCGGAGGGCCTCTTGGTTGCGGCTCTTGAGTTCTTGCGCATGCTTTTCTATGTCAACTCCCGCTTGCGCGACAAGCGCTTCCCGGGACTCAAGCTTCGCTTGCCGGACGCGGTAGAGTGACACCAGCTTTCGGAGTAGCTGCTCCTCCTCGGACTCGCCACTGCTACTGCTTGGCCTGTCGACCACCGCCAGCCCAGCAGAGGCAAGTATCTCCCCGTCAAATTCCTCTCCTTCAACTGGTGCCCTGGAGCTCGATGCCCAGGGGAGCTTGATATACACGCCCTCGCCGGCTTTCAAGTACGCGCCGGGCTGGGGCTCCTCGGAGCTCGGCGCCGCATCAGCGGCGGAGGGATCAGCGGTCGGGGAGGCACCTTGCGCCCCTGCAACCTCCGGGTCATCGGCGCGGTCACCGGACCCCTCGCCGGCCCCTGTGCCAGTGGCCCCGGCGGCCCCGTCACCGGTGGGCTCCTCCGCACCGACCCCTCCTTCGGCGGCAGCGACATCCTCAGTGTTGCCGCGGCTGTCATCCTCGCCAGCGACCTCAGCCTCCATCGGGTCCCCAAGGGGAGGATCTGAAGGCAGGAAAGAAAAGGGATAGTCAAGCAAATACCCAGAAGAAGGAAAAAGGAGATCAGCGAGATCCGAGGGGAAATCCCCGACAAGGAGGCTCACCTGCGCTAGGCTCTGTGATCACGGGCTCCGTCGCCGGGGGCTCGCCGGTCCCATCCCTTGCCGGGGACCCCTTCCTTGCCGGAGACGGCTCCCACACCGGGGAGTCGGCCCTCGGTGGCGTAGTCGAGGCCGACGACACCTCCGCATCAGCCTCCGGCTGCTCCTGGTGGGCCTGCTCTTCCCCTATATACAAAAGAGCCAATAATCAAGATATTGGCAGAAGAAGAAGCGACCATGCGCGCCCCACGACGGGAGGTGAATCGAGACACTCACGCTGGGGGCTGTGCTGGGAGCTGCTACGAGGGGAGGGGACCGGCTCCGTCAAAGTGGTCTCAGATGTATCTTCCGTCGCCTTAGCCGGATCGTCCTCGACCACCGGGACCCTGGCCCTCTTTGCCGCCCTCTCCGCCAAAGTTCTGGGACAGAACAGGAGTTTGGAGAGAGAGACAGATTAGATACAAGACAAACAGCGGCAAGAATCGAGGAAAAAGCGAGTACAGTACAAAAGAAGCCTTACTCCTCCTCGTCCTCGTCCTCTTCGTCGTCATCAGAACTCAGTACGGAGAGGTCAAACTCCGGTGCCCTCCCTGCGCGGCGTGGCGGAAGAGTAGGCTCCCTTTGGCGCTTGCCAAGGGTCGCGACAGGGTCAGGCGTGGCAGCCCGAGAAGACCCGGCCTCAGTTGCCGGCGCGGTTTGGGATCCTCCCGCGGCAATGAAGTTTGCCGCGGTGGAGCACGTCCTGCGGCGCCGCGGCTGCCGATCAGGCTGTGCCTCTGCCGGCTCTCCAACTCGACGGAGACGCCTTCTCGGATGAAACTGGGGCTGCGCCAAGGGCTCCGTCGGCGGCAAGTTGCTTGAAAACAGCCGGCCACTCGCACCCTCGGCGGGCTGGCTCGCCCCGGCCGCGGCCTCCCCTTCGCCATCGCCATCTTCGGCAAGATCTTCATGGGCGGCAAGGCTTGCCGCCTCAGCCGCTTCCGCCTCCGCCAGTGTGAAGCCAAACTCACCCGCAGCAGCAGCTGCCGCCGCCTCCTCGGCCCTGCTAGCAATGTACGCCAGTTCACTGGCAGTGGTGGCGCGGGTGAGGAGCTTCTGCTCGTCAGATTTAACCGCCGCCTCCGACAGGTCATCAAAGAATTGCTGCACGACCTCGGCGGCGGGCTCTATCCAGTTGGCACTTACCCCGTGCGAGTCGCATTCTGGCATCATCGCACAGATGCGGTCGCGCTGGGAGTTGTTGCACAAAGGGACGACACCCGCGCAAGCTGGAACCACTCAGGTGATTGGGGTCGTGTTTGAACGTCTCCTCAAAGATCGCATCCAGCTCCAAGACTGTGAAGTTGAAGTTGAGGCCCGGCGCAGCCTCATGAAATCCGGCCGGCATTTGAACAGCCAGCGGGCCTCCCCTTACGCAAAGGGGCGTCGCGACAGCGAGGAAATCGCGCCCGACCGCCCTGTTGTGAGTCCGCGTGCTCGAGCCGAAGGATTCGGTGGTGGCGATCGTCGACTTGGCATCATCAGCGACAGAGCGCCCGGTCATTGCGGCGCACCATCCGAAGTCTTGCGCAGCTTGGTGAACGACGGCGGATCGGCATCACAGATCCAACACCACTCCGCCCTCCACTCGCCCCATTTCTTTGTGAAGCTCACCGCAAGCACGCCTCCTTCATGCCCATCCGGAGGTCCATGCGATTCCGCCACCGGTGGCTCCCTTTTCAGCCCGAGGGGAAAAATAATGGCGAAAAAGAGCGACAGGGAAGGATACCAACGAAGTTCTAAAAAGCGCGAAACCGCCATGGTCGAACGGCGTTGGGGGTGAAATTGAGCGATGGAACCCATAGGTATTCATAATGTCGCAAAGAAGTCGAAAAGGTAGGCGAGCCCGCAATAGAAGAACAAAGGAAAGAAGTAGTACCCTCGGGGCACTTCTTGATTTGAAGCCTCATGAAAGCACCGGCGTGCGCGGATGCGCCCGCGTCTCCGTCGACCAAAAAAGGTAAAACCCCGCCCGCAGCGCATCCGGGGTGAGCTCAGGGGGGAAAAGCACCCGCCTCTTGCGCAGCGCCTCGAGCTCTTGTGCCTCGGTCGATTTCTCGGCCTTCGCGGCCTTCGTAGCCTTCCCGGCCTTCGGGGCCATGGCAGCGGGGAGGCAGAAGCGGCGGCGGCGACGGCGGCGATGGGCGGCGGAGCGCTGTTTCTTTTTCTCGATTCAGGAGACGGAGAAGAGCGTCGGAGCTTTCGGAGAAAGGAACCGCAAGTGGCGAAAGTGGGGGAACGGCCCCGTTCCCTCCGTTTATAAACAGAGGATGCGAACGCTACGCATTCTCTGGAATTAAGGGCCACCCACGTCTCCCACGACGCCGCAATCGACGCGTGCCGTTGCGGGGGAGCGCGTGTGACACGGAGCCCGATTCTGTGCGGACCCGAGCCCGCGTGCCGTGCCTTCGTCTTGGGCCTGGCCCAACAACGCTTCGGCACCGTGTATGGCCCAGGCCCGGGGGCTCCTGTCGGTGTACTAAAGTAGGGGGGCACCTTAGTACCCCGAACTTGTGCACGGGCAGTCGTAGCACCCCGCGGCAAGGCTCGCCTGACGTCCGGCAAGGCTCCCCACCATTCGTTATCACTGCCATTCAAGAACAAAGTACCAACCAAGAAAACGAAGGCCCCGGCAAGAAGAGCTTGCCGGAAGGCCAACCGAAGCATCACCAGAAGACTTGCCGCGACGCCCCGCGCGTCCCGGCAAGGCCCGACGGCCGGCAAGCTTGCCGGCACAACAAGAGAAGGGCCGCGGCAAGGCACTTGCCGCGGCAAGGCTGCCACCCGCACTCCAGCGCACCCAGTGACGTGTCGTCACAAGGCCATCCCAAGGGCACGTGGCGAGGCAATACGCAGCCATGCAGAGCGAGGTGGCAAACGGAGCTGACAGAGGCGCCGTCGTGGCACCCGGAGGCTCACCTAACGGTCACTCCACTTGCACTGTTGGGCGACCGGACGGGCATTTAATGCCCTTGTCCCCTGCCGTCAGAGTTAGGTAGGGGCACTGTTGTGCACTATTGTACCAACCCTCAATTTTACCTTTCTACCCCCTCTTCCTACGCTGCCACCTGTGGATCCCCCCTTCAGAGTATAAAAGGGAGGCCCATACGCACGTAGAAGGGTTTCGGTTCATTCGACACCCGCAACACCACCATATGCTCGCACGTTCGAGCTAGATTCTATAACAACTCGAGCAGCAAGAGGGGTGTTATCTCTCCGGAGAGCCCGAAGCTGGGTAAAGATCGCCTGTCTCCCGCGTGCTCGACCTCGATCTGCTCAGACGCTGCCCTCGCCCCCCCTGCCGAACCAGAAGGGGCCCCCGATTGCCCCATAGGTGCTCGAGGCCACGGATACGCGTCCGGACCCCGACACAGACCCGTCAGCTAAGAAGACCAGTCTCGGAATAACCGTACCGAGATAAAAGGACCGAAGAATTGAGGAAAAAGGTTATGCCGCTACCGGAAGAGCGAGGGAAGGAATTATCCTGAAGATCTGAAGAGATCGACACTGCCAATAATAAGGATGGAGTATATGAGTTTTGAAGGAACCGTATCAATATTTCTAAGGGTGGTAGCACCAGAGATCCCGGAGACGATCGATGGATTTTTGAGAAGACCCCAAACCCTAACCCATTTCTTGCTAGCCTCTCCAAATCTCGAGGACGAGATTCATTTTAAGGGTGGTAGGTTTGTAACATCCCAAAATTCTAAATTTTGGAACGTTATATCAAATAGATAGTTTTGATTGATTGTTTGATTGATTGACTGAAAGTGTGTGAAATTGAAACTTTTTGAAAGTTAAATGAGAGGGAATAAAAGGACTTTCCCAAACTTTCATTTTCTTTTCTAATCTTCATGAATTCAAATTCATTTCACCACAAAACCCTGGAGAGAAGATGACATGACTTCTTCCATTTATTTAAATGACAAGGGGTGTTGAAAATATTTGAATTTCATTTGGAAAATATTTCCAACCCAGAAACTTTATGCAACTCAATGATTTTCACGAGCGAGGATAAAATGACTTCTTCAAAACATATGAAATATGAGTTGGGAGTTTCAAAGAATTAAATTCAAATTCTTTTGAATTTATTTTCAATTTGGAGTTATTTGAGTTTTATTCAAATTATTTTTCTCCAAAAATAAAATATATGAAAAATAGATTAACATGATTCCCTAAATCGAGAAAATTGGAGAGAAATAAATTTGAATTAATTTTGGTATTTTTAAAATGATTTTTGTTGGATTCTATTAGACCAATAGCACTCTTTGAATTATCTGAATTTGTCTAAATTTTATTTAATGTTAAAAAATGTCCATTTGTAGAAAATATTTTTACGAAGATTTTGATATATTATATGCCTATATAATATATTTATTTATTTGGTTTTATTATTTTATTTACTTTGGAAAATGATTTAAAACAAAAAACTCTTCCCTCCTTGCTCGAACTGGGCGGCCCAATGTGTCGCTGCCCGGCCAAAGAAGGCCAAGATCGCTTCAAGCTCGGGACAGAGTCCCGAGCATCGCCGCCGCCCGCCGGACTCCGCGTCGACCTCCTACCCCTCCCCCAAGCCACCTCCTCCCCTCCTTCTTTATAAGCGCTGCCCGGGCCCCTCTCTCTCCTCTTTCACCTTTCTTGCAGATCGCCGTCGCTGATGCTCGCATCTCGCCGCCCGGGCGAGATCCGCCTCAACCTCCGCCGCCTCCTTGCCGCTCGCCGCTTTCTTTGCTCGCCGCCGCCCCGCGCTTAGCAGACCCCTTTCTTGCCGCCAAGCCCCCGCTGCCACCTCGCCTCGGCCTTGCTGGCGGAGTTCAACGCCGGCCGGATCCGCTCCGCCGCCGTCAAAAACCGCCCGCCGGTTTTTTTTGCTGAAAACCGCCCCGACCGGTAAAAACCGTTGCCCCGGTCCGCTGGTTTTCTCGGGTTTTTTTTAAAACACGGTTTAGTTTTTTTAGTTAGATCTATTCAATGAACGTTATCTGTTTAGAACTAGTTAGTGAGCGTTCACTCGGTAGTTTTTTTATTTTTTTTATTCAGGGACCTGTTAGTAGTTATTTCTTTTACAGATTAGTCCCTGTAGTTCAATTGATCACAACTTTTGACTCGTTTATCCAAATTCAACGAAACCAACACCCACTTCTTGTTACGATCTCCTTTATCTAGTAAAACAAATTAAACATGTTTTTGAAAGTTTAAAATTTGAATTAGATCAGATTTTGAATTTGAACTTTGTTTGATCATAACTTGGGTTTCGTAACTCCGATTTAGTTGATTCTTTTTGCAAATCGAAGCTCTTGACCTAAACTTTCTGATAAGGCCAAATTCACATAATTTTGCTACTGTTAGGAATTGTTTTATGTTGCAAGAGTTATTCGCTTGGTTTTGATGTTTTCCGAATCGTACTCTTCGTTCTTTCCGATCTTTTGAGTGATTGCTTATGTGTGGTTACTATTGGTTGCTTACGATAGATTGACTGGAGTGTGATGAATAAAAATATCAAGAGTTTTGAGTGCGAATCATCTTCATCAACATTGCAGGCAAGTTCACACTTTGACCATACCTTTTCTCATACCCAGTTTTATGCATTAGTTCAATCCTCCAAACCATTGCATGATTAGGATCTGAATTAAATTATGGATTATGGGAAATAGTTGAGGTAGTACCTATTACCTGTTTTATTTTCAAGCCCTTGGGAGTTACTTCTACATTTTCTTATTATGCCATGCTATGCTAGTAGACGTGGATTGGGTGAGTGAATTTCCATGACATATGTGAGATTGTTAATTAATGGTTTATTTAAGGTGGCAACTTAAACACACATCTGGGTGGATTGAGGCACCTGGTTTCTATCAAGACTTGCCTGTATTTCTTCGGACCGCCACCCAGGCTCAAAGGGATCATGAGATTATTCAAACTAGAAACTTCCGTGTGCAGCCACATGCTATTATGGGCTCTAGCATAGTTGACTAAGTCGTGCGAACTCTTACGGGGTGGACTAGCAGATGTAGGGGATGTAGGTTGGTACGGTCTACCCCTTACGTAAGGTGCAAGCGCTTCTGAAAGACTATGTCTTGGTCATCCGTTTCTCAAACACCATGTAGTGCGAGAAACCAAACGGAGGCGATCGAGTCATGTGGGGAAAAGTGCGCAACCTCTGCAGAGTGTATAAACTAATCATGATTAGCCGTGTCCCCGGTTATGGACATCTTGAGTATCTAGTACTTGATTTTCCTGTGAATCTCATCATGTTACTATAATCAATATTGTTGGGTTTTAATGAGTATTTTTAATTGGGATTGAGAATGTTGTCAACCATTCTCAATGTTTAACAACCACCATGATAGTTAAATAAATTTATTCCTTTGTAGTAGGGAAAAATTGGCTTTTCGCAAAAACATTATAACCATAGAGCCTCCACCAGCCAAATATGCATGTAGTGATAGCTTTTATTCATCATTGCTCTATGGTGTGAATTTGCCAGTACATTCAATGTACTGACCCTTTGTGGCTGCAACGTCTCATGTTGCAGATCTTACGACGAATAAGTGATACGTTAGGGTTATGATTCCTATACTCAACTTTGTCGTTGGCGTTGATGGGAATCCACAACCTTGTTGTTACTTCCGCTATTTTGGATTGAGGTAATAGTTTTTACGTTATTTTATACATGTGATTTACCTCTGTTATAAATCCTCGAGTACTGTGTGTGTCAGCATACCGATCCAGGGATGACACTTAAGCACAGAGACTTGACCGTCTGAGGTCGGGTCGCTACATTCGCCAGGCTCTCCAAGAATTACTTTTGGCCCAAGATGTTCCGTGATGTCTCACGCTTCACCAACTGATGCTCTACATGTCGCAAATCTAAGTCTAAAGCTCAATCCCATGGTCTTTACATGCCTCTTCCTATTCTTTATCAACCTTGGGAAGACATTAGCATGGATTTTGTACTTGGTTTGCCTAGAACTCAAAATGGCAAGGATTCCGTGTTTGTTGTTGTGGACCGATTTTCTAAGATGGCACATTTCATTCCTTGCAACAAGATAGACGATGATTCACACATTGCAAATCTCTTTTGTAGGGAAATCTTGTGACTCCATGGAGTACCAAAGACAATCGTCTCTGACTGCGACGTCAAGTTCTTGAGTTACTTTTGGAAGACGCTATGCGCCAAGCTCAAAATCAAGCTCTTGTTCTCATCCGCATAACATCCTCAAACCGACGGCCAAACGGAGGTGACGAACTGTACACTCTCCACTCTACTTCGCGTGTTGATCAAGAAGAACATCAAGGAGTGGGAGGAGTGTCTACCCATCACCGAGTACGCCTACAACCGTGCAAGACATACGACTACCGGCAAGTCCCCTTTCGAGGTCGTCTACGGCTTCAACCCGTTGTCCCCATTGGACATTCTACCTCTTCCTCTACAAGAGCGCACCAACCTCGACGCAAGTGCTCGTGAAAGCTACATCAAGAAGATGCATGAGGATACAAGACACACCATCGAGCGCCAAGTACAACGAATCGCGACCAAGCTCAACGTCAACAAGCATCCCATGATATTCAACATTGGAGACCTCGTGTGGCTACACCTTTGCAAGGACCGCTTCCCCAACGAACGCAAGTCCAAGCTTCTACCTTGAGCTGATGGACCCTTCAAGGTGCTAGCACGCTACAACAACAACGCTTACATGATCTATCTCCCACGCGACAAGTACAACGTGGGCGACATCTTCAACATCTCCGATCTCTCCCCGTACCATGGTGATGAGGATTTCGATCCAAGGTCGGATCTTTCCCAAGGGGGGGGAGATGATGCAGAGCATCCTTCGGTCATCCCCATGGACCTTCCATCACCTCACCAAGCACCAAGAGGACCCATGACTAGAGCATGAGCTAGAGCTCTCGAGACCGAGGTGACTTCTCTTCTTAGTGATATATCACATGATCCTCTCGAGACATGGCTACTACCTCAATCCGGAATGTTGTGCATGATTAGGTACCAAGAGGGCCCTCCCGAGGGTGCACATGAAGATGGTCAAGAACCCAAGTCCACGGAAGAAGAGAACCAACGGAAGAAGGCAAGAATAGCCTCCAGGCACCGGACATCCGGCAAGGACCCCAGACATCCGGCCCCTGGCGACCTACACGGCCAGGACTCTGCAGAAGATGCTACAGGGACCAGACATCCGGCGTCCAGCCCGGACATCCGGCCCCCCTCACCGGAAATCTGGCCTAAACCCCGGACATCTCGCACTGGCGTCCAGGAGTACATAAGGTTGCCCCGTCAGCCCGGACATCCGGCCAGCACCCCGGACATCCAGCGCCTCTCGAAGCAGCGGACATCTGGCCCCTCCGAGTGGACATCCGGCGCCGCCCATCCAGAGGACAGAACAGCCAGCTTCACCAGCCCATACATCTGGCCCTGCTGATCGGACATCCGGCCCCTCACAAGACACCGGACATCCGGCCTGACGCCCGGACATCCGGCCTTCCCTGTCTGCGCACAGTGTAGGGCCGAGGCCCATGTATCCCTCTTCACCCCTAGACTATATATACTCCATCCTCACCTACGTTTGAGGGTTAGCATTGTGATAGCTCATTTAGAGATAGAGCTCTGCTCATCCATACCGGATCTACTCCACGTGAGGGACGGTGCCTCTTCGGAGAAGATCCATTCGGATTCAAGGCCTCCATACGGAGAAGACAATCAAGACCTCCTCACGGAGAAGAACAGTTACTCTTGTATCTTCCTTTGTTGATTTTGGATCCCGTGATACTTTGTGCTTTCGGTGATCTAGCCCTTGTGTGACCGATTCCTTGTCAGTTGAGTGTTTCTCTCATTCTTCCCCGTGATTTCCCTTGTGTTCTTCCACGCGTTCTTCGTGTTTCCCCATAGGATCCACTCCAAACATGAAAAATCGGCCCCTAGGGTTCCGCCCTACATCAGAGGGCTTCTACATCATCGCCAAGGCCTCTCCAATGAGTTGTGAGTAGTTTACCACAGACCTTCGGGTCCATAGTAATTAGCTAGATGGCTTCTTCTCTCTCTTTGAATCTCAATACAAACTTCTCCTCGATCTTCTTGGGGATCTATTCAATGTAACTCTTTTTGCGGTGTGTTTGTCGAGATCCGATGAATTGTGGGTTTATGATCAAGTTTATCTATGAGAAATATTTGAATCGCCTCTGAATTCTTTTATGTATGATTTGTTATCTTTGCAAGTCTCTTCAAATTATCAGTTTGGTTTGGCCTACTAGATTGATCTTTCTTGCAATGGGGGAAGTGCTTAGCTTTGGGTTCAACCTTTCGGTGTCCTTTCCCAGTGACATCAGGGGTAGCAAGGCACATATTGTATTGTTGCCATTGAGGATAAAAAGATGGGGTTTATATCATATTGCTTGAGTTTATCCGTCTACATTAAGTCATCTTGCCTAATGCGTTACTCTGTTCTTATGAACTTAATACTCCAGATGCATGCTGGATAGCGGTCGATGTGTGGAGTAATAGTAGTAGATGTAGGCAGGAGTCAGTCTACTTGTCGCGGACGTGATGCCTATATACATGATCATGCCTAGATAATCTCATAACTATGCAATTTTCTATCAATTGCTCGACAATAATTTGTTCACCCACCGTAATACTTATGCTATCTTAAGAGAAGCCACTAGTGAAACCTATGGCCCCCGGGTCTATCTTTCATCATATAAGTTTTCGATCTACTTTATTTTGCAATCTTTACTTTCCAATCTATATCATAAAAATACCAAAAATAATTATCTTATTTTATTATCTCTATCAGATCTCACTTCCGCAAGTGACCGTGAAGGGATTGACAACCCCTTTATCGTGTTGGTTGCGAGGTTCTTGTTTGTTTGTGTAGGTACGAGGGACTTGTGAGGATCCTCCTACTGGATTGATACCTTGGTTCTCAAAACTAAGGGAAATACTTACGCTACTTTGCTGCATCACCCTTTCCTCTTCAAGGGAAAACCTACGCAGTGCTCAAGAGGTAGCACATATCACTAAGCACTTTGAGCAAGCAAGCCATTAAGCAACACATCATCCCCTTTTAATAGTATTGGCTTTTCTTATGGACTCAATGTGATCTTGGATCACTAAGATGAAAAATGTAGAGTCTTGAATTTTTGCCAATGTTTGTCCTTAGCATCTTGAAGGGGTTCCACATCCTCTTGTCATGCCACTCCAATGTTGAACTCATCTAAAATATACTAGATAGAAGTATTAGTCCAACAACAGATATGTTGACATTAATTACCAAAATCACCCAGGGAGCACGTGTGCTTTCATCTATGTTCTGAGATTGATGTTGCTATGACTTTTCTATGCTTAATGCTTGTCATTAGGGTCTGAGTGCCATGATTTCAGATCTGAACCTATTATGTTTTCATGAATGTATTTGTGTTCTTGATCATATCTTGCAAGTTGTAGACACCTATTACGAGTTATGATCTGTATACCCCAAGGTGACAATAATTGGAATTCTTTCTGGTGATTACCGTAGTTTGAGGAGTTCATGTATTCACTAAGTGTTAATGCTTTGTTCCGGTTCTCTATTAAAAGGGGGCCTTAATATCCCTTTGTTTCCATTAGGACCCCGCATCCACGGGAGGGTAAGACAAAAGATGCCATGCAAGTTCTTTTCCATAAGCACGTATGACTATATACGGAATACATGCCTACATTATATTAATGAATTGGAGCTAGTTCTGTGTCGCCCTAGGTTATGACTGCTACATGATGAATATTATCCAACACAACTATCATTGCCGATCCAATGCCTACGAGTTTTTCACACATTGATCTTTGCTAAGGTACATTTGCCATTGCTACTGTTACAATCACTACAAAATTGCTACTGTTAGTATTGCCACTGGTACCGTTACTATCATACTACTTTGCTACTAAATACTTTGTTGCAGATATTAAGTCTTTCAGATGTGGTTGAATTGACAACTCAACTGCTAATACTCGTGAATATTCTTTGTGTAGGAACGAAGTATGTCTACCATATGGGGGGGTGAATGGGAGTTTTAAATTTTCTTCAAAAAACTTAAATCTCTCAGAACCCAGTAGCGGAATAAACGATAAACAAGCTAAGAAGAACTACAACAGAGTACCGAAGGGAAACTAAGGCATGCACTAAAGTAAATTACATGAATGGAATGCATTGAAAGTAAACATGAGAAATGGAGGTAAACGAAGGTACTCGATGGAGACAAGGTATTTGTTCGACCAGTTCGTCCTTCTGCATAGGGACTACATCTAGTTGGAGGGGCTACGACTTAACATGGAAGATAATCTCTCTTCACCCTATTCTCCTCGACAATTGATTCGTCAACCGATGTCGATCATTCGTGGTAGATACTTCAAGGCGATCTCCGAACCTTTACAGACTTCTTCCTCGAGAACCACAATCACTCTTGGTCTCTAAGGATGTTGACACCTAACCATCTAGAGAGTTTGTAGCTCTCAAGAGTAATAGGCGGAGCGTACTAAACTTAGATTCCAGTTATGTTGAACCACTATCTAATTCTTCGGCTCTAGGGTTTTTCTCTCGGTGGATTTTAAACTCATCGCTCAGAGAGGGGGTTGCTCAACAATCTTCTCAGGAATCATACTGAGCAGCCATCGGACAAAGCCGGCACGGGGTGGCTATTTATAGCCGCAACCTTCCCAGATGGTAAATGACCATTTTGGACACAAGGTTCAGCCAATGGCCAACCGACACGTTCACAACGGTCAGATTTTGGAGCAACGGTAACATTACTTGAGAACCAAGTAATGGTAACGCCTCGGTCTGAGTCAAATCTCTCATAGCAAAGAAGATCACAGTCTCTTGTTGGCAAGTATTTACTCGGAGCACAAAGAGATTTCTCTCACAGCTTTCATAGGATTTGGGTTTAGCATCAGAGAATCAAAGCTTTGAACGCTGCACCTCTCTTAATAGTATGGTGGTCCTATGACTCAATGAAAGAAGAAGAACAACGAAATAAATGCTATGCCTTCACTTCGTCTTCATTCTTACCTAAGCACCGTCATTTGCTTCAAACATGTACCGAACCAATTTCTTAGACTTCAGCAATTTTTAGGGGTCACTCTTGTTAGCTTTATCTTCGGTGATAATCTTCGCTGCTGCGCAGGGAGATTATCTTCGTCGTGTTCACAAAACTCCTCGATTACTCCAGGGACCTATTACTCTGTATGCACTAGCAAACACATAAGTCCCATACTGTTTATGTCAACAAACTCCAAAAGATAAGGGGCCTATAATTGCACCAACAATCTCCCCCTTTTTGGACGGTTGTTGACAAAATAGATAATCATCGAAGTGAAGATAGATAAGCAAATTGTAAATCGAACAATAGTGAACTTGTGTTACTTGACTCGATGATGAAATATACTCCCCTGGATGTATGCAGGGTCAATTGATATACAATGAAATTCCTTGCAATTCATTTGAGTGTGTTGAGGATTTTCAATCATACGAGGTAATGATTCACACTGATGATAGATAATCCAGCAGAATAAAGTGCAATCATTCATAATTTCTCTTAATAATTCCACGTGCAAAATAATAAGCTTCAAGAGAGAATAGTGCAGCAGGCAAGGTTATTAATATTATATCCCATAACAGAAGTTTTACATCACATCACTAGAAATGACGTAATTATCTCAAAAGATAGAGCAAGAAAACACAAACACCAAATCCAATAGAGCAAATCTATCAAACTCTCGCTGTTATTCTCCCCCTTTTTGTCAACTAGTGTCAAAAAGGTGAGGAAGAACATGAGTTCTAGAAATAGGTGAATATGATTCACTCTGAGGCATCGCCGGAGGAACTGTCTGTAGAAGTTACTAATTAGGAGGTGTCTGGAAAATCTCCATCTTCAGCAGCAACAACAGATCCTTCGAGACTGGTTTCTTGGGGCTTAGAAGATGAAGGAACATTGGGATCAGCCTCATTAGACTTGCGAGACAGAGGATTTTCTTCTGTAGGTTTGACAGTCGGTGATGTGGCTTCTGATTCATCGAGTAATTTGCGCAGCTGAATTCAAAGTATTCGTTGTAGGTTCACGAGCTAGCAAAAGTGGAGTAGAGCGATCTTGATAATCTTCACCAGTAAACCCTTGGTCAATGTACTGATAGAGTTCTTGTAGGTGAGAGTGACTCAGTTGCTTCTTTGAGAAAAATTTCCGAAGCAGTTTCCATAAACACTTCTTGTTTTCTGCTGTGATCATATGCACTAATTTTGTTCGATTGTGAATGGCATTAAGCTCGGCTGCCAGATGTTCCTTCTCTTGGCGGTCTTCGGCCATATGCTTCAGTAGAAGCTATTGAGTGTGCATGCTCACTTCAAGATTTGAAGGAGGTTGAGTGCTCGGCAGTTGATCACGCTTGGACAGCTTTGGTCCATTGAAAGTGTGATGATAATCTAAAGTGCTTGACGTTGCTGCTTTTCCCGAAGAGAACTCTTCCATAACTTTCAGAGTATCACGCACAGGATGAATGAAACTTCTGTGACTGACTTTAGCAAGATATCCGGTCTTCATTGCATAGTCAACCACTTTCTGCATCCAGGGCGCAAATACTTTGATTGTTTTTGGACACTGAGCTAATTCCATTAGTATGCATATAAACATGTCTTTGACATCGAAGATATACCCTTGTGAGATCGCATGGATGGTGTTCAGAAGAACATCAGAGATAGCATTATCAGTATTCATCCCGGCCAGCGGACAAAGGGTGTATGTGAGTATGTGGTATAGCGTTTGATTGTCGAATGTCAAGTGCTTAGGCAGGGGGGGACCAATGTAATCATGAATTTTGTCTTCATCCATTATGCATCGGAAATCTTCATCAGTGATTGCATCAATGTTATGAACCCGAATATCACTTTTGCCATGTTCAAACCAAGGGAAAAGAAAGTGAATGACAAAGTCCATAGTAGAGCATTTGATTCATTTTCCTTCTGTCATCCACTCCATAATCCACTATGTGCTATTTGACTCATCTCCGGAGATATATAATGTTGCATAAAACTGAAGGATAATGTCCCTGTTCCATGGATGCTGATAGCCTAAGACATGTGTGAGACCAAAGTCTTCAATGTCTTGCAGAATTTGATTGAAACAGCCGATGTTCTTCATAGCAGCGAAGTCTGGGAATTCATGAGGAAATCTTCAGTCTGTCATAAAGAATATGTGAGTAGTATATTGCCTATTCCTGAGTCTAGAACCGAGTAGATTCAGATGTCCTGGGCTTTCTGTAAGGACTCACTCAAAAGAAAATTGTATGAGTATTTATGTTGAGCAGAGGCCCTTTGACGCCAAAGCCGATGGAAAATAATGGCATTCGCTCGCGAGGATAGGGGGTACTTCAGTTCATCTTCAACAGAAAGCATTTCATTGCCATAGATGACAAATTCTGAATGATGAGCTGATGGCAACTTTGCAACAGAAGGATCAACATCTGAGGATCTTCGAGCAGTGCCGAGTGAAATCCTCAAGGGAGAGGGATTTGCCACTTGTGCAGGAGCAGAGTCAGGCATCGAATCTTTATCAGTCATTTGGGGCTATTGTGGAATTGCTTTAGAAGTAGTGGGTGGAGCAGAGGGAGGAGCCGAATCATGTGGTTCCACGCAGTTAGGAGAAGCTTGTTGTTCAGATCAAGGAATTTCACCTTCTTCAGACACTTGGTGCTGTGAAGGATTTGCTTCAGGAGCTGGAGAGGCCACAAGCAGTATTTCATTTGGCCTTGGCGAATTTGATGCATTTGCAACTGATTCATGAGGAGCCGAAGGACTTTCTTGTACAGGAGAATTTCCTCTCTGTGTATTAGCATCTGGAGGAGGAGAATTTTTCTTCACAATTTTCCTCTTCTTCTTCTTTTTCCGCTTTGAAGTATCAATGTGCCCTTTGACCAGATCATTATAACCGGTCACTTTGGCTTGGTGATCAAGGAAAATCTCGTGAATGATTTGATTTAGATCAGAATGAAATCCTAGCCTCATGTGCTGAAGAATTATCAGAGCCTTGTTCACATCCACATAAGATTCTTCAAGCTGCTTGATGACAAACTTGGATTTCATATATTTCACTCAATTGTCGAGCTTGTTGAGTTGTGCAGTGAGGTCATTGATCTCAACCGAATCATTTCTCATATCTTAGATCAGATCAGACGCTTGAGAAATAATTTCAGAGGGGATTGGCAAAGATTCCACTTCTCCATCAAAGAAATCTTCAACAAATCTGTCAAGCTGCTCCATGATAAATGGATGATCGAAATAATGAGGTGCATCAGAGTTATTTTCAATCCGTGCAGCAACCTGAGTAGAGGGAGCAGTCTGTGCCATATTTACTTTGGTCAGAGGCATAGAAGCCAAGGGTTGAGTCAGTTTTGAAGCAAATTTGGCAGCATTTTCTTTCATAGCATCAACATGAGGAGCCTTTTGCTTAGCAGTAGGGGCTTTGGTTTGCTTCGCATTTGGCTTCGGAAGCTGTTCTGCAGGCTTAGCTGTGCCAACTGGGGCTTCGACCACCAAATCTTGCAAGTTAATTGCAACAGGATGAGATTTTGTGTTCACTTTGTCAACCATGGTGACAGTGGTTGCCGGGGTCTTCCTCTTAAATGGGTTCTTCTTCGGAGGTGCAACTGGGACTGCACTTACTCGAAGATCAGGTAGAACAGTGGATGTGGTGACTGTCGGTGTCAAAACCGGTGGATCTCGGGCAGGGGGTCCCGAACTATGCGTCTAAGGCTGATGGTAACAGGAGGCGGGGGACGCGATGTTTACCCAGGTTTGGGCCCTCTCTATGGAGGTAATACCCTACTTCCTGCTTGATTGTTCTTGATGAATATGAGTATTACAAGAGCTGATCTACCACGAGAACGTAATGGCTAAACCCTAGGAGTCTAGTCTATATGATTATGATTGCCTCTATGGAATAAGCCCTCCGGTTTATATAGACACCGGAGGGGACTAGGGTTGTACAAAGTCGATTACAGAGAAAAGGAATCTTCATATCTGGACGCCAAGCTTGCCTTCCACGCCAAGGAGAGTCCCATCCGGACACGGGTGAGAGTCTTTGGTCTTGTATCTTCATAGCCCATCAGTCCGACCCACATCAATAGTCCGGATGCCCGAGGACCCCTTAATCAAAGACTCCCTCGGTAGCCCCCGAACCAGGCTTCAATGATGAGGTATCCGGCGCACAGATTGTCTTCGGCATTGCAAGGCGGGTTCCTTCTCTAATTACTTCAAAGTAGCTGACTTAAAGAGCACTATCTGGCTTCCCATTTAATGTCGCGGCCATCGGCTTCCGTACCTTCATGACTTTAGCTTCCACGTGTTGAGCGAATACGAGAGGTCGGGGTATTTTGCACATACCACCATGACCATGTAAGAAAGTTTTCTATTTAAAGAGATGGGGATCTTCAGATCCATTCCACACCAAGCATAGAATCCTTAGAGCTTGCCAGGAGAAACCATTCCAACATGGCTAGCGCTCCCAGCTCTTCCTCCCGTCCCCACGGCCCCGGAAAAGCTGGTTGGGAGAAGTGCTCCGTATCCCACAGTCAGCTAGTGAAACTGCGCACACAGGGATTTCTTCCCCCCGCGGATCTAGTCCCTGTTCGAGCCGGATTGGCTTCCTTCGATGGCGGGGCTCAGACGGAGAATTTCCCCAATCCATCCAGGGGGAACGAGTGTGCTTCGTTCTTACTTGTTGAGAGGCGTCGGGTTTCCAATCCACCCGTTCCTCCGAGGGCTTCTGGAGTATTATGGCCTCCAACTGCACAATTTCACTCATGCCTCCATCCTGCATATCGCGGGTTATGTTGCTCTTTGTGAGCTATTCGTGGGTTGTGAGGCCCACTTTGAATTATGGAGGAAACTAGTCTGCCTCGTCCCTCGCAGCCAAGAGGGATCATTATTTGAAGTGGGTGGATCCAAGGTATGGCGCATCGCCGAGACCGAATACCTGTCCGGCATGCCAAAGAAGGCATCCGAAGAGTGGCCTTGAAAATGGTTTTATATCGAGGACATCGCCCTTCCCGACCTAGTCCGAATGGTTCTTCCTGAGTTTTTGTAACACCCCGGATGTAACTTTCCATATTTGTAACTCCAACTCTTGCCATTTTCGGCCGTGTGCTATGATATTCCCTCCGTGGTTGGGTTTTGTTTTCGTTTTGCATTTTGTCCATGTCATGCATCTCATATCATGTCATCATGTGCATCTCATTTGCATACGTGTTCGTCTCATGCATCCGAGCATTTTCCCGTTGTCTGCTTTTGCAATCGGCACTCCTATGTTCCCGGCGTCCCCTTTTACATTTTCCCGTGTGCGGGTGTTGAACATTCTCGGAATGGACCGAGCCTTGCCAAGTGGCCCTGGTATAGCACCGTAGACCACTGTCAAGTTTCGGGTCATTTGGAGTTCGTTTGGTACTCAACAGCTTAACCGCACTCTCGCAAAGGCCTCTTTTAAGTTGCAGCCCAACAACCCTCCAAAACAGCCCAATAACCCATCTAAGTCACCTCCATGCTCTCGATCGTTCGATCACGATCGTGTGGACGAAAACTACACCTCATTTGGACTCTCCTAGCTCCCTCTATGCCTATATAAAGACCCTCCCCGAATTTGGATCGATCCACCTAACCCTAAAAAATCCCAGATCCGCTTGCGCGGACACGTCCTGCTGGGCGGACAACGTCCGCCGCCGCCCATGTGAATCCGCGGCTGCCATGTGGGTCCCCCGCCGCCCACCGCCCGCCCGGCCAGTTCGCCTGCCCGCCGGCCCGGCCCAGCATGACCAGCGTCCGCCGTCCTCCCACGCCGCCCAGCCAGCGCCGCCGCCGCCGCTGGCAGCGCCGCCGCCCGCCGCCCGAACTTCTCCGGCGCGGCTCCCTCTCCGGCCGCCGTCCTCGCTTGCGGCCCCTCCGGCTCCGGTCGCCGCCGCTCCTCGGCCCGGCCGGCGCGCTCCCGGCTGCCCCGGCCTCTCCCTCGCCGGCCACCGTCCTCCAGCTCCGGCCGACGGACCTCGGCGTCCGAGCCGACCCCGATCCGATCTGAGATTCACGATGGTTGACTTTCTTCCCCGATTCCACCAAGTCATATTCTGTAATATTTTGTGGCATTTTCATTGCATCACATCTTCGCACCTGTAACTCCGTTTCGTGTGTATAATATGTCAAATTGTTCGTCTCGAAGAGTACATAATTTCATTCCATTGCGTCATTTGCATTTGTGCTTATCTTGATGCCCTAAATGCTGTTGGAAGAGGGCTTCAGATCGTTAGTTCCAGAATCTTATCAGCACGAGCTCTTTTGTCATTTTTGCCATGATTTATGTGTGCACCTTATGAACTTGAGTCCTACATGTGTGTTAAACTATGCCATGCCATCTTTCCAGGGGTGTATGCCATGTATTTTTGTGATCTATGTGGTGACTAGAACAAGCATGCAAAGTAGGGATGATAATGTTGCTGATTTCAGGAACTTAGTGTTTTCACTAAGTCTTGTCCTGCTGTTATTTTTATGCCATATGTTCATGTTGTTACAGAGAGATCTATACCCTTTTTGAGCATGATCAGTAAGGGTGTTTTGAACATATGGATGTGCTCTATCCATCCATGGCTTTGTTGGCATTTATGGAGTAGTCTAGCATGTCATTTTCATGCTCTACTTTTGCTTGAAAATGTTTCCTGGCAGATTGTTTGCATGAGATTCAATTTTCACGAGGTCGTTGTAGTTGATCCGTGTATGCTATGATGTTGTTCTTGCCATGTATAGCTTCTATGCCATGTATTCTTGATGGGTGTATGCTTAGTTTATCATGAGATGCTCTGTAGTGAGTGCATCGAGCTCACGAACATGCCTACTTGATATCTGTTTTTGCCATGCCCAGTTTTTCTGCTAAGTCTGAAATCTGTAATAAAACTTGCTATGTTTACATGGGTGCCATCATATCCTCTAGTCCTTTTTGGCTTATGGTCAGTAAGGGACTATTGATATATGCTTTGAGTAGAATCATGTCATGCCTTGTTTTGCTATTATAAGTTCTTGTAGCTTGTTGTTTTCTTGCTCTAAACATGCCTTCCTGATGTTAATTCCTGGCATGCTAGTATTTTCACCAAGTCTGTGAACCTGATATTTTTTTGCACTTTCACCATGCTTGTTTGAACATGTTATGATGTGATTTAGCCGTGGCTTAGTGTTCCTCTTTTGTTAATAATCTCCTGTAGATCATTGCCATATGCTTTGTTTTTATGTTGGGGTGCTGTAGCATAGTTTCTTGTTGCATGCTAAGTAGCATCGTGCTGTTAAACGCAGATTTGTGCCATTATTGTTTTGCTTGCCATTTGCAAACCGTGCATCCTATTCCGGTGATCTTTATATCGATTTCAATCAAAATCTTCTCATCTTTCCAGCGGCATACTTGGTTTGCCAAGTTGATGCCCGGTTCATCATTTTCCTTCCGGAGCATACATATGCATTGCATATCTCATCTCGCATAGCATGTCATGTATTGCATCATATTGCTTGTGCATTGATCCTTGTTTGATTGTGGTTCCGTTGCTTGTGTTCTTGCTTTGGGTAGAGCCGGAGGCGAGTGCGTGAGCGAGGAACCTGTTGAGAACGCCACGAGGATCAAGCCTTCGACAACTCGAGAACCTTGCGCAAGATGACCATACCTTGAAATCACTTCTATCTTTGCTTGCTAGATGCTCGCTCTTTTGCTATGCCTATGCTGCGATACCTACCACTTGCTATATCATGCCACCCATGTTGCCATGTCAAACCTCTAACCACCCATGTCCTAGCAAACCGTTGTTTGGCTATGTTACCGCTTTACTCGGCCCCTCTTATAGCGTTGCTAGTTGCGGTGAAGATGAAGTTTGTTCCTTGTTGGAACACGGTTATTTTGGGATATCACAATATCTATTGTTTTAATTAATGCATCTATATACTTGGTAAAGGGTGGAAGGCTCGGCCTTATGCCGGTGTTTTGTTCCACTCTTGCCACCCTAGTTTCCGTCATACCGGTGTTATGTTCCTTGATTTTGCGTTCCTTCTGCGGTCGGGTGATTTATGGGACCCCTTGACAGTTCGCTTTGAATAAAACTCTTCCAAAGAAGGCCCAACCTTGGTTTTACCATTTGCCACCTAAGCCTTTTTTCCTTGGGTTTCTCGAGCCCAAGGGTCATCTTTATTTACCCCCCGGGCGGTGCTCCTCTGAGTGTTGGTCCAAACTAGAGCGCTTTGCAGCGCCCCCTCAAGGAAACTTGAGGTCTGGTTTTAGTTGTACGGACTGCTCATCCGGTGTGCCCTGAGAACGAGATATGTGCAGCTCCTATCGGGATTTGTCGGCACATTCGGGAGGCTTTGCTGGTCTTGTTTTACCATTGTCGAAATGTCTTGATGTATCGGGATTCCGAGACTGATCGGGTCTTCCCGAGAGAAGGTTTATTCCTTCGTTGACCGTGAGAGCTTGTGATGGGCTAAGTTGGGACACCCCTGCAGGGTATTATCTTTCGAAAGTCGTGCCCGCGGTTATGAGGCAGATGGGAATTTGTTAATGTCCGGTTGTAGAAAACCCGGAGTTGACCTTAATTAAAATACATCAACCGTGTATGTAACCGTGATGGTCTCTTCTCGGCGGAGTCCGGGAAGTGAACACGGTGTTGGAGTTATGTTTGACGTAAGTAGTTTCAGGATCACTTCTTGATCGCTACTAGCTTCACGACCGTGCCTTGCTTCTCTTCTCGCTCTCTTTTGCGATCATAGCCACCATATATGCTAGTCGCTTGCAGCAGCTCCACCTCATTACACCAGCCTTCCCTTAAGCTTAAATAGTCTTGATCTCATGGTGTGAGATTGTTGAGTCCCGTGGCTCACAGATTCTACCAAAACAGATGCAGTACCGGCGATACCGGTAGCAGATGGCGAATCGAGCTGAAGTGGGAATTTGATAAGGCCCTTGGTCGTTACTATGTTTCATTTCCAGACGATCAGTAGCGGAGCCCAGTTGGGGCGATCAGGGATCTGTGTTGCATTTGGGTAGTATTCTTTTATTTTGGTTCCGTAGTCGGGCCTTGAGTGTAAACTGAATGATGGATGTTTATTTATGTATTGTGTGAAGTGGCGACTGTAAGCCAACTATGTATCTCTTTCCCTTATGTATTACATGGATTGTGCGAAGATTACCTCACTTGCGACATTGCTTTCAATGCGGTTATGCCTCTAAGTCGTGCTTCGACACGTGGGAGATATAGCCGCATCGAGGGCGTTACAGTTTTCAAGCGCTCCGTTGAAGAAATGCCATAGCTGGAGCCCTCAAAGCCTCAAGGAGGAAGATAGCACGGAAGTCCGTCAGTTGATGAGCAAGATAAAGACACTTTCTCAGTCCGGATTATCAGTGGTCGATGTAATGGCGACCTCCATAGTACGAGGGGTTCAGCCACTCCAATACAGAAGGCTCCCCATGTGGCACTATAATGGGGAAGATGATGCCTCCCGCTGTGGTCGGAAGGGTCCGGACACCCCCGCTGCTTTGGCCAAAATACTGGCCGAACTATACAAATGGGAGAAAGAGGAGTTTATTCGCATTCAGTGCCGAGATGGATTTTCCATGTACAATCCTCCCAGCTGGGTGAGTTCCAATCCCACTACTCTACTCAATTTACTCCCTGAGTCACTTTTCATGAAAATTAATCCGTCCATTTGTAACAGGAATGGCGGAAGATCAACAAGGGGCTCCACAGCCCAGCTCCACAACTAGAGGACCACAACCAGGACCTTGACCCCGGATTCAAAGAGGATTTAGATATATTCGTAGAGCTCGAGGATGGGGTGTTTTACCAGGCGAGCCATGATGGCACGGAAGTGGCCATCACCGCTGACTATCCTGGTATTCTCCCTGCCTCACATGTAAGTAATTAGGAGAGGTCCCTTCCAAAAGAACTTCCTCATTCTGCCTCACCCACTGCACTATCTCGTGCTCCAAAGGGGAGGCGCTTGGCACGCCACGCTGCACTTGAGGCGACTCACAAGAGAGCGGCGCCTACGCCGGGCATGCCTTCGAAGAGGAAGGCAAAGGAAAACACAACCGAGCCTTCATCAAAGAGGTATGGTTTCTTAAATACGCTCCTTGGCTGTCACATCGAAGTGTGACACTGTCCGTTGTGTTTTATCATGAAAATGTTCGCCGGTCTATGTCCGGGGATCCTGTCGGTCATGCCTCTACCAGCCAGATTCCAAACCCAAGGACCGAGGCTGACACGGGAGTAACACCGGATTGTCCTTCTGCAGAGGACTCAGATGATGTATCCGTCACAAACTCTGAAGTGGAAAGTGCCATGAGTCATCGGCGCCGGAAGTCCGCTCTTCGCGAACCCGGTTTTTCAGAAGAGGCTTTCAACGCCATCAATTCGGGTGATGCATACATCCGAGCTGCTCGAGATGGGCTTACCAAAGCCACTGACCAATATTTGAAAGATATGCGGGTAAGTACACACTTGTACAATTTTGATAATTATATACCAGTAGCCCCCGAGATTCGAAATAGTTGATGCAACTAATTTGAGGATCATTGTATATCCAGGTGCTCATAGAGAAAACAACATGCTGTCTCAAGAGCTGAAAAAGTGTCGGACCCAGCTAGCTGCTGCTACCGCCGAACTGGAGAAATCCAAGAAGGCAGTGTCTGGTAATGTTCCCCTCTATCGAGAACACATAATCATATACCAGGATGTCGGTGGGAAACGACACCTATGGGATCACAAGGATCCCTTCTGCGGTTGCGGAGCGCGGGATTGTGAGAAGAGTAGGATTAGTAACCAGCACAAGATCGTTTACCCAGGTTCAGGCCGCGAGGATGCCTAAAACCCTAGTCCTGCTTTGGTGGATGTATTGAGTGTTCTTGAGCTCTTGAACTAGCTAGGGTGGCTGCCTGGTTCCAAAGAGCCGAATCGCTCTCCAGTACGCCATGGGCCTCCTTTTATAGTCGAAAGGGGCTGCCACAGTGGCAGACAGGAGGTGGAAAGGCCTACAGTGCTATGAGCTTATCGCTCGTATTAGAGGACGAGGCACATTTAATGCGCAGCTTAGGTGTCCTCTTGCTTTATCGGGGATGGAAGCGAGGCCCGACCCATCCGTCGCCGCCCCCTCGCTTCGACACGCGCCTTGGCGAGCGATGCATGCGGCGCCATGGAGGCAGGCAAGCAGCTGAGGTGGCACGGTGGTGGAGCCTCCACGAAGATCTGCATGCCGCCATGCAGGCGTGTGCTGAGTTCGCCTGGAAGCTGCATGTTGCCACCACAGGTGCCTTCCCAGCTGGTTGGGCTGGCAGCTGCCTGTGAACGGCGGTGGAGGCTTGGTTGGTGCGGGCCTGGCAGTGGCCCCGCTGATGCCCTTGGCAAGGGTCTTGCTGGGTGGCCCGACAACGGTCTTGCCATGGCGCGCTGACGTACCAGGCAAGGATCTTGCCGTGGGTCTTGTGGGTTTCCTCGGCAAGGATCTTGTCGTGGATCGTTGCCTTCAAATCCTCATCTGATCTTGAATATTCTTTGTCTTCACAAAGATCTGCATGCCACCATGGAGGTGCCTCCCGAGCCCTGTCCGAATGTGGTTGATGGTGTTGGAGACCGTGGGTTCGAGGGTGGCTCACTCCGCTGGTGTGGTCGAGCCGCCCCGACAAGGGGCTTGCCGGGGCCGCCGAGGCTACCCCAGCAAGGGTCTTGCTGGGGAAACCTGTTTCGCTCATCTGCTCTCTGTGGTCTAGGTCTTTGGTGTTGCGCTGATTGTCTTGTGGCTTCGACTCCTCCCTTTTGCCCTGCTAAGTGTGGCTTCGACTGTGGCTCTGGCCTTACGCACAAGTAAGGGTACAAAGGAGTGCCCTACTTTAGTACACCGGCGAAGCCCCGGCTTGGGTCACACATAAGCGTTAAGCGTTGTTGGGCCAGCCCAAAAGCAGTCTTGTGGCAGACAGGCGGTTTACACCGCGGTAAAAACTTTTCGTCGCGCGCTTCCCCGACGTTGAACTCCGAAGTGGGAATGCGCTGGCGTGTCGCGTGACCAAAGCATGCTAGCGTCATCTTGTGGTGGACAGTAAAGAGGCGGCTTGTGTGTCTCCTCGAGACCGCAGGGCCACTGCTCATTTACTACCCTTACTTGGGAACCGTCGCTCCACACGTCCCATTGCGCCCGTCTCTTGCGCCATGTTTGCTGCATGCATGACGCAGAGCGAATGACAGGTGTGCAGGATACAGGAAGTCGCGCGCGCATGGGTCGATTCCCACGCGCATTGAATTGAGCGGGGAGGGCGGTCGATGGCCCCGCCCGTTGTCACTTCAATGGGCCGGATTGGCCGAAAGGGGCGTCCGAGCCCCGCCCCCGGCCCTTTATAAAGAGGGGAGCGGGAGGAATGGCGCCTCGCAATCCTTCATCATCCGCTTCTCCCTATTCCTACTTCCTCCTTTCTTCTGCCATAGTGAGGGGGCGTGGTGACGCTTCATCGGTGGCGGCGAGGGTCTCGGCAATACAATGCATCGCTCCTCCCCAAGAACTCGTAGCGGCGGAGCCGGCCGTTAGAGGGAGGGGGAGGGGGCAAGGTCGAGGCCGTCACGGTGCTCGAGGGAGAGGAGGACGGGGCAGTAGATCGGACTCGCCTCCGCCAGCAGCCCCTCTTCTGGTGGAGGTCCACGTCGGGGATAACCCTTACAAGTTCTTCATCAGGCTGCACCAGCCGCCGTGCCGTCGTCTTCGCCAGCCGTCGCGCCGTCGTCTTCGCCTCCCGACCCCATTTGCGTGGGAGATGGAGCTGGGCCCGCCGCAGGCGCTGCGGCTGCATATGAGGGCCTGTGGGAACAGCGGCACATGGGCCGACATCGAGTTCCCCGCCGCTCATGTCATGTATCTTCGCCGAGGGCGGAAGACTTTTGCCCGCATCCACAGCCTGACGGAGGGGCTCACTCTCCATTTCAAATTAATGGAGAGCGGCCTCCTCTCCATCAAGGTCTTCGGGCACTTCGGGACTCACGTAAGGTGCTACATGAAGAGCTCCTCTAACGACGGAAACTCTTCCTCAAGCGAGAGTGACGAGGAGGACAGCGGGGCCGATGACGGGGACGAGTCCGACTAGGCGTCGGACGCCCCGCGCCTGGGCGGGTGCGGCAGCAACAACATCTGCACCTAGCCGCTCCTCCGGCGGAATCTGCCGGGGGAGGGGGCAGCTCCTTGAACTTCTCGGGGTCGTCTCCTTGGGTGGCTGGCGTTGGGAGGCTGCGGAAGAGGAAGAGGGCGGGTGGCAAGGCCGTCCAGTCGGAGTACACGGGCATCGACACCTTCATCGCGTATTGACATCCTACCGCCTCGTCTTCGAGCTCTTCCCCCGGTGCCGTCATCACCAGCCAGCCTTTGGACAGCCATCGAGATGTTCTCTTGGTGCTTCCTGCCGCTCGTAGCTCGCCCAGGCGCCCCTTTTGCCCCTTTTCGCTTCCTTGACCTACTTCCCGAGGAGAGGGACAAGAAAGGGATTACGGGCATCTTATCTCTTTTTAGTCTCTAAGCCTTCGGGCCTTTGTTAAATTTAGAACTTGTAATCCTCTTGCTCATGTTTTTCACTCCGTATGAACTGTACATGTACGGGATGTTTTTAATGAAAAAGGGATGTTTGTCGGGTTTTTTGTTCGTGGGTGAAACCCGCGACAAGTAGCGAATCCTCGTTATTATTTAAGATAAACATTTTTCGCCCGGCAACAGGCCTTGCCATCCCCCCACTTTGCTCGACATTTCTCGCGCCCTTGGCGGAGGCAGGGATGAAGTGGGCTTAGGCTCCTCGTTCCATTTCCTTGCTGTCGCGACTACAACCAAACCCGGACCCAATAGATAATCCTTGGGTACAGAAAATGGGGAGCACGGTAGCCTAGAAATAAAACGAGGTTTCACATATCCGAGTTCCATATTGAAATGCATGATAGAGGATACAAGACTTATCTGGATCTGCATCCCCCGGCAACCTTGGCTTGCCGCGGTTGGATCCCCGTACTTGCAGCCCCCGGCAACTTTGGTTTGCCGGGGTCGGGACGCCAGTCCGTTCCCTTTCTTCCAAATAGCTCGGCAAAAGTGCTCATGCGCCCTATGAACCAAAGAGGACAGAAAAGAACAGAGAGACACGCACTAGACCTCTAAGCTAGGGGTTAGCCGCCGCTAAGCACTATCAACCCTAACCGAGGAAGAGACTCGACCTAGCATGCATGCTATAACTTAGGGCGCCAATGCTTCATTTATTTATGCTCAGGGTCTGCGCCTGGCTTTGTACAAAGGGTTACATGCCTCGCTGGCAAGGCTTTTACAAAAGGCTTTTACAAAGGGCCTGGTGACTCGTGTTACCTGATAAGGGCCTTCCCACTTTGGCATCAACTTGTTGGAATTCTTGGCCGACTGAACGTGCCGAAGAACAAGGTCGCCTTCCTCAAAGCTCCGGGCATGAACCTTGCGGCTATGGTAGCGGCGCAAGGCTTGCGGCAGCGTGCTGCTCTCATAGCCGCCCAGAGACGATCTTCCTCAAGGAGCGTTGCGTCATCTTGCCGCAATCGCTCTTGCTCAAGCTCATCATAAGCGAGCACTCGAGGTGACCCGTATATGAGTTCCGTGGGGAGAACCGTTTCTGCCCCGTAGACCAGGGCAAAGGGTGTCTGGCCGGTGGCTCGATTTGGCGTTGTTCTAATCAACCAAAGAACCGCCGGCAACTCGTCAATCCAGTGCCTTCCACTCTTGCGCAGCTTGTCAAAAGTCTTCGTTCTTAAGCCTCGCAGAACTTTAGCATTTGCTCTCTCTGCTTGGTTGTTGCTCCGTGGGTGTGCCATGGAAGCAAAACAGACCTTGCTGCCGAGATCCTCAATGTACTACATGAAGGTGTGGCTTGTGAACTGTGTGCCATTGTCGGTGATGACCCTGTTGGGTACCCCAAAATGGCAAACTAGCCCCTTGAAGAACTTGATGGCTGACTGCGCTGTCACCTTCCTCACCGCTTCCACCTCTGGCCACTTTGCGAACTTGTCGATTGCAACGTACAAGTACTCAAACCCCCCGATGGTACAAGGGAAAGGGCCCAATATGTCAATCCCCCAGACCGAGAAGGGCCAGGAGAGAGGGATGGTTTGAAGGGCTTGAGCTGCTTGATGAAGCTTCTTTGAATGGAACCGACACGCTTCACACTTGGTTACTAGTGCCGTCGCATCCTGGAGGGCAGTGGGCCAGAAGAAACCTTGCCAAAAAGCCTTGCCAGCAAGGGCCCTCGACCCTATGTGGGAGCCACATATGCCTCCATGTATCTCTGCCAACAGCTCTAGTCCTTCCTTCCCGGAGATGCACTTCAATTTCACCCCATTCGGTCTTTTTCTGTATGAGACGTTGTCAACGAATTGGTACAGAGCAGACAGGCGGGCTATTCTCTCTGCCTCTTCCTGCTCCACAGGAAGCTCTCCTTTTTGGAGTAATCGGACAGTGTGCTGCGCCCATGCCGGAGCCCGTGGCTCGACGACAAGGATCAAGGGCATCTCTTCTGCCACGGGAGCGGCCGTCTCTACGGCCATGGCCTGAGGCCCTGCCGGAGTTGGTTGCCCCGCGGCAGGATCGGCATCCACGGCAACATCTTCGCCAGCGGCTCCGGGGAGCTCGGTGGGGAAGTACTTGCCGGGGCCTAGCTTCCTCCCCTTGTTCTGCCCAGTTGATGGCTCAATGGATGGTTGAGTTAACTGACGCACAAAAGTACCTGGTTCCACAGGTAGCTTGAGGGCAGCACGCTTTGACAGGTAGTCGGCGATGTCTTTTTCTGTCCGAGGGACATGCTCTACTTGTATAGCGTCAAAGCGCTCCTCTAGTTTCCTCACTTCATCCACGTAAGCTTCCATCAACGGACTTTGATAATCTTTGTTGATCTGCCTGACGACGAGCTGCGAATCACCCCTGACGATGAGCTTTTTGGCTCTGAGGTCCGCCGCGATCCTGAGACCGGCAAGCAAGCCCTTGTACTTGGCGGTGTTGTTAGTTGACATCTCCCGAGGAAAGTGCATTTGGACGAATACTTGAGGTGCTGTCCGGTGGGTGTGACAAGCAGCACACCAGCGCCGGTGCCTTGCAGCAAAAAAGCCCCATCAAAGTACATGATCCAGTTGCGGCTCGTTTCCTTGCTGGGGAGAGTGGTCTCCTGTACCTCTTCATCGGGCGTCAAGGTCCATTCTGCAACGAACTCCGCCAAGACTCTGCTATGAATCGTCGAGGTGCTTTCAAACTTTAAACCGAAACTTGACAGCTCCAGTGTAACATCCCTAAATTCTAAATTTTGGAATGTTATATTAAATAGATAGATTTGATTGATTGTTTGATTGATTGGGTGAAATTGAGTGAATTCGAAACTTTTTGAAAGTTAAATGAGAGGGAATAAAAGGACTTTCCCAAATTTTCATTTTGCATTTTGATCTCCGTGAATTCAAATTCTTTTCACCACAAAACCCTGGAGAGAAGATGACATGACTTCTTCCATTTATTTAAATGACAAGGGGTGTTGAAAATATTTGAATTTCATTCGGAAAATATTTCCAATTCTGGAACTTTATGCAACTCAATGATTTTCACGAGCGAAGATAAAATGACTTCTTCAAAACATATGAAATATGAGTTGGGAGTTTCAAAGAATTAAATTCAAAGTTCTTTTGAATATATTTATTTTCAATTTGGAGTTATTTGAGTTTTATTCAATTTATTTTTCTCCAAAAAATAAAATAGACAGAAAATAGGGTAACATGATTCCCTACATCATAAAATTGGAGAGAAATATTAATTTTGGTATTTCTAAAATGATTTTTATTGGTTTTTTTTGTAGAAGTAGCACTGTTTGACTCATTTGAATTTTTGTAAATATTATTTGGTACTATAGAAATGTCTACCTTGTAGAAAATCGTTTTATGAAAATTTTGATATATAACATGCCTATATATACTTTTACGTTTAATTTCGTTATTTCGGTTTTCCTTCTGGTTCTAATTAAAAAAGAGAAACTGTTCGTGCGGCCCGTATTTATTTATCGCCTACATGCGCAGTATAGTAGCTTCTGGCGCCCCGTTGATTTTTTTCTCTTAAGTAGGCCAGGCCCAGCCAGCATTTTCCTTTTCAAGATTTTACTTTTCTTTGGCAAAAAGAATATGCAGCACGTACGCGCGCGGCCGGCCGATGGGTTTAGGCCCGTGCAAGGCGTTAGCCTTTTTCTTCTTTGTTTCGTTTAATTACGTCTATGTTTAGTCCCATATTACTTAGCCTTTGACCCCTAAATCTTTTTTCCACCAACAAATATAGACCCATAGAGCCTTCAATAATCATCCGATTCAGCTTAAATCAATATTTTGGTTTGACTAGATTCATTTAAGAAAAATATTTTTCTCCTCTCGTGCGCGACTTCTGGAAATTGTCCTCTCTCTCCGAAGTTGTCTTTTTCTGCTTTATAAAGGTATCTTTCTTCGTTTTTTATACTTTCGTAGTTTATTATTTTATAGACTAGTACGATAAAATAATTAGATTACCAATTAGTCTACGTATTTATACATTAGACCTTAGCCGTAGCTATTTTTTTTTCTCCATAAAATAGCTTGGCCCTGATTTTTCAAATAGCCATAACTTTTTACTCGTTTGTCCAAATCCAACGAAACCAACGCCCACTTCTTCGTTATGATCCCCTCTATCCATTAATCCAACTCAAACATGTTTTTGAAAGTTTAAAATTTGAATTAGATCAGATTCGAATTTGAACTTCGTTTGATCGTAACTTGAGCTTTATAACTCCGATTAGAGTGATTCTTTTTGCAACTCGAAGCACTTGACCTAAACTTTCTGATAAGGCCAAATTCACAAAGTTTTGATACTATTAGAAATTTTTTTATGCTGCAAGAGTTATTTGCTTGGTTTTGATGTTTTTCGAGTTGTTCTCTTCGTTCTTTCCGATCTTTTGAGTGATTGCTTATGTGTGATTACTATTGTTTGCTTACGATAGATTGAACGGAGTGAGACGAATAGAACTATCAAGAGTTTTGGGTGCGAATCTTCTTCATCAACATTGCAGGCAAGTTCACACTTTGATCATACTTCCTTATTACCCAGTTTTTATGCATTAGTTTCAATCCTCAAACATTGCATGATTAGGATCTAATTAAATTGTGGGTTTTGGGAAGTAGATTGAGGTAGCACCTATTACGTGTTTTATTATCAAACCCTTGGTAGTTACTTCTACGTTTGCTTATTATGCCATGCTATGCTAGTAGACGTGGATTGGGCGAGTGAATTCGATGACGAGATGTGAGATTGTTAATTAATGGTTTATTTAAGGTGGCAACTTAAACACACATCCGGGTGGATTGAGGCACTGGTTACTCGAGACTTACTGTCTAGGCACATGGGTTTCAGGACTTGCTGTTTTTCTTCGGACCGCCACCCAGGCTCAAAGGGATCATGAGATTATTCAAACTAGAAACTTCCGTGTGCAGGCACATGCTATTATGGGATCTAGCATAGTTGACTAAGTCGTGCGAACTCTTACGGGGTGGACTAGCAGATGTAGGGGATGTAGGTTGGTACGGTCTACCCTTTACGTAAGGTGCAAGCGCTTCTGAAAGACTATGTCTCGGTCATCCGTTTCTCAAACACCATATAGTGCGAGAAACCAAACGGAGGAGATTGAGTCATGTGGGGAAAAGTGCGCAAACCTCTACAGAGTGTATAAACTAATCATGGTTAGCCGTGTCCCCGGTTATGGACATCTTGAGTATCTAGTACTTGGATATCATATGAATCTCATCATGTTACTCTAATTTAATATTGTTGGGTTATTAATGAGTACTTTTAATTGGGATTGAGAATGCTGTCAACCATTCTCAATGTTAAACAACCACCATGATAGTTAAATAAATTTATTCCTTTGTAGTAGGGAAAAATTGGCTTTTCGCAAAAACATTATAACCGTAGAGCTTTTCCACCAGTCATATATGCATGTAGTGATAGTCTTTATTCATCATTGCTCTATGGTGTGAATTTGCCAATACATTCAATGTACTGACCCTCTGTGGCTGCAACGTCTCATGTTGCAGGATCTTACAACGAGTAAGTGATACGTTAGGGTTACGATTTCCTATACTCAACTTTGCCGTTGGTGTTGATGGGAATCCACAACCTTGTTGCTTCCACTATTGGATTGAGGTAATAGTTTTTACGTTACTTTATACATGTGATTTACCTCTGTTATAAATCCTCGAGTATTGTGTGTGTGTTAGCATACCGATCCAGGGATGACACGTAAGCACAGAGACTTGACCCATTCGGGTCGGGTTGCTACAAGATGGTATCAGAGCACATGTTGACTGTAGGACGTGACCCTAGAAACTGGCAAGCCCATAGGAAAGGTTTTTTCTCTACAACTTTCTTTTCAAAAGAATCTTTTACCTCTCTTCTCTTTTGAGCTTATTCAAATATTCCCTTTTAGTGAGACTATACCCCTTTCCCCTTTTGACCCCTCGAAGATTCGACTGATGAGACCATTCCAAGGAGTACAAGATATCGGACAACTAAGACCATTCGGAATGAAGAGGATTTTACCATACATTATGATAATGGAAACTGCAACTGTTGAAGACTAGGAGAATATGAAGAATTTCCAGATTTGGTATGACCAAGGAAAGCTACACTTATGGAACTTGACAGATTTTGTATGCTATCAGTACCCGAGATCAAGGTGTATCGGAGAAAGACTGGAACATGGAGCATTAGAACTCAAAGTTTTGTCAAGAAAACCCTCAGGCAGGAGATATCAACTATGGAATGGTAGCTCATGGAAATGACAAAGGGAAGAAACATGGATATCCATGATGCTATCGCTCGCTCATGTTATTGTCACCGTGAGGTGTTAAGGAAGCATCTTTCGAAAAAAATTGGATGACAAAAGGGCTAATGGAGCATTTGTCAGCGAAGGATGCAGTTTTAACCTTAGCTGGTGTATCACTAGGATCTGGAGTATTACATCAGGAAGTAAGATGGACCTTCGGGAAGCTGTATTTGATAAGGGAGGCAATTCAGTGAAGAACTCAGGAACCAAAAGCTGAAAGTAGCCAAGCTGGAGGAGCAAAACCTCGAGATACAGGAGATTCGTCAGGAGCTGAAGGACTTTAGGACCATGGTTCATGCCAAGGATGTTGAAACCCAGAAGTTCGGAATGCAACCCGAGAAATATTAAAGGATGTCATGAGAGACTTCGCGTCAACAGAGATCTGGCATAGGAACTTGAGAAGGACAAGCATGATCAGAAGAAGCCATCGGAGACATGACCAAGACTTGAAGAGTTGATGACGTTGAGATCTATAGACCATTAGAAGACCCAACCCCTGTTACATACTTACGTTAGATGCGACGATTGTGAGCTGTCATTTGTTTGATGTTTTTCCGGCAGCCACAATAAAATCTGTATTTTCAAAACTATTGTTTGTACTGTGTGCATCCCTCTCGATCTCTCTTATCCCACCCCAAACCCATGGACCCAATAGAGGATGAATGGAGATGAGCTCATATTTTCTAGACCGATGAGTCAATTGGAGATGGACGAATAGATTCAGAACATGGAGGATCATATGGAGAGTGACACTATAGCCAGAAAGGATATGACCCAGCATGCTCTTCAATGCTTTGAAAGAGGTGCTGCAACTTGGTGGAGAATGTACCAAACCATCAATGGATGGCAAGGAATAACCACTTGGAAGGAATTTAAGCTGACTCTGCAAAAATCACGGTTTGTGTCCCAGAAGTTGAAGCTTTATGGAAGTGATATGAAGAAACCTTGTGCATACAAATTTTGTGGAGAAATAGGTCACAATCATAAAGAAAACAAGGACGAATACCCTCATAATCGGAGGATTACCAAAGGAGTTAGCAGAGGATCTCAGGGAACTTCGGTTGGAGATTTTTCCCAAAGGTTTTGTTGCAACAATGGAAGTTCAGTCTACATTGCTGGGAAAGATCCGTGAAGCTCAGAAGGATGACAAAGAGATTGCAGAGGTAAGAGAAAGGATGAGCAAAGGAAAGGCCAAAGGTTTTCGTAAGGATGAGCACGACACCTTATGGTTCGAGGACCGTGTATACGTGCCTAACAATGCAAAGATCAGGAAGTTAATACTTCAGGAGGTTCATGACTCACCATACTCGTTTCGCCCTGGAAACACTAAGATGTATTTGAATTTGAAGGAGCGTTCCTGGTGGACTGGTATTAAGAAGGATATTGCGGAGTATGTAGTCGTAGGTGATGTATGCCAGAGAGTAAATGCAGAGCATGAGAAGCCAGCAGGATTACTACAGCCTATGCCGATACCCGAATGGAAGTGGGAGAAGTTTGGCATGAATTTCATTACCGGATTTCCCTGAACCCGATCGGGACATGATTCTATCTGGTTAGTAGTTGATTCACTTGACAAAAGTGGCTCACTTTATCCAAGTGAAAACCACCTATACAAGTGAGAAGTTGGCCAAGATATATTTGACCAGGATCGTATGTCTGCATGGAGTTCCGAGGACTATCGCATCAGATAGAGGAACACAGTTTACCTCAAAGTTTTGGAATCAGCTGCACCAGACTTTGGGTACTAGGCTAGAGATCAGTACAACATTTCATCCGCAGACAGATGGATAAATCGAGAGAGTCAATCAGATTCTGGACGACATGTTGAGAGCGTGTGCGCTAGATTATGGATCTAGTAGGGATGATAATCTACCTTACACGGAGTTCTCATACAACAACAGTTACCCAGCCAGTTTGAAGATGGCCCCTTTTTAAGCTTTGTATGAGAGAAGGAGCCAGACACCGTTGATGTGGGATGAAGTTGGAGACCGTCAGTTGTTTGGACCAAACGTGATCAAGGAGTCAGAAGAGAATGTTAAGTTGATTCGAGATAGACCGAAGTTAGCTCAATCCTGGCAGAAGAGTTATGCAGACTCAAAAACGCAAGGAGGAAGTCTATGAAATTGGAGACAGAGCATGTCTTCGTGTGTCCCCTCTGCGAGGAGTTAAACGATCTGGAGTTAAAGGAAAGTTAGCCCCGAGATTTGTAGGACCATACCGAGTTTGGAGCGTATGGGAGAAGTGGCCAACGAGTTGGAGTCACCCGGAGGACTGTCAGGAGTTCATGATGTGTTTCACGTTTCCCAGTTGAAGAAGTGCCATGCAGAGATGGCCAATATTTCCCTGTAAGGACGCTTGACCCTGGAAAGGATAAGGATGTTCCACGAAGTGGAGTATGGACTTCATAAGTATAAGTTGTTATCTCGGTATGTGGGACATTCCACGAGAATGAAGAGATGTATTACTATTGGATAAAAAGGAGGTATGATGTTGGAAATATGGATCAATGGAAATTCCATGATGAGTCTGAGTAATCATATCCTAGTTTGGTGCCAATAGAGGGAAGACAGTACAATTGGATGGATTTAAGAATACTAGGAAGTTGGAAGTTGGAATAATGATCAGTTGCTCGATGATAAGTTCAAGGACTACAAGTGATGAGATGGGCCATAACCCACAGGCCCCAGGACCTGCCAAGAAGCAAGCGCACTCTTGCTGAAGGGAAAACCCTTGGAAGAGGATATGCCTTTACCCACCGACGGTTCTATAGGAGTTTACGCAAAACCTGAGAGTTGTGAAGGACCGATAGGTGTTTGTTTGGCTTGTAGAATCAATGGATTTATCCGAACTTGGTTCGTCGACAAGAGAAATTCTGCAATGCTTGCGAGGATGACCAAGTGTTAGAATGCGAGATTCGCTAAACCATGTACAAGATAATGATTTGGGTGCGGGATGGATTGATCACCATACCAACTTACTCTTATTATTCGCCTTACTATGTGGGATGGTAAATCTGAGTGACTTACCTATAGTAGAGAGACGACGATATTAAACCTTGTTTGAACCATAGAATGGTATAGCAATTTTTCCCCTTGTACATGGCAGTTGTTGCCAACCGTAGATTATATGGTGAGGTTCAGCCCAGACCCGTTTTCTGCAGGAGAAACCATAAATTGTTGACCACCATGAGATATCGATAGTTGATTAGTATTGGCGCCAGACCCGTCAGCTAAGAAGACCCAGTCTTGGAATAACCGTACCAAGATGAAAGGACAGAAGTATTGAGGAAAAGTTATGCCACTACTAGGAAGAGCCGGAGATGGAATTTCACGAGATGCAGGAAGACCGACCTGATCATGAATAAGGATGGAGTATACGAGTATGGATGGAACCATATCAATGTTTCTAAGGGTGGTAGCACCCCAGACCCCCCTGAGACGATCGATGGATTTTTTCGAAGACCCCAAACCTAACCTATTTCTTTCTAGCCTCTACGAATCTCGAGGACGAGATTCATTTTAAGGGTGGTAGGTTTGTAACATCCCTAAATTCTAAATTTTGGAATGTTATATTAGATAGATAGATTTGATTGATTGTTTGATTGATTGGGTGAAATTGAGTGAATTCGAAGCTTTTTGAAAGTTAAATGAGAGGGAATAAAAGGACTTTCCCAAACTTTCATTTTGCATTTGATCTCCGTGAATTCAAATTCTTTTCACCACAAAACCCTGGAGAGAAGATGACATGACTTCTTCCATTTATTTAAATGACAAGGGGTGTTGAAAATATTTGAATTTCATTCGGAAAATATTTCCAATTCTGGAACTTTATGCAACTCAATGATTTTCACGAGCGAAGATAAAATGACTTCTTCAAAACATATGAAATATGAGTTGGGAGTTTCAAAGAATTAAATTCAAAGTTCTTTTGAATTTTTTTTTCAATTTGGAGTTATTTGAGTTTTATTCAATTTATTTTTCTCCAAAAAAATAAAATAGACAGAAAATAGGGTAACATGATTCCCTACATCAGAAAATTGGAGAGAAATAAATTTAAATTAGTTTTGGTATTTCTAAAATGATTTTTATTGGGTTTTATTGTAGAAGTAGCACTGTTTGAATTATTTGAATTTTTGTAAATTTTATTTGGTACTATAGAAATGTTCACCTTGTAGAAAATCTTTTTATGAAAATTTCGATATATAACATGCCTATATATATACTTTTACGTTTAATTTCGTTATTTCGGTTTTCCTTCGGTTTCTAATTAAAAAAGAGAAACTGTGCGTGCGGCCCGTATTTATTTATCGCCTACATGCGCAGTATAGTAGCTTCTGGCGCCCCGTTGTTTCTTTTCTCTTAAATAGGCCAGGCCCAGCCAGCATTTTCCTTTTCAAGATTTTATTTTTCTTTGGCAAAAGAAAAAATGCAGCACGTACGCGCGCGGCCGGCCGATGGGTTTAGGCCCGTGCGAGGCGTTAGCCTTTTTCTTCAGTGTTTCGTTTAATTACGTCTATGTTTAGTCCCATATTGCTTAGCCTTTGACCCCTAAACTTTTTTCCACCAATAAATATAGACACATAGAGCCTTCAAAAATCATCCGATTCAGGTTAAATCAATATTTTGGTTTGATTAGATTCATTTAAGAAAATATTTTTCTCCTCTCCTGCATGACTTTTGGAAATTGTCTTCTCTCTCCGTAGTTGTCTTTTCTCTGCCTTATGAAGGTATCTTTCTTCATTTTTTATACTTTTATAGTTTATACGATAAAATAATTAGATTACCAATTAGTCTACGTATTTATACATTAGACCTTAGCCGTAGCTATTTTTTTCCCATAAAATAGCTTGGCCCTGATTTTTCAAATAGCCATAACTTTTTACTCATTTGTCCAAATCCAACGAAACCAACGCCCACTTCTTCGTTATGATCCCCTCTATCCATCAATCCAACTCAAACATGTTTTTGAAAGTTTAAAATTTGAATTAGATAATATTTGAATTTGAACTTCGTTTGATCGTAACTTGAGTTTTATAACTCCGATTTGAGTGATTCTTTTTGTAACTCGAAGCTCTTCACCTAAACTTTCTGATAAGGCCAAATTCACATAGTTTTGGTACTGTTAGAAATTGTTTTATGCTGCAAGAGTTATTTGCTTGGTTTTGATGTTTTCCGAGTTGTTCTCTTCGTTCTTTCCGATCTTTTGAGTGATTGCTTATGTGTGATTACTATTGTTTGCTTACGATAGATTGAACGGAGTGAGACGAATAGAACTATCAAGAGTTTTGGGTGCGAATCTTCTTCATCAACATTGCAGGCAAGTTCACACTTTGATCATACTTCCTTATTACCCAGTTTTTATGCATTAGTTTCAATCCTCAAACATTGCATGATTAGGATCTAATTAAATTGTGGGTTTTGGGAAGTAGATTGAGGTAGCACCTATTACGTGTTTTATTATCAAACCCTTGGTAGTTACTTCTACGTTTGCTTATTATGCCATGCTATGCTAGTAGACGTGGATTGGGCGAGTGAATTTCCATGACAGATGTGAGATTGTTAATTAATGGTTTATTTAAGGTGGCAACTTAAACACACATCTGGGTGGATTGAGGCACCTGGTTACTCCAGGACTTGCCTGTCTAGGCACATGGGTTTCCAGGACTTGCCTGTTTTTCTTCGGACCGCCACCCAGGCTCAAAGGGATCATGAGATTATTCAAACTAGAAACTTCCGTGTGCAGGCACATGCTATTATGGGATCTAGCATAGTTGACTAAGTCGTGCGAACTCTTACGGGGTGGACTAGCAGATGTAGGGGATGTAGGTTGGTACGGTCTACCCTTTACGTAAGGTGCAAGCGCTTCTGAAAGACTATGTCTCGGTCATCCGTTTCTCAAACACCATATAGTGCGAGAAACCAAACGGAGGAGATTGAGTCATGTGGGGAAAAGTCATAAACCTCTACAGAGTGTATAAACTAATCATGGTTAGCCGTGTCCCGGTTATGGACATCTTGAGTATCTAGTACTTGGATATCATATGAATCTCATCATGTTACTCTAATTTAATATTGTTGGGTTATTAATGAGTACTTTTAATTGGGATTGAGAATCTTGTCAACCATTCTCAATGTTAAACAACCACCATGATAGTTAAATAAATTTATTCCTTTGTAGTAGGGAAAAATTGGCTTTTCATAAAAACATTATAACAGTAGAGCTTTTCCACCAGTCATATATGCATGTAGTGATAGTCTTTATTCATCATTGCTCTATGGTGTGAATTTGCCAATACATTCAATGTACTGACCCTCTCTGGCTGCAACGTCTCATGTTGCAGGATCTTACAACGAGTAAGTGATACGTTAGGGTTACGATTTCCTATACTCAACTTTGCCGTTGGTGTTGATGGGAATCCACAACCTTGTTGCTTCGCTATTGGATTGAGGTAATAGTTTTACGTTACTTTATACATGTGATTTACCTCTGTTATAAATCCTCGATCTTGTGTGTGTCAAACATACCGATCCGAGGATGACACGTAAGCACGAGACTTGACCCATTCGAATTGGTCGCTACATCGAGGCCCATTCACGATCCTCCCGTTGCATCCGGGTTATCAAGTTATCCATTACAACGGAGGCGGTGACCACGGTGATCTCGTGTGCTTGGAAGTAATGTGTGGCGGCTTTCTCGAGGCCATAAGGAGGCGAAGAGCAATTCTCACACACTGAGTCGTCGACCTAGCCCCCTGCAAGAGGGAGCTGACGAAGTAAACTAGGTGCTGCACCATTTTCTTCTTCTGCGCCACTTCACCCGGTCGCGCAGGCCCTGTTGCACTGGCGTCAGCCTTTGCCGGGGACTTGGTCTTGCCGAGACCGAGCCCTGCCGGGGAGGGTTCCGGCTCGCCATCCGTTGGCTCTGCCGCTGCTGCTGCCTCTTCGTCGTCCTCTCTCTGCGCCACTAGTGCGCTGCTAACCACCTGATTCGTTGCCGCTAGGTATAGCAGCAACGGTTCTTGTGGTCTGGGCGCAACCAGCACTAGGGTAGAGGATAGGTACTTCTTCAAATCCTGCAGCGCTGCCTCGGCCTCCGTGGTCCACTCCATTGGGCCCGTCTTCTTCAAGATCTTGAAAAAGGGAAGGGCACACTCCGCGGACTTGGAGATGAATCTGGTCATGGCGGCAACGCACCCAGTGAGCCGACGCATGTCTTTGATCCATTTAGGTGCCTCAATCTGCTCGATGGCCTTAATCTTATCTGGGTTTGCCTCAATCCCGCGCTGCGACACGAAGAACCCAAGAAGCTTGCTGGACGGGACACCGAAGACACACTTCTCAGGGTTCAACTTGAGGTTGATCTTGCGCAGGTTCGCAAATGTTTCCTCCAGATCTTGCACAAGTGTTGCTTTGTCCTTGGTTTTGACCACTATGTCATCCATATAAGCTTCCGTATTTCTATGTAGCTGGGGCTCAAAACCAATTTGGACTGCTCTTGCAAAGGTTGAGCCAGCACTCTTCAACCTGAAAGGCATCCATAAAAAGCAATACGTACCACATGGGGTGATGAACGTCGTCTTATCCTCGTCTTCTTTCGTCATGAAGATCACTGAGTAGGCGTCGAGGGATGATAACAGGTCGCACCCAGCCGTGGAGTCGACAATCTGGTCGATAAGCGGGAATGGGAAGGGATCCTTTGGACAAGCTTTATTGATGTCTGTGTAATCAATACACAGTCTCCACTTCCCGTTTGCCTTGCGCACCACTACCGGGTTGGCCAACCACGTTGGATGGAGCACTACCTTACCAAGCCTGCCACCTCTAGTTTTCTGATCTCCTCCGTGATGAACTCCTGCCTTTCCAGAGCTTGCTTCGACCTTACGCTTGGCGGGCGTGCATGAGGACGAGCGGCAAGATGGTGCTCAATCACTTCCCTGGGAACGCCGGGGATGTCGGAGGCTTGCCATGCAAACACATCGACATTCGCCCATCGGAAAGTGACGAGCTCGCTTTCCTATTTGCTGTCGAGGGTGGAGCTTATGGTAAAAGCTCCCCCCGTGCCGTCCTCCTTGACGGGCACCTTCTTGGTCTCTGGTGGTGCAGCTCTGGACTTCTTGCTCTTGCCGGTGGTGCTCTTTGGCACATCCTCAATGGGAGTGCAACACCCCGAAGAGGTGCGCTTGCCGGAGTGGGTGCGAGGGGTCTCACCGGTCTTTTTCCCTCCCGGGACTCCGTCGGCAGGACCAGGTGCCTTGGCAGCAGCTGCTGCAACTGCTTCCCGGTAGAGTTGGTCGGCGCAAATCAACGCGTCTTTCTTGTCGAAGGGGACGGTGATGATGTTCATTGGCCCGGGCATCTTCAGCGTGTTGTAGGCGTAATGTGAAGCCGCCATGAACTTGGCTAGCACCGGGCGGCCGAGGATCCCGTTGTAGGGCAAGGGGATCTCGGCTACATCAAAGACAATCCTCTCCGTCTTGTAGTTCAGCTTGCCTCCGAATGTCACGGGCAGCGTGACCTTTCCCTTCGGCTGGCTCCTCCCCTGGTTGACTCCTTGGAACATGCCCGTCTCCTCGAGGTCTCCATCAGGGATCTGCAGCCTCTTGATCACAATAGGTGAGATCAAGTTCAGACCGGCCCTGCCGTTAACCAGCATCTTCGTCACCTTGAGGTTGCGGATTGTTGGTGAAACCAACAACGGCAAGCACCCGACCACAGTAGTACAGTCAGGATGGTCCTCGATGTCAAAGATGATAGGTGTGCTGGACCACTTCAGCGGCTTCCGTGCATCGAGCGACGGCTCCACCGCTGTGATCTCACGTGCCCACTGCTTGAGCTGGCGGTGGGATGTATGCACCGAGGCGCCACCATCGATGCACATGGCCTTTGTGGCTTTCTGGAACTCGTGGTCGCTGGACTCATCGTCCTCGTCGTGATCATCATCTCCCTGCTTCTTGTCGCGGCCTCTGGCGGGCCTCTCCTGCTGATTATCTTTGCCGCGACAACCTCCTTGGCCGGCACGCTTCTTGCCAGATCCCTCGGCACCCTCTTGGCCCTTCTCTTTGTCCCGCCGCTCATACTCAGCTTTCTGCTTCTCAGCAAGCAGCTCCACTTGCCGGCAGTTCTAGAGGTCATGGCCCTTTGTGCGGTGGATCTTGCAATACTCACTACAAAAAAAAAGACACATCCGTGACATTTTGGGCCGAACGAATTTTTTTTCTGTCATACATATGACACTTCTATGACGGTAATTGTGACAAAACCCGGTATCATCATAGATGTGGTGGGCTCCTTACTCCTTTGACAGGAATTCATGACAGAAAATGGGCTTTTCATCCTGGGCGGGCTGGAGACGCAGCTGCATGACATTCTTTGGGCCGTCCATGCGGGAAAAACCATGGTAGAAGTGAGGGGAGGAAAATTTCGGGAGTTGCGATTCTGATGGGAGGTCGGGGCCAAGCGATCGTGTTTCTCGTCTGACAAAAGTAGGCGTTGGCTCTAATCGAACCCGAGCAAGGTGTTGGGCTCTAATGAACCCGGCGATTACCTTTGCGACTCTGGCGTTCTTGAACTGGCGATCGATCGATGGTGTTAAGCGAACCCGATGGGCGATTCGCCGCTCTGCCGCTAAGCGAAGGCGATCGATTGGATGAGCGATGGCGTTGAGGGGAGGTTTGGATGAGCGATGGCGGTGGCGTTGCCTCTGGATGAGCAGGAACCCGTGGTTGGAGGGCTGGATGAGCGATGAGCGGTGGAGGGTGGCCGTGGAGGGTGGTTGAGCAGGACCCGTGGTGTGGAGGGCTTGATGAGCGATGAGCGGTGGAGGGTGCCCGTGGAGGGTGGTTGAGCGATGGCCGGTGGAGTGGCGCACGGTGGACTGGATGAGCAGAGGCCGTGGAGGTGGTGGAGGTCGGCGGTAGCCGTGGAGGTGGAGGAGGTCGACGATGGAGATGAATAGTATCCCGTGGAGTCCCGTTTTGCGGTACGCCACACCCCTCCCGATGAACAAGACCCCCATTTCGACCGTAGCGCTCCAACACAAGTCCATTTCGTCCGTTTTGCGGTACACCACACCCCTCCCGATCAACAGGACCCCTAATTTGACCGTAGGAGGTCCGTTTCGTCCGTTTTGTGGTACACCACACCCCTCCCGATCAACAGGACCCCCGTTTCGACCGTAGGAGGTTCGTTTCCTCCGTTTTGCGGTACGCCACACCCCTCCCGATCAACAGGACCCTCATTTCGACTGTAGGAGGTCCGTTTCCTCCATTTTGCGGTACGCCACACCCCTCCCGATCAACAGGACCCCCGTTCGACCATAGGAGGTTCGTTTCCTCCGTTGTGCGGTACGCTAGGCCTCGTTTCCATCGCCTGTTCCATCCAAGCCGGTTGGCTCCCACGCGTTCCGTTGCCTCCCGATGAACACGACGCATTCCGTTGCCTCCCCATGAACACGACGCATTCCGTTGCCTCCCCATTAACACGACGCATTCCATTGCCTCCCCATGAACACGATGCATTCCGTTGCCTCCCCATGAACACGAGCCCTCGCCGTACGTATGTGCGAGTAGGCGTTCGAGACCCCGCCCGTATGTACACATACGTGGCCGTATTTTCTTTCTTGCACCCTGGCCGCTATACGTACGTGTACATACTACGTGCGTGCCTCTACTACGACACGTACGCGCCTCTACTACGACACGTGCGTGCCTCTACATCGACTAGTATATATGTACGTACACGTTCGCGACCAGAATGACAACGCTACTTACGCTTCGACCAGGTGGGTCCCGATCGAGGCAGTTCCTTGCGTGCGAAAATGTAGGTGGTGGGTCCCAGCAATGAGAGGCGAATCGTTTTTTGCCGGACGCACATCCTTTGCGTGCGAAGATATAGCTAGTGGGTCCCGGTGATCGATTAGGCGAATCGTTTTTTGCCGGACGCACTTCCTTGCGTGCCAAGATGTAGTAGTAAGTCGGCGGTCGGTAATCGTTTTTTGCTCGGGCGCACTTCCTTGCGTGCGAAGATGTAGTAGTGGGTCCCGGCGATCGGGGAACTTTTTTCGCGAAATCGGTGGCCCGTCCGTGGGTCCCATTGTCAAGTGGAGGAATCATTATTTTCCGCATAATAAGGAGGCACTTCCTTGTCTGCGGCCGTGGACCCGGTGTCGACCTCTCCACGTCTGATCCACGTCCGATGGAAGTCGTTCCTTGACCACGTTGACCACGCCGCGCCAAGAGCACCACGGCGGTGGGCGGCGGAGAGGCCTAGGAAGGGGCGACTTCGGAGCCGGGAAGACGCGAGAGTGGATGCCCACACGAAGAGGAGTACGAGGTTCACTGGTTGGTGCGGTGTGAGGCTCTTGTCGCCCATGAGAATAACGGGGGTGTGGGTGAGTAGAGGATGGCACGGCCGATGGTGGGAGTAGTAGGGGGCGGTGAGGCCTCCGCGACATCACAACCGGCCACAGGAGGCAGGAGCACGCGACACGACCGACGCTGTTTTGGGCGGCTGGAGCAAGAAGACCAGAGGTTGAAGAAGCACTACAACCGTTGGATGAACATCGTACGATAACAGGAGCTAGAATCGTTCATATTGACTAAGTTGACAAAGCCCTCCGTCCCCGTCAACTTGGTAGGCCCACAAGTCAGCCTCGGTATCTTTGGGTTCCGGTGGCGGGGAGTATTCATTTTTGTGCGTAATAAGGAGGCACTTCCTTGCGTTCGAAGATAGCTGGTGGTTCCGACAAGTCGTGAGGGCACGTTTTTTGCGAAATCTGAGGCCCTTCGGTAGGTCCACGATGTCGGTGGAGGAATCATTATTTTGCGCGTAATAAGGAGGCATTTCCTTGTGTGCGGCCGTGGACCCGGCTGCCGGCCTCTCCACGCCTGATCTACTTCCGATGGTGTCGTTCGTTGACCACGTTGACCATCTGCGTCGGCGCATCAAGGTGGTGGGCGGCGGTGAGGCCCCGGACAAACAACGGCCGGAGATGGGAAGACGGGAGTAGAGTCTTAAGCGGAGAGGTGTACGAGGTTAAGCGGTTCTAGTGCGGTGTGGTTCGGTGGTCGGTGGAGAAGAACGAGGAGGTGTGGAGGGTGGAGGATGGCCTAGCCAGCGGTGGAGTAGCGCTTCATAGCGAAGCGTGCTAAAGCAAGCTGCTAGCGGCGAGGCGGGAGGTGGTCGGCGCGCTGGAGGAAGAAGACGAGAGATTGAAGATGGATCTGGCGTTGGGCGTAAATCCAACGGCTAACATGTCGTAATCATTTGTTGACTAAATTGACAACGACTTGCGTTGGCTTCGACCTATTGGCCCACATTTCAGCCTCCAAAAATGTGGCACGTATTCAAACAATTTTTCAGAATTTGATTTTTTTTTTGCGGTAGAATTCTGATCAATTTGATCTTTTTTTTGAATTACAACCGTTAGCTGGGCTGGGTGAACAATTAATGTAGGTTTCGTGCGGCCCATTTATTTTATTTCCTAAAAAATACAGCCATTTGCACTTTATCTAGATACACGATTTTGCTGGGCTGATTCTAATTATAATTTTGGGTTGGGCCAGCAATGTTATCAAAAAATAAAAAAGGGCTGAGCATTTTGTTATAAATATATTTAAATAATAAGTGATATTATTACATTTGTCCTTAAATCTTACCAAGCTTTTGTACACAATCACTAGGATTTTCATGCCAAAACAATCCAGGATTTTATTTGTTAAGAAATTATTTTTATAAGTTAATAAGATGTGGGATATTGTTTTCTTACATATGTAAGTATCTGTTAAATATATGATGACAATAAAAATAATATATAATAACATATAAAATAATTTAAATATATATAATATAGTTAGAAGGGAAACATAAGTTGTACCTGGCGTTCCTATTCTTATATAGAAAAATAGAATAGACATCTGCGTTTTCTTCAAAAAAAAACATAAATTGGGCTGCCAAAAATAAAACCTCGGATGGGAGGTCCATAGGCCGGTTGATACATGACGGCCCTAAGAAAATACAAACAGGCCCTCCCATCCGAGGTCGTGGGCTGCACATGTTAAAAATGAAAGCCTAGACGGGGCAGCCCAAAACCACGTCCAACACTTGCCAAAACTTCGTCCCTCGTTTTCTCTGTGTTTCGCACACTCAACATTGTGTGGGCATTTTGACTGTGCATCATATGAAGATATGCTATGCATGAATGTTGATCAGCATGATGTTAACTGGCTGGTAGTTCCATTTTCGACCACGAATAAAACTTCCAACATGATGTTAACCCTGTTTGAAAAGGCCGTGTTAATATAAATGCTCTGCCTCTGAAAGTTGGAGTTTCTTATCCTGAACTTGTAGTTTTTTATTTGAAACTGAAATTTGCAGTTTCTTCTCGTCTGCACTTTTATACTCCTATGAAACTACATTTTTTTAAGTGCTAAAAATAGATCTCTAGAATTCATAAAATTCTTCATATGCTCAATACTGCAAATCTGAAATTCAAAAGACATTCATATCTGAAAGTACTCTCAGAATATACAACAAAAAACACAATTCACAACCTGCAAATACTGACAACCCTAAGCTCCTTCTGACAATTCACAACCTGCCCGACTATTGGGCTGGGGGGCAGTCCCCTCCTATTCCTCGGTGGCAGACAGCCGACCCGTGAGACGATGTGAACAGCAAGGGAGACGATGGCGGGGAAGCGTCGTCGGGCCAACTGCTTTTCTCCTCTTGCAGTTGGGTTCGGTCGACGAAGACTCCACCGGCTCGCTCTGGCAGGACACCCTCACAAACGGCACCCTGTAGATGCTCGATCCTTCAATCTCTGGTGGATGCTCCATCTGGGATCGATACTCCCACCACCGCTCCCTCACGGTCGGATTCGGTGAATCTGTTTGCTCCATGGCCCAGAGGAGCAGCTCTATGTACTCCGGCGCGACTCCCTCCGGGAGTATCGCCGCCTTTTCACTCTATTGCAGATATTTGGCCATGGATGTCACCGTCGCTGCTAGTTGGTCCTTGTTGTTAAACCAAGACTGTATCTCCAACATCCTAGCTAGCTTCACAGGGTCGCCATCTGCGATCCTCACGTATCGGTTGTACTCCTCCATCGATCTACTTCTCCACAGCACCTTCACTTTCGTGGCGGTGGTTTTGAATGGAAGAGGAGAGGAGGCGGCGCTGGTTTTGGATTAGAGCGGGAGAGGAGCAACGTTGGTTTTGGATTTGGAGCAGAGAGGAGGGCGGTGGTTTTGAAATGGAAGAGGAGAGGGCGGCGCTGGATTTAGATTGGAGCAGAGAGGAGCGGCAGTGGTTTAAGAGGAGAAGAGCGGAAGAGCGGCACTGGTCTTGGAAGTATTTTTTTGTTGTTTTGCGTATTTTGGGTCAAAGTTTGACCACGTACTGTATGTGACAAGCAAAATGTGAATGCATGTCACCAAAAATTGTATCGTTTGGTTCGTATCTGAATGTACTTTCAAATTATATTATTTTTGCAATGTATAACATATATTTTATGTGCGAAAATCATGGTCAATTAAGACCCAGAATAAAAGGGAGACTAATTAATGTGGGGTTGCTTTCTTAATTGAAGGGTAAATTGATTTTGATTTTGATCCAGTCACAGTGCGCCGGCCCTCTCGCCCAATCCTAAATCGCTGCCGCATGCTCCTCTCCCTCTTCTCCATTGCGAAACCACCTCCTCTCCTCTCCATCATCTCCATTCCAAAACCACCGTCTCGCCTCTCCCTCTTCTGATCTTCTCCATTGCAAAACCACCTCCTCTCCTCTCCATCATCTCCATTCCAAAACCACCTCCTCTCCTCTCCATCATCTCCATTCCAAAACCACCGTCTCGCGTCTCCCTCTTCCGATCTTCTCTCCATTGCAAAACCACCTCCTCTCTCCATCAACTCCATTCCAAAACCACCTCCTCTCCTCTCCCTCTTCTCTATTGCAAGACCACCGTCTCTCCTCCCATGTTCCAAAGCTAGCACCGGACCACTCAGAACGACATCTATGGAGAGGATGCAGCAGCGAATTAGGCAGATCGCCGGCGGCGACCAGGCAAAGTTAGCCAGGTTAAAGGAGATCCTTAGTTGGTTTGACAATGAGTGGGAGATTTCGAGGACGGTGCGGGCCATGTGGCAATGTATGCGAAAGAGCGAGACGACGGCGATGAGGGCGGCGATGTACATGTACTCCTCGGCGGCGATCACGCGCGATCCTCGAGTTCATCAGTATCTCCTATGGGCAATGGAGCGAGACAGATTCGCTCGGCGCGATCGGCGGAGGTGGTGGGCGTCTGGTCGAAGGTCGAGCACCCAGAGGATAACGAATCGATCGAGTATGGTGTGCCGTTTGTGAGGGTGCAGAGCCAGCCGGAGCCACAGGAGTATTCGTTCTCCCACCGCAATAGGAGGCCGGATGGCACGACGTCGCTTCCCTGACGTTCTCCACGGTTCCCTCGACACTCGCCTCGTTTCAATGGCGGCGGTAGGGTTTAAGGTAAGCTTTGCACTAACCTAATCTTCCACCTGCTCATGCTTACAATCAGTGTGACAGCTAATGAAAATCATGCTTTCAATCAGTCTCCGAGTACTACGCCAATCACCCTAAAATAGCTCTGGACCTTTGGGTCAAAGTTGTGACACAGTGTACAAATAAACAAAAATAGATTGGTGCTTCTTTGGAAAAGAGTACTCCTAGAAAACTGCCAATATAAGCTACTAGTATTTGGTTAGAGGATTTCTTTGCCAAGAAAGATCCGTCCACGAGAGCGCCACACATCCCTTGGTTGTGGTGGATGCCAATCGTGCATGCAGCATGGTTGGTGTCTGTAATTTTACTTGGCACACCTTGCACTCTGTATATATGCGGTTCCATACGTACATTTGTGCAGTTCAGCAAAATGCAGCTGAATAACCCTATTTGCTGAGATAATGAAAAAGCGTGATTACATTATAGTGGCACTAGTTGATGAAACACACAAAATAAATAGAAGAAAATATTGTGATAGTATCATAGTATGCCATCTCATGAGGGCGAGATGGGCCTGCGACGCCTCATATGGTACGCCTCATACTGGACATCGTCCCAAGTCTCCCAGATATACCTTCTGCCAGTGATGAACAACAGTGTACAGCGGTAGTACAAGGAGGCGCCTTGAGACATTCAAATCTCTATTTTGTACATATCAACTAAAATTAAGCACCCGGTTTGCGAAGCGCTTAAACATTAACAATGGGACTAGTTGATGAAACATACTTTAACAAAGAGAAGCACTTTCTTTATCTACATTGGAAATGAAATGATAGAGATGACACTCGCTCTATTTTACCTGTATTATTACTTCATTTTATCGGTGACACTAGGAATTGACGGTGGAAAAGCGAGGTGTACCGTGCGTCGCAAGGATGGAGGCGGGGGTGCTTAGACTAGGAATGCTGAAGCTGGCTCTTTCAGTCACCAACATGGATGATTCAATTCATGGGACCTTTTGGTGCAGTTCACCTAAAATGAAGCAATGTCCCGTGAGCTAGCAGCTTCTTCTTCAAATTTTTTTAAGAAAAGGGCTCCAGCCCTGGTTCCATTTCCATCAGAAAACGAAACCCATAGAGCTTCTTCTTCATTAGTTGCAATAAAATTGAGCAACATCAAGGTTGGTTGTGAAGCTCCTGGAATGCTCAACTATCATTTGGATATCATTTGTGCAGTTCAACTAAGATCGAGCGTGAAATGTATATCTCTGTTTGCACAAAAAAGGTGGAAAGGAGGGTGACTAACAAGTGATGAAACATGCATCAAATGAAAAGAAGCATGTTCCTTATCTGAATGGCAATCCTACAAGGACAGTAGCAATTTCTAAAGCAGTGGCATTGCTAGATATTAGTGTGGGCATTAGGATTAACTATGACAACCGTTAAATACGACATTACTTTGGGCACGGGAGAGTAGGCGGACCAGGACAGTTGCATTTCTAACGAAAAGAACCAACTTATCTTAATGGGAAATTTTAGCAGGACATGTAAAGAAGTGCCATTGATTCATATTACTGGAGGCATTACATTGAAAACAACATTGGTTTAACATGTCCTTACTTTTAACAGTGCGACTGCTACATTTTACCAGTGGCATTACATAAGAGTGGCTCGGGGCAACAAACATCAGAACATGATATCTGGGTTGGTCCCATTTTTGTTCGGTATAGCCACCTTATACTGTGTGAGGCTAGCAAATCTAGTGCTGGACTTACTCTGTTGACTTGTCCCCCTATCGGGGGCGGACGCGTGAGGGGAGGCGCCCATGCATCACCTATGGGGCGGGAGCCCTTCGTGTGTTGATGCGAGGCGGAGGAGGCCTGAGAGGCAGATCGAGGCGATGCACGCGGGCGGATTTTTACCCAGCTTCGGGCCGCGATGGTCGCGTAAAACCCTACTGCTGCTTTGTGTTGTATTGTGCTTGGGAGCTTGGAGAGCTACAGTAGCAGCTACACCGAGCGTGGGAGTTGCAAATGGTTCCCCACCCCCTCTACGTTGTGCATGGGCCTCCTTTTTATAGGGCAAGGGGTCACCGACAGGTGTCAACGTAGGAGAGAGGGGTAAAAATGTAAAAGAGGTGGTAGTTGGAACAGTGCGGGAACAGTGCAGCTACAGTGCTCGAACAGTGGATTCTACCTACTTTTGACAGAGGGGGACAAGGGCATTTAATGCCCGTCGCCGTCGCCCCCAAAAGCTCCCGTCCTTGCGTCTCCGTGCGCCGCGGCGATGGATCCACCACCGTGGAGTGCCACGCACCCTTCATGCGGCACTGACTATCCGCCACGCGTCTCTGGAGAGAGTGAAAGGCGGCGCATGGGCGAGATGAGCTGGAGTGCGGGCACGCAGCGCAGCTCTCCGGCAAGTACCTTGCGGGTCTTGATCTTGCGGACCGGGGATTGTCGGGCTTGTAACTTGTCGCTCCGGGCCCTCGCCGACGGCGTATAAGCGTCGGCGTGTCTTCTGATTTAGCCTTCTAGTCTCCCGGCGAGCTCCTCTCGCCGGGGCCTTCGTGAGTGATGTAGTCTTGAGCACAGGGGCGGCCTTCCGGCAAGCTTCTCTTGCCGGGTTTGATCTTCTATCTTGTACACTTTGTTCTTGAATGGCTTGATATAGATCGGGGATGGTCTCGGCAAGCATATGGGAGATCTGCCGGGGGGCTGCAACTGCCCGTGCACAAGTTGGGGTAATGAGGTACCCCTACCTTAGTACAAGCACAGAGCCCGGGAACTGGGCCACACACGGTGCCTAAGCTGTTGGGCCAGGCCCAAAAGCAGTCACAGACATCTGAGGCCCACGGCGTGCCGAATCTGCTACTGCATCCGCCGCTTCCCCGAGCAGCACGCGTCGATTCTGGCGTCGTGGGAGGCGTGGGCGGCGCATGCGATCTTTAAGGCATCCACCCGTGATCGTGGCGCGAGTGAGGTCGCTTCACCCGTCGCCCCGGCTCCGCTTTTTCGCCACGCGGCCCGCATGCACGGGGAGCGTGGGCGGCGAAGATGGGAGACCGAGCCGTCCGCAGGCGAAGGAGGCGGCGGCCCGCTCCTCGGCCTGCTCGCTTCTCGATTGGTCGGAAGGGCGGTTGAGCCCCACCTCCCCTTTAAAAAGGCGGAGGGGAGCACAATAGCCACACTCATCCTCTTCTCCCTTCGTCTTCATCTCCCGTTCTTCTCTCGCCATGGAGGAGAAATCCGGCTCTTCGACGGTGGCAGCGAGGGTCGCTTCCAGCAGCGCCGCTCCTATCCTGCTCCCATGGCGGCGGAGCCCGCTCCGAGAAGGAGAGGGAGGCGTGGCATGACGAGGCGAGGCGTGGCGAGGCGGTCGGGGAGAGGCGGTCGCGATGATCGCCTCCCTCGTCTCCCCGGCGTCTCGACCACGGTGCGGTCCACACCGGAGATGACCCTGGGAGTTCTTCATCAAGCCGCCGGGCGCCTCGTCGCCGCCTCCGCTGCCGGCCCCGTTCGCGGACGCGATGGGACCGGATCCACCCGGCGTGATGGAGTTGCGCATGAGGGCTGCGGGATCAGCGGCACTCGAGTGAGTGTCGTGTCCCAGCCCGGCGTGATGTTCTTCGACCAGGGTGGAAGACATTCGCCGGATCCATAGCTTGACGGCGGGGTTTACCCTCCATTTTAAGTTAATGGAGGGTGATCTTCTCGCCGTCAAGGTCTTCGGCGACTACGGGACCCGGGTACGCTGCTGTGTGGACAGCTCCTCGGATAGCGAAAGCTCCTCCTCGGCGAGAGGCGAGGAGGGGAGCGGCAGCGACGGCGAGGGATGGCGGGTCCGACTAGGCGTCGGACACGCTGCCTCGCGCCACCGGCGACCCGTCTCAGTCGCCGGCCTTCGAACTCCAGGGCCGTCTCCTTGGGTAATTTGGCGTAGGGAGGCTGTGGAAGAGGAAGAGGGGATGGCGACAAGGCCGTCATGTCGGAGTCTGAGGCGAGGAGCCCTTGACAGCGTGCCGATGTCCCACCACCCGTCTTCAAGCTCGCCTCCGGCGCCCGTCTCCGCCAAGCTCTGGCGGCCCCGGGTGTTCTCTTGGTGTCTTCTGGCGCCGTAGCTCTCGGGGAGTCGTTCCCCATGCCCGTCACCTTGCGCAGCTCTGGGGCACTGGCGGCGCCACCGCCACGCTCTCCTAAGCGCTCCTTCGCCCTCCCGGCAAGCTTCTCTTGCGGGGTTCCTGACCTACCTCCTGAACTCATGAGCAGAGAAGCAGGAGAAGGATCAGGAACCTTATCTTTTTAATTTGTAAGCCCTCGGGCCTTAGCTGCATTAAGAACTTGTAATCCTCTCTATCATGTTTTTCATCCTCTGTGGACTTGTATCGACTAGGATGTTTTTAATGAAAAGGGAAAGCTTGCGGTGAGTCTTTTACTTGACCGTGCCTTGTGTGTTCTTACGCTATCGGGGAGCTTGCGGGCGGACACGCTTGCGAATCTTGGGACAGCCAGCTGGCGGTGTTGCTTCCGGCAAACAACCTCGCCGGGCGATTATGACGCAACAACTTCTGGCGGGCTCGAAAGCAAGATAAGGGTGCAGCAGCACACTTGTGTTTGTTGAGCGGACTCGGAAACAAAACAAATGCAAGCTGAGGCCACGACTCGGCTCCTCCACGTACGGGTTTTACAAGACACGTTCGTTCAAAGACGTAGTCCCGCTCTTCCCGGTCCATGAGAGGATGCATGACGAGGGATGAAAAACTTATCTGATGTCGCAGCCCCCAGCAACTCTAGCTTGCCGGGGAAGAATCTTGGCGCTCGCAGCCCCCAGCGAGGCTGGCTTGCCGGGGAAGAACCTTGGTACTCGCAGCCCCCGGCGACCCTGGCTTGCCGGGCCCCAGGTGCTGGTGTGATCTTTCGGCTCCTCCTTGTTGCTGCAATTTCAGCCATGAGAACAGCTGAGATAGATCTGCAACATCTTCATTATTTTCATGTATATGCACGTAAGTCTTGATTATGCAATACGATGCCGCACTCTGCCCTTCGTATGTTTGTACTCTACGCTCTCGGGGAGCTTGCCGGGGCGAACACGCTTGCCGAGTGCGGGACAGCCCGCTGGCGGTGTTGCTTCCGGCAAGCAACCTTGTCGGGCGATTCATGGCGCTTAACTTGCGAGCATGCTCGAAAGCAAGGTAAGGTGCAGCAGCACACTTGTGTTTGTTGAGCGGACTGGAAACAAACCAAATGCATAATCGGCCCTGACTTGGCTCCTCTCGCTCAAGTCTCTCATCGAAGGACATCTCACGGCGGGGCTTGCCACGTTACACCTCTACTTTACATCCTTTGTGCGCTTTACCCTCGCTTTTAGGGAACTTGCGGTGCTTTACACACTTGCTGAGTGCGGAACATCAGCAGCCCGCTGGCTGGTGTCGCTTCCGCAAGCAACCTTACCGTGTCGGTCGCGGCGACTTAACTCTTGGCGGACTCGAAAGCGAAACAAGGGCGCGAAGCTGGTGGCGCTCACTTTTAACTTCGTTGGCGTGCTCGAAGCAAGATAAAGTGCGGCTATTCACAGGCAGGCTCCTCCGCGCTGAGGTTTTGCGCACAAAAGGCGAGCGACGAGGATATAACAAATAAAAGCATGGGATTAAGGGTGCTCGCACGTAAGCTCGAGCAACTTAGCTTTTACATTTACGGTTTCCTCGCGCTTGCGGTGGAGCTCGATGGCGCGTCCTCGGCGGCAGCGCAGCACTCCGGAGAGATGCGTTTGCGGAGCGATCACGAGCTGCCCTCGTCGGGCTTAGGCGCTCGAGGGGCTACGCTTGCCGGAGGTACGCCCGAGCCGTCCTTATCGGACTGGCTTCGATGGCGCGTCCTCGGCGACAGCAGAAGCGCTCGAGATGCGCTTGCGGAATGGAGGGCGCGGGGCGAGCGGTGCGTGGGCGGATATGCTCGGACTCTAAGCTGCGTTAGGAGGAGCGAATCTGCCTCGACACCTTCGCTTTGCTCATGCACGGACGGTGGTCCGGAGCATCCCGCGAGCCTCCGGCACGTTCTTGCCCCAGCATGCGAGTATCATCTCCCGTGGTACGGCGCTGCTGGGTTGCCGTGCGCTGAGATGGACGCGGATCCGCGGAGACCGAGGCGCGGTCATCCGTCCTGTCCCTGGATCTGGTGGCGCCGCGAGTGCCCTCGCCGGCGGCCACCCTTCGTGGCGTCTCCTCCGCCCACCGGCGGCCGGTGGCGGCGGGTGGGACGCAGAGCAGGTCTGCGACCCTCGGCTCTTGTCTTGAGGCCATGGCGCGATTGTCGGCGAAATCGGCCAAACCGGAGAGGTTGATGAAAAGCGCGCCGCTGAACGCCGGATCAGGTCCGCACAACCTCGGCGCCCTACCGCGCGCTTAAAGATGTCGGGGCGGACGCGTGAGGCGCGCGCGCCGCGCTGCACCTATGGGGCGAGAGCCTTCGTGTGTTGATGCGAGGCGGAGGAGGCACAGAGAGCAGATCGGCGATGCACGCGGCGGATTTTACCCGGCAGACGCGATGGTCGCGTAAACCCTCTTGCTGCTTTGTGTTGTATTGTGCTCGGGAGCTTGGAGAGCTACTGAGAGCAGCTACACCGGCGTGGGAGTTGCAAATGGTTCCCCACCCCCTCGTTGTGCATGGGCCTCCTTTTATAGGGCAAGGGTCACCGGCGGTGTCAGCGAGGAGAGAGGGGTAAAAATGTAAAAGAGGTGGTAGTTGGAACAATGCGGGAGCAGTGCACTACGATTGCTCGAGCAGTGGATTCTACCTACTTTTGTGAGAGGGGGACAAGGGCATTTAATGCCGTCGCGTCGCCCCAAAAGCTCCGCCCTTGCGTCTCCGTCGCCACGGCGATGGATCCACCACCGTGGAGTGCCACCGCACCCTTCATGCGGCACATGACTATCCGCCACGCGTCTCTGGAGAGAGCTGAAAGCGCGGCGTGGGCGATGAGCTGGAGGCGGAACGCAGCGCAGCTCTCCGGCAAGTACCTTGCCGGGTCTTGATCTTCTTGGGACCCGGGGCTTGTCGGGCTTGTAACTTGTCGCTCCGGGCCCTCTGACGGCGTATAGCGTCGGCGTGTCTTCTCGATTTAGCCTTCTAGTCTCCTGGCGAGCTCCTCTCGCCGAGGGCCTTGCGGAGTGATGTAGTCTTGAGCACAGGGCGGCCTTCCGGCAAGCTTCTCTTGCCGGGGTTTCGATCTTCTATCTTGTACACTTTGTTCTTGAATGGCTTGATATAGATCAGGGATGGTCTCCGGCAAGCATATGGGAGATCTGCCCGGCGGGGCTGCAATGCCCGTGCACAAGTTGGGGTAATGAGGTACCCCTACCTTAGTACACCGACACCCCCAGTCCCCACTTTCTTTCCTTTTTCAACCAATAGATCGGGTTTATATTGAGTTTGTACTGTGTTTCCCTTTATTTCCCTATTAGACCTAGAGACCAGTTGGATAGCCAGTCTTTGCTACTTTTCGCCCCCCCATTATTTCCTCTTTCGACCAAGTCCTAGATTCAGGTAACAAATCCTCCCCCACCCCCACCCCCTTTCTTCCTTGTTTGAACCAAGTAGTACTAGATTCGAGTGCATGAACTAGTTTTACCTCTTAAACATAAAAAATTAGGTGGTTTTCAAACAGCCGATCGATCCTATCTGAGGGGCACGAGAAATAGTAAAAGTTACAAATGCAGCGACGTCGGGAGCTCGGGAAATAGAAACAAGGCGGTTTGAAGGAAGTTATACCTGATGGTCGTCGGGATGTCACTAGGTGCGGCGGGAGGCCGGATCTGCCCACACTACGGCAGTGAGGAAGAAGGGGTCGGAGGCCCTCCCTCGCCAGCGGTGCTTGAGAGAGAACGGCAAGGCAGGCTGATCGAGACGCGCCCAGCAGTGGGTAAGGGCCGTCAACGAGGATGACCGCGTGAACATTGCACCTTCTCACCTTCCCCGGCGGAGAGGATCCGGCTGGATCTGTGACCAGCGGTGAGCAGAGAGAGAGAGAGAGAGTGGCCACTGCTGTCGTGTTTAGATCTGGAGAGGCCAAGCCAGTGTGAAGAGAGCAACACTAGCAAGCAAGAGCGGAGGCTCCTGCCTATATAGTGGAGTAGTACTTAGTTTTCTTTTGTCTACCGGAGCCGGCTTGACCTCATCAATGACTGTCGAGAAGTCTTCATGCACGTGGCCCGGAGGCGCAGTTGTCGTCATTTTGATCTAAAGCGCCGGATTATAACATATAACACGAAAAAATGCCACATGACAAGAAATCATAACCTCACTGCCCAAAGGAGACAACATGAATCCCGACGGACAAACTAGACAAGGAACAAAGCTCAAATTAAAGATAAACTCGTAGAAAAGGGGTCCGTCGATAGATGTCCTAATTAACATAGCCGGCTTGACCTAGATGGCAGTCGAGTAGTCATTGTTCGTGCATGTGCCCCCAATGACTAGCCCAACTCAGTTGTCGCCGTTTAACCCTCGCAGTGATCCGAAGCACATGACACATAATTTTGCGAGATGACAAGAAACCTTTTTTTAGATTTCTCACCACAACTACAGCCATGTACAACACAACCTGCACGATGTGTAGACGATAGCCAATCCAGGCGTGTCTGCTGGAGTCTGGTCACATGCATGGACGAACTGATCTTCCATGTCTTGCAGGGATTGTCTAGGCACCAACATAGTACAACACTTCTCTAGTACTATCGCTCGTCTCCCTCTTCTACTAAGTCACCCGACTTGTGGGGCCGGGGAGCGTGCCTATGGTCTGTTCTCAATTGCCGTCCCACATGAGTGTGCGAACGCAACATGACGCGCGTTCCATTCGGAGAGCAGCGTGCCAGACCGGCAAACCGGCTGGGGTGCGACGCGAACGCGACGGGTGTGCTGTATACTCCATACATGTGTACCACCATTTTCTAGACGCTTTGCTCCATGGCGCGGGCGCAATCCATGGATACAAAATTAGTATACTGTATACTATTTAAAAGTCGAGGGCGGGGCTTTTCCTGCCCGGTAGGCGGCGGGACAGTTCCACCTAGTCGGTTCGACAGAGAGTAGGCTGCTACAAATGTAGGGCTGTGTGATTTGACAACGAGTTACTGCTGGACAGGTGGGGCCCCGTGATTTGACTTGCCATTATCATTTTAACTACGGCGCTACGATCGGCGTGAGTCTCTCGATTCCTGACCACCTCAATTCAAACAACCCCGTAATTTTTTGTGACATGCATGAAAATTTGGTCATTTAAATTTATAGTCAAAATTTGGCAAGGTGCATCAAATCAACACATGCAAGTATCAAAAGGAAAGTCACGGCATGCATGCATGCATTGTACTCCCTCCGTTTCCAAATATAAGTCTTTTTAGAGATTGCAACAAGTGACTACATACGAAGCAAAATATGTTTACATACGAAGTAGTCCATTTGAAATGTGTAGAAAGAATTATATCGAGTGTAGTGCTTTGATGTGTTGCGTCAACTCATACAAGACCGGGAAATTTGATTACTACAACGCCCTCTCCCTCGCGTACTGAGCTCCGATGCCTTAACTGCACCTGCCTTTGGCTGCATGACAGGAGGGCCAACCACCTGTTGGGCCCACCTGTCATAGACGCAAAGGTAGGAGCGATAAAGTAAACTTTCGCTACTACATTTGTCCCTCCCGCACGAGGTGGATGGACATGCAGCAGTGGATTCGATACTGTAGAAGTAGGAGTAACATCATTGTTCGTCTTCTTTAAGAGGGAGCGTAACCCGAACGTGGCAGTTGCGAACGCTTGCGTGGTGCAGTGCCTTGGAGCACGCACATACTAGCCAGGCTCTTGCATGAGACAAAATTGCTATTGTTTAACAATTAAACTCGATCATCCATTGGTTGATACTCATTCTGCATAGGTCCACGCGCTTAGCACCGTTTCCTCCTGGGGTCACCAATGTTTATTTGCTAATTAATAGCATTGCATGCAATGAACTAGCCATTGCAAGTCATTAGAAGCATGCACACCTCTCATCTCTTATTGGTTGATATGTCAAGAAACAAGAAACAAGGTAGAAGTTAATGCACCACGCCTAAGTGTTTTGGGACTATTTGGTTTTCTTAAGATGACTTACACACCTAGACGGAGGGAGTAGTATAGCCATGTAAACCGGAAAGGAGTATTTGCCTTTCTAGAGATTTCAACAAGTGACTAGACTACACCGCGTGCAGTACTCCCTCCCTTCCGGTTTATAGGGCTCAAATCTCAAATCTCATGAACCAAGGCATTTTGCGATTGGAGGAATGTATCTCATACTTTACAAAACTACCCTAATTAAACTTATGCATTAATTACGTAGTTCTCTCATTTTCCTCTCCGCCTTGGTTGCGGTGCACAATATTGAGCACTCCTATATGACAAGCCGCTCTATCTACATGCGGGACATTTCAAAGCATCCGGGCCCGCGTGCCATCCACTAAATCACAGCGAGGTGCTACAGTCGAGACTCACCTGTCACCCCGGTGTGGCTGTCACGACCCGTCATATCACAAAACCCACACCTTTACCAGTAGTGGTAAGGTGGCCTCGAAGTTGGACTGGACGAAGCAACCATCATTTCACTGGAACGCTCGTTCAAGCCCTTTCTTCCATTTCTTGAAGAAAAGCTCATTCCAGGCTACTCACTTCTGCCATTTTTCTTCTGTACCGACGAAGGAGAGGTGGGCGAATCAGTTATGCTGCTATATTTTCATTCCAAGAATCTTCTTTTTGCGAAGCACCGACCGATTCTCACATCCTATTCTTTTCCTATTTTCATTGCGATTGTGGTTTCCTTTCGATTGCTTTTTTGTTTGTTAGTTCATTGATGGATCTGGAGCACTAGGCAAAGAGTTGCCGGCGGACAACCCACTGGAGACAGCGATCTCCAGGAAGCGAGCACCGACCAACGAGTTGACCATGTTGGTGGGCCAACCCATGGAGACGGAGAACTCCAAGAAACAAGCACTGGCCAAAGAGTTGATGACGTTGGCGGACGAACTCCTCAAAGAAAGTTGAAAGAACAGCAAGGGCCCCACCGTGCCTACCCCAGGAACTCTGATGGCCACCTATGCGAGGCTCAAGGGTGAGTTTGAGGAGATAGTCGCCGTTAAGAAGCGGTATTCCCAGCAAGGTGATGGCCCCATCGAGGGCGAGGAGATGGCCCCGGAGGATGAGATCCCAGTGAGCTGCACAAGGTAAAAAATAATGGCTTATTACCATAGTTGTGGTTTTGATTATTTGCAATGTGCTTGCTAATATGTTAGGGTTGTGCGGTGCGGTGGATGTCCTTGATGATTCCGATGTTGCGGCCCGTCTGTTGGCATCGCCGGAGATCGATTCGATGCGTTGTCCATCCTGTGGACATTGCCCGAAGATCAATTCGATGTCGCGATCGATCCTGTGGACATCGCCCGTAAATCGATTCCCATGCGCTGTCCGTGCTATGGTCATTGCCGAGATCGATGACAAGAAATAGTTAGTCGCGCTAATCCTTGAGGGTAGTTTGCATTGCCTGCGTTTAATTACCGAGCGATGCGTGTTATCAAACCATCTTAGGGCTAGTGCCTTTGTCTTGTGTGGGCGGTACTTGCTACTTTTGTTTGATAGTGAATCATGCGAACCCTCTCCGAGTTATGGAAACAGATGTATCCTCACCAGCTTTTGATGTAATATATGGCATGCTTAGATGTAAGTTTGAACTGTTTATCATATCAGCAGGGCTTGTTTGATGATTCTTGGTGTTAGTAGGCTAGCTACTGTGCGAGCTATAGTACTTGCAAAACACTCATCGAAGAGAAACGTTGGGGCTGATGAGTTCGTGGTATGCTTATACTTATCCCTCGTCGATCGACCAATAGCCCTAGCTACTAAAATTGTAGGCTTAGCGGTCGATCAGACAATAGTCGACACGGATACATCCAGGCCTCATTTGGTTCATAGGGTAGGAAAATCGTAGCAAAAGTACAGAGAACGTGCAACACAAAATCATAGCAGTGGAGAGACGTACTCCCTCCGTTCCAAAATAGATGACCTAGGTGGGTTAGTTTGGCCTAGTGGGTTTCAGTGATATGACGTGCTACAGTGTTGTCCAGTCTTCGCGTGTGGTAGCAGTATTGCGGGTACAATAAGTTTTCTTGAAGAAGCGGAATTCAACGAAGTCATGATGGTTCCTTCGTCCGAACAATTTACAGTGGGAAAGGTTGGGCCTGCGATACAACTGGGGTAGACCAGGATAATTTTGTGCATGGCAGGTGGACCAGGATGGTCGACGTCCCACATGTCGGCAAATGAAAGTATTCTTTACGATATAGAGGACGAGCAACGAGTATTCATTGTTTATTTTTGATGAAAACTATTGTCTCCACTGTTATGATAGAGGAGTGTGAAACACGGCAGCCCAGTGAACTTGGCATGTGCACCACTCCCTCCTTCCTCATGTAATGCCCAGGTTACAACTTTTTCTCACTTTCTCTCTATCTATTTCCTCTAAAATGTTTTTTACCTTTCTTTTTTTAGACACAATTGTTTTCTATGCCTTTTTTAGAATTATTTTTTTATACCTAGGAACACGTGTAGAGACGGGCTCTTGCAGAGCCCACTCCTTGACTTTGTCAATGCCTCTGTCTCCTCCACATAAGGATTACTACTTGCTATGCATGCATGCGGCGGGCAGCTGGCATCTTGAGGGGCCAGGGCGGTGAGAGTGGGCTCCGGAAGCGGTCCGGACTCCAGCATGGCCCACCTCACATTATCACCATATATTTATTGGAGCCCGTGCGCGACAGGCAGGCGATCTCTACTCCCTCCCCCGTTTCTCTCTTCTCAGCCGACGCCCGCCGAGCAATTCGATTTCGCCTATCGACGGTTTATTCAATTACGGTCCCACATGTCAATGAAACTGCAAGACAACGCGTGTCCCCTCTGGTGAGCGGCGTGCGAGCCGGACTATCGGGGGTGCGACATGCACGAGTCGTAAGTGTGCCGCCTTTTCCTTTAGAACTTGCGAAGCGTAACATTTTCGCGCGATCGAGCGATAGAAATCCAGAACAAAATGATGAGGGTGATGCTTTCCCGCTTGTTAGGCGGGCTAGGTCGAGTGATATGACGTGCTACAGTGCCATCCACTTGCTCCATTTTTATGTAAGCAAGAGTTTACACTTACGCGGGAGGAGTGCGAAACACCGTGGATCTGATTTTGATCGAGGGATAACTATTCCCTGCCAAATAATGGAGGACTGTTAGCGATTATAGCATGATATTTAGGGCATCTCCAGCGCTGGCCCACAAATTTACACTAGCATCTGTCCGAGGACACTGATGGATGCCATCCGATGCTGCCCGCATACCTTTCAACAACTATATGAACTAACCGGATGAAATTCATGCAAACAAAGCAAATTTCAAATTAATCGGATGAAATTCATTACATTTCAAATTTTTTCCTACAAACTGGACGAAGTTCATTACATATTTCGCACAAACCGTACTAAAACCTACTGTAAACCTAATCTAAACAATCATCAGCGCCCGACCATCATGTCCGGCCATGAACCCGAGAAAGCCGGCCATTGCCTTTGCCTCCTCATCCGCCTCGATAACCTCCTCCTCCGGAGCAAAAGGTTCTGAAGATTTCCGCCTCCACGTCGCCGTCAAGCGGCTAATCGGCCGCCGATGTTTACCCCACCAAGCTTGGCGTCCACTGAGTGGAGTAGCGGTGGCCTTCCTGGGACTAGAGCGGCGGTGACCTACCATGTACTACTCTTCCTCGCTGCCGGCTGCGCCCGCACGCCGGCTTCGTGGTCGTTGTGGCGGAGGGCGGCCGAGGAGGTGCCGGCGATCTCCTTCGTTTGCTTCTGTGAGAGTACATCGAAGAGAGCTTTGGAGCGCGCCCGGAGCGGAGCCGCCGATGTCCCTCGTCTGCTCCTGTGACAGTACGTCCAAGAGAGCTTCGGAGCGCTAGGAGGCCATGGTTGGAGTGGTGCCGACATAAGGAAGGGACCGGAGGAGAATAAGTGTGGGTCTTTGGCTATGGCTGGGAGCTGGGGCTCAAGTTAATATAGCGGGCGAATGGCAATGAGCCGCGGCAGACGGATGGACAACTGGCGCTGGAGTAGGTTCGCTGGCCGTGAATGCGGACGCTGCTTCAGTGACTTAACTACATATGCGTTGGGTTACTGACATGTGGGCCCAACGGGCATCTGGCCCGCATGTCAGTGACACACCAACTGCACCTGCAGTTAAGTCCGCTGAATGCAGCATTGACATTCTAGAGAGACGGTGACCGTTTCAGGAGGGAAGCGCGCACTAGCAATGGAAGGGGTTTCGGTGTGCAGTGGCACTAAGATCGGTCCCTCACGATAGTACATACTCCGTACCATACTACCATAGTACCCTCTCTAGCTAGGCTGTTTTATAGATTGTCATTGTGATGGATGATATACATGAGCAAGGCGCTCCAAGTATGACCGTTGGTGTTGAACTAGGTGAATACGTGCTCGGCGTTCGCGTAGGCCTCCATCAAACGTCTAAACAGTAATGTTAGGCACCGCCAGGGCACGCAGGTGATGGGCTCGCCGTTTGCGTTGCGCCATGAGCAGGACTTTGATTTAGAGGGCGACGTGCATGCATTAGCATGCTTTGACAGCGTGAGCGTGAGTGTCTGACGTGAAATATTTCATTCTCATTTGGCTGATGAGGGTTCATTGCAGCGACGAGTCCGTGGTTTGATTCCCCACATACGCATAATTTTGGTATTACAAGTATTTCTTTCTCCATTGACAGGTAGGCCCGCGTAGATAGATAAAGAACACAAGTTGTTGAGGCGCATGCGGGCTGTTGGTGGTCGACCCGGACAAATCTGAGCTATCTGGCGAGCGGTGACCGTATAATCACCATATCTCGTATATAATGATCAAAGTGAGCTATCAAGACAAGTTCGATGACCGCCAATGCATTTTACTCGGTAATAAATGACCAGGATTGAAGGGGAATCCAAATTTTCTTCGTCTTCTATCCTTGAGCTCTTGACAAACCAATGCACTATACGGTTGTCTGGCCACTCCACCCCAGAGCTCTCACCAAGCGTCGTTCATGCCACCGCGCCGCACACTAACCGATGAGTAGCGATGGCATCCCGCCGTCTCCGAGTTCCTCGCCATACGACCGCACACAAAATGGTAGGGAAGCGATGGCATCCGAGGCGTGCGAGTTCATAGCCACTCGCGACCTCGAACTATGTGGGAGGAATTTGAAGATGCCAAGGCGAATGGGCGGTAGAGCAAGAAGCGACCAAAAGCATAGAGGGAGCGGAAAAGTCGAAAAGCGCTCAAGAAAAAGAGGCCCACCGTCAAGAAGAAAGAAGGCATGCTTGCTGCTCATGGAGAGGTCGGCAGAGATCCAAGCACGGTGGGGTGTCGCCGACAAAGCCGAGAAGGAGAACAACGGTGTCTGGCCAGCATGTGAGAAGTAGTAGTACTAGTAGTTAGTGTGTGTGTGCGTATGCAGTGCGAGCATGTACTAGTACTACTAGTTACTCTTGTAGTTTTAGAGCAAATTACCAATACATTAGCCTAGACTAAATGAAAAATTCCTATCCTATGCATCAAGCGGCATCTCTTTCTCTATAGGAATTGAGATGCATATCATCTCACTTCCTATGATTTTCATATTCCTATAAAATTCCTATCCTATGAACAAAGGAGGCCTCTGTTGGAGTAACTACTGTAGCTAGCGATGCTTCTTTGATGCAGTAGTTTTCTTCAAGCGAGAATTCAACGAAGGCATGATGGTTCCTTTGTCCGAGCAACTTCAAAGTGGGAAGTGGGCCTGTGATTTGTGGCTCATTAGTCGTTATTCTTTTGGGCGTGACGACACAGGTGACTCTACCTTGGAGTTCTCGTGGATGGCAAGTGGACCGGGATGGTCGATGTCGTGGAAGCGAACACCTATGGGCGGGGCCCTTTTGATCCGGCGAGGGCGGAGGGCGCCTGAAAAGCGGATCGAGGTCGAGCACGTGAGGATTTTACCCAACTTCGGAGCTCTCGGAGATAAAACTCCTCTGCTGCTTTGTGTTTCTATTTGCTCTTGCTTGAGGCGTGGGTGTGTTGTAGTCTCGAATGAGTGAACCCTTTCTACGTCGCATGGGCCTCCTTTTTATAGTCTAAAGGGGTCACCGACAGGTGGCTGCGCAGAAAGAGGGGTAAAAAAGTAAAAGCGGGGTTGGTACAACCGCTATCATGATGCCCCTACCTAACTCGGCGGGGGACAAGGGCATTTAATGCCCGTCAGTCATAAGCAGTCGAGAAGCGACCGTTAGGCGCCACCGATCGCCACGATGGCCTCCTCGTCATCTTCACATGCCACCTCACACCGCTTGGCTGCGGCTACCGCCCGTGCACCAGGAGCGATCCTCTGGCGACACGTCGTCGGATCTGTTGGGCGTGGTAGCGAGTGGTAACCGCGCTGAAAGCGCCTTCTGCGCGTCGCTGTCTTGTCGCACCCGCGAACTTGCCTTCGCCGGGTCTTGCCGGACGACCTTGCAGCGTCGCAACAAGTCTCTTGAAATGCCTTGGTTGGCCTTCCAGCAAGCTCCTCTTGCCGGGGTCTTGTCCTTCCAGCAAGCTCCTTTTGCCGGGCCTTGTCTTCATAGTTAACACTTTGTTCTTGAATGGCGATAATAGGAATAGCGAAGGATCTTGGCGGACGTAACAAGCCTTGCAGCGGGGCCTTTCTGTTGCCGTGCACAAGTTTGGGATACTAAGGTACCCCTACTTTAGTACACCGAGAGAGCCCGGGCTGGGCCATACTGCGGTGCCGAAGCGCTGTTGGGCGAGGCCAAAACAGGCACGCAGCACGCGGCTGGCACAGGTCCAAACCAAATCTACTCCGTATCCACCGCGCCCTCCCGTAATGGCACGCCAGAATCGCGGCGTCGTGGGAGAGATCGTGGGCAATACTTAAATCAGGAAATGCGTAACGTTCGCCTCCCCTGTTTATAAGCAGAGGAAACAGGGCCGTTCCCCCACCTTCGCCACTTGCAGTTCCTTCCTCCAAAAGCTCCACCGCTCCCCTCCGCTTCTCAAACCAAAAGAGAGCAGCGCTCCGCCGCTCGCCGCCGCCGTCGCCGTCGCTCCCAACGCTTCCGCGCTCCCCCGCTGCCTCCGCCATGGCTCCGAAGACCGGCAAGACCACGAAATCGGCCGAGGCGTTGCGGCTTGAGGCGCTGCGCAAGGAGCGAGTGCTTTTCCCCCTGAGCTCACCCCGAAGGCGCTGCGGGAGGAGTTCTACCTCTTCTAGTCGACGGAGACACGGGCGCATTCAGCGCCGCGCTGGTGCTCTCCCGAGGCTTCAAATCGAGCGGTGCCCAAAAGGGTACTATTTTTCCGGTGTTCTTCTCTTGTGGGCTCTGCCCACCTTTTTTGATTTCTTCTGCGACATCATGAATACCTACGGGTTTCATCTTCTTGATTTCACCCCCAGCGCCGTTCGACAATGGCGGTTTCGCACCTCTGCGAGAACCGTTGGCATCCACCCAAGTGTTGCTTTTTTCACCACTATTTCACCCCGAGCCGAGAAAGGAGAGCCATTGGCTGGCGGAATCGCTGGACCTCATGAATCGGCATGAAGGAGGTGTATCTGGCGGCGAAGCTCGCGGCAAGTGGGATGAGTGGAGGGCGGAGTGGTGCTGGATCGCTGCTGCCAATCCGCAGCCATTCACCAACCCTCGCCTGGACCGGGTAGTGCGCTTGGCTGGGCGCTCTATCGCGGACGACGCTAAGTGAAGATTGCCACCACCGAATCCTCCGGCTCGGGCTTGCGGGCTCACTGGCGAGGCGGTTGGCGCGGATTTCCTTCGCCGTCGCGCTTCGCCCTCTGCGAGAGGAGAGGCTCGCTGGCTGTTTGGCGGCCGGCGGATATCATGAGGCTGCGTCCGAGGCCTCAACTTCAACTTCACGATTACGGAGCTTGGCGGGATCTTTGAAGGAGCTGTTCAAGCATGGCGCCAACCATCGAGTGGTTCGGGCTGCCGCGAGCGTCATCCCATTATGTAACAACTCCGGTAGCGATCGCATCTGCAATAATGATGCCAGTGCGACTTCGCAGGATAAGCCCAACTTGGATGGAGCCGCCCGGCGACGACGTCGTGCAGCAATTCTTCGATGGCAGCGGAGATAGCGATCAATGCCGACGAAAGCGAGCTCCTCACCCGCGACACCACCGACGGCGAGATGCGGTACATCGCCTCGAGACCCGAGCAGTGGCGGCCGCCGCCGCATGGTGAGTTTGGCTCCACGTTGGAGGAGGCAGAGGTGGCGAGGCGACAAGCCTTGCCGACGGGAGGACCTTGCGGAGAGGTCGTTGGCGAGGGAGCGAGGCCGAGCGAGCGAGCCCGCCGAGGCGCGGCGGCCCACCGTCTTCGAGCAGCTTGCAGCGGCGGAGCCCCTAACATAGCCCCAATTCCAACCAAGAAAGCGCGTCCGTCAAGTTGGAGATCTGAAGAGGCGGCAAGCAGGCCAACAGCCGCGGCGCCGTGGGACACGCTCCCGCTGCGGCAAATCTGATTGCCTTGCTGGAGCCTCTCAGACGTCTTGCAAGCGAGGTGGGGTCTTCCCGGGCTGCCACGCCCGATCCTGCTGCAGCTCCCGGCAAACGTCCAAGGGAGCCCACTCCTCCGCCTCGCCGCGCAGAAAGGGTGCCAGACTTCGACCTCTCTGCGCTGAGCTCCGACGAGGAGGAAGAAGAGGAGGAGGAGTAAGGCTTTCTCTTCGCTGTACTTGTATTTCTTCGATCTTTGTTGTCTTGCATCTGATTTGCTTCTCTCTGAATCCCTGTTCTATTTCAGGACTCTGGCCGAGAGAGCGGCGAAGAGGGCCAAGGTCCCCGTGGTTGTCATCGAGGACGATCCTGCTGTGATGGCAGAAGACACGTGTGAGACTACCTTGACGGACCCGGTTCCTTCTCCTCGCGGCAGCCCCCAGCACAGCCCCCAGCGTAAGTGTTTGGTTCACTTCCTGTTGTGGGGCGCGCATGGGTGCTTCTTCTTTTGCTGATATTTTGACTATTGATTTATTTGTGTAGGAGCAGAACAGGCCCATCAGGAGCAAGCAGAAACCGCCCTGGAGGTGCTGTCTGCTTCGACTACACCGCCAAGGGGCGATTCCCCGACAAGGGAGCGCTCCCCGGCAAGGGAGAGGTCCCCAGCAAGGGAGGGAACCAGTGAGCCCCCAGTGGTGGAGCCCATGGTCACGGAGCCCAGCACAGGTAACCTTCCTTGTCGGAAATTTTCCTTTGGGTTTTTCTTCTTCTGATCTTCTTTCTTCTTTTTTTGGATATTTGCTTGACTTTTTCTTCCTCTTCCTGTCTTCAGATCCCCCTCTCACAGACCCGATGGAGACCGAGGCCACGGCGAGGAAGGCGCCTGTGGCTTAATCTTGAAGACGCCTTGAGGAGGAAGAGGCCGTGTTGATGGACCTGGCCGAGGAAGAAGCCGCCAAGGCTCTTGGCGCAGGTGGCGAGGTCCGGCGACCGTCTTGACGACCCGGAGGGCGCAAGAGCGCAAGGCGCTACACCGACCGCCGACCCTCCGCCCGACGCCTTGGCGCGGGCTCGAGGAGCCCGGCCCAGCGCCTACTTGAAGGCCGGCAGGCGTATACATCAAGCTTCCTCGGGCGCCGAGCTGTGGCGCTGGTCGAGGAGAGGAGTTTGACGGGAAGTACTCGCCTCTGCTGGGGTGGCGGTGGTGGGCCAGCAGCAGCAGCAGCGAAGTCGAGGAGGAGCAGTTGCTCGAAAGTTGGTGTCACTCTACGCGCCCGACAAGCGAAGCTTGAGTCCCGGAAGCGCTTATTCTTGTGGGGGGAGTTGACATAGAAGCATCTTGGAATAGCTCAAGAGCCGCAACCGGAGGCCCTCCGATCCATTCTTGGGAAAGGGCGCAACTTGACGAGGCGAAGAAGGCGTTCATCTGGAAAAGGCTGAAGCCGAGGAGCAGCAGAGCTTCGCCGCCGAGGAGGCTATCTAGGCGGGAAGGTGGTGACACAGAAGAAGGTTAATCTGGACAGCCACGAGGAGGAGCTCGAGGCCCGGGAGCAATCACTTGGCGGGGCACTCAAGGAGGCGAAGGATGCCGCCGCGGCTGCTAAGGCCGCCAAGAAAGAGTTAGAGATGAAGGTGACGCAGCTGGAGGCGGACATGAAAGGGAAGAATGAAGAGCTTGCCGCACTCCAGCATGAACGCGAGAAGGATGCACTTGCCCATGGCGATCTGCAAGTTCAACTCGCCGAGAAGGTCAAGGAACTGAACGCCGCCAAGGACTCAAGCGCTGATCTAGAGCTGAAGCTGGCCACCTTGACGGAGACACTGGACGCCGCCAAGAGGCGAGAGGATGACTGGAAGAAGGAGATTAAGGGCAACGAGGAGCTGCTGACGAGGGCCGCTGAGACTCAGAACACCTTCAGGGCTACGGTGGAGCGATGGACGGAGGGCCTCGTCAACATCGCTGCATCCATCGACGAGGAGCTGGCGGAGCTGGACTTGGCAGGCTTCGGGTACTCCACTGACGAAAACCTCCAGCCCAGCGCCAAGCTTACTCTCTTCTTCAAGGGTGTGGTGACGGCTCTCCAGCAGCTCCGGGAAAGGATCCCGAAGAAGTTGGCCGATGAGTCGCGCGCAATCTGCGCCAAGGTCTTGGAGAAGGTGTTGGTGAAGATACTCTTCCGCAACCCGGGCCTCGACCTCACCCGCATCCTCAAGAAGCTGCCGGGTGATCTTGATCTTGAAGAGCTCAAAGCCATTATCGCACCATTGTGGACAAGGTGAATGAGGTCGGGGAGGGTTGACGGCGGCGTGGATTAGGCCACCCTTCTTCTCCTTCCTTCTTCTTGCGCTGCTAGATATGTCATAGGAACAATCTCTTTAGAGCGGCAAGATATTTATTATAATATAACTTTATTCAGGTACTATCTACTACGTTACTTCCTTTACTTGATTCCATCCCTTGTATGTTTTTGCCCTCGCTTTTAGGGAACTTGCGGTATAAGCACACTTGCCGCGAATGGCTGAGTCTGAGAACATCAATGACTTCTTTGGCGGTGTTGCCTCGGCAAGAAACCTTGTCGGGCTAGTCGCAAACACACTTTCATTGTTGAGCGGACTCGAAACAAAGTAAGGGCGCAACTTAGCCACGAGCCGGTTCCTCCACGCACAGGTTTTCCATACAAGGCACGGTCGTTCAAGGAATATAACTTTAAAAATTTAAAACTGACTATGCTCAAACTTTGGCAACTTAGCTTTTCTGTCTTCTGCGTCCCGGCAAGGCTATACTTTTTTGAACGATGCCTGGTCCATACCTTTATCCTCTCCTCCCCCTGGTGAACTTGTGGGCGAAGGAACCTTCTTTTTGAGAAGAAAGAAGAGAAAATAATGATATGGAGCCTTAAGGCTCGTTACTGCTTACCGGGAGCAAGTGCTGCACAAAGTGTCAGACAATGCATGCGAAAAAGAAAAAGGCATGGAATTTGACAACATGTGCTGAGCATACGATCTTTATTTATGCATGGGATCTGTGCCCGGCTTTGTACAAAGGGTTACATGCAACAGCGGCAAGGCTTGTACAAAAGGTGGTTGTCGGAACAGCAGGTTCCGGCAACCGCGCCTTATGGATAAAACTTACGAAGATGCTCTATGTTCCAGGAGTTGCTCATCGGAAAGCCATCTTCGGTCTCAAGGCAGACAGCGCCAGGCCTAGTGACTCATTTCACTCAATAAGGGCCTTCCCACTTCGGCGTCAACTTGTTGGCATTCTTGGCGGATTGAACGCGCCGAAGAACAAGGTCGCCTTCCTCGAAGCTTCTGGCATTAACTTTGCGGCTATGGTAGCGGCGCAAAGCTTGCTGGTATCGAGCAGCTCGTACAGCAGCCTGAAGACGATCCTCCTTGAGGAGCAGCGCGTCATCTTGCCGCAGCTGCTCTTGCTCAAACTCATCATAAGCGAGCACTCGAGGCGATCCGTATATGAGTTCCGTGGGGAGAACTGCCTCTGCTCCGTAGACAAGAGCAAAAGGTGTCTGGCCAGTGGCTCGATTTGGCGTCGTCCTGATCGACCAAAGAACCACTGGTAGCTCCTCGATCCAATTTCTTCCGCACTTGTGCAGCCTGTCGAAAGTTCTGGTCTTGAGCCCGCGCAGCACCGGCGTTGCCCTCTCCGCTTGACCGTTGCTTCTCGGGTGAGCAGCGAAGCGAAGCAGATCTTGGCGCCAAGATCTTGGGCGTCTTCCGCGAAGGTGCGGCTCGTGAATTGTGTGCCATTATCGGTGATGATCTTGTTAGGGACTCCAAAGCGGTAAACAATTGACTGAAGAACTTGATGCACGTTGTCTGTCACCTTCCTCATTGCTTCCACCTCCGGCCACTTAGTGAACTTGTCGATTGCCATGTACAAGTACTCGAAGCCCCCGACAGCTCGGGGAAAGGGGCCGAGGATGTCGACCCCCAGACTGAAAATGGCCAGGATAAAGGGATTGTTTGGAGAGCTTGAGCTGGTTGATGTATCTGCTTGGAGTGGGCCAGCACGCTTCACACTTGGTTACTTGTGCAGTTGCATCTGGAGGGCTGTCGGCCAAAGGAAACCTTGCTTAAGGAAGGCTTTAAACAAGTGCTCTTGCGCCAATGTGGTGACCACATATGCCTCCATGTATCTCTCGCCAACAGCTCTGTCCTTCTTCCGGAAATGCACTTCAATTTCACTCCGTTGAATCTTCTTCTATACAGTATGTCATCGACAAACTGGTACATACTTGATTGCCGGGCTACTTTCTCTGCTTCTTCTTGCTCTTCGGGAAGTTCTCCTGTTTGAAGGAAATGGACGATCTGCTGTGCCCATGCCGGAGCTTGTGGCTCAATGACAAGGACTAAAGGCGCAAATGCTGCTGCGGGAACATCTGCTTCCACGGCAAGAATCTGGGATCCTGCCAGAGCATGATGCTCCCCGGCAAGCGTGTCGGGACACAACTTGTCGGGAGCGTCTGCTTCAACGAAACAAACCCTGGGGCTTGTCGGAGCAGACTGCCCCTCAGCACTCTTCGTGTTGATCCTGGGGACCTTCTTGGCGGCGGCTTCGGGGAGCTCAGGCGGAAAGTAGTCGCCAGTAACCAACTTCCTCTTCTTGCTCTGTCCAGTCGATGGTGTGACAGATGGTTGAGTTAGCTTGAGCACAAAAATTCCTGGTTCCACAGGTAACTTGAGTGCGACGCACTTTGACAGGCCGTCTGCAATGTCATTCTGAGCTCTTGGAACGTGTTCCATTTGCAGGCCGTCAAAATGTTCTTCTAGCTTCCTCACTTCGTCAATGTAGGCTTCCATCAACGGACTCTGATAATCCTTGTTCACTTGACGGACGGCAAGCTGCGAGTCACCCCTGACAATGAGCTTCTTGATCCCAAGGTCTGCCGCGATCCTGAGTCCGGCAAGCAAGCCTTCATACTCTGCAGTATTGTTTGTTGCTTGCTCCTTGGGAAAGTGCATTTGGACCACGTACTTGAGGTGCTCTCCGGTGGGTGCAACAAGTAGCACACCCGCACCGGCGCCTTGCAGTGAGAAGGCACCATCAAAGTACATGATCCATTCTTTGTTTGCTTCCTTGACGGGGATGCTCCTCTCCGGAGTTTCTTCATCAGGTGTTGGCGTCCATTCCGCTATGAATTCTGCCAATGCTCGGCTCTGAATAGTTGAAGTACTTTCAAACTTGAGGCCAAAGCTTGACAATTCCAGTGCCCACTCGACAATCGCTGCTGTTGCTACGGATTACGCAATATCCTCTTCAGCGGAAAGCGAGTGACAAGCTGTGATCTCATGTGCTTGAAAGTAATGGCGCAGCTTCCTCGAGGCCATAAGAAGGCCAAAAGCAGCTCGCACGCACCCAGTACCTTGACCTAGCCCCCTGCGAAGGGAACCGACAAAGTAAACTGGGTATTGCACCATCTTCTTCTTTCTCTTCCTGCGGGTGTCTGAGTTCATCCTTGTCGGGACCAGAGCTTGACGGGAAGCCCCCGCTTGTCATTTGGACTCGCTTGCCACGGTTCTTTGGCTCATCATCCGCCTCCCTCTCCGCTACTAACGCAGCACTAACCACTTGATTGGTTGCCGCTAGATATAGCAGCAACTTCTCTTGTGGTTTAGGTGCGACAAGTATTGAGTGGAGGACGAGAGTATCTCTTCAAGTCCTATAGCGCAGCCTCCGCTATGAGTCCATTTCATTGGACCTGCCTTTTTCAAAATTTTGAAAATGGCGAGTAAGCTTCAGCAGACTTAGAGATGAACCTACTGAGAGCAGCAACGCAGCCGGCAAGCCTCCGCACATCCTTGACGCACCTCGGGGCTTCAATCTGCTCGATGGCTTCGATCTTGTTGGGGTTGGCTTCAATCCCCCTCTGGGACACAAAGAACCCGAGAAGCTTGCCGGAAGGAACTCCAAACACGCACTTCTCGGGGTTCAACTTGAGATTGATCTTGCGCAGATTTGTAAAAGTCTCGTCCAAATCTTGGATCAAAGTTTCTCTGTCCTTGCTCTTGACCACTATATCATCCATGTAAGCTTCTACATTTCTGTGCAGTTGTGGCTCAAAAGCATGGTGACTACTCTTGCAAATGTTGAACCGGCATTCTTTAGTCGAAGGCATTACGTACAAAGCGATCGTGCCACATGGAGTAATGAATGCGGTTTCTCTTCATCCTCTTACGCCATGAAGATTTGGTGGTATCTGAGTATGCATCAAGAAGCGAAAGCGGATCACATCCTGCCGTGGAGTCGACAATCTGGTCAATGCGCGGCAAGGAAATGGATCCTGGGACAAGCTTTATTAACATCGGTGAAGTCAATACAAAGCCTCCACTTCCCGTTTGCTGCGCATGACTCTTGGATTGGCTAACCACGTTGGATGGAGTACTCCTCGGACAAGGCCTGCTGCTTCCAACTTCTTGATCTCTTACGCAATGAACTCTTGGCGTTCCCTTTGCTTGTTTCGACTCTACGCTTGGCGGGCGCGCGATGAGGGCGGGCGGCAAGGTGGTGCTCAATTACTTTCACAGGAACACGGGGATGTCGGATGGTTGCCATGCAAACACATCGACATTCGCCCGCGAGAAAGCAACGGCGCTTTCCTATTTAGGGTCAAGCGTGCAGCGATGGTGAAGGTACCACCGTCCGTCCTCCTTGGCGGCCACTTTCTTGGTCTCTGGTGAAGCTGTCTTCGCCTTCTTGCACTTGCCGGTGGAGCTCGATGGTGCGTCCTCGACGGTAGCGCAGCACTCCGAAGAGGTGCGCTTGCCGGAGTGGGCATCAGAGCTACTCTTGCCGGACTTGGTCTTCTTCTTCCCGGGGAGCTTGGTGACAAGTGGTTTTGCGTTACGCTACGGTGCTTTGCTTCCCGGTAGTTGTCGGTACAGATAAGTGCATCCTTCTTGTCGCCGTGAACAGAAATAACACTTATCGGGCCAGGCATCTTGAGCACGTTATAGGCGTAGTGAGAGGCTGCCATGAACTTGGCGAGCGCTGGACGACCAAGTATCCCATTGTATGGTAATGGGAAATCAGCTACGTCAAAGGTGACCTTCTCTGTCCTGAAGTTCAGCTCACTGCCAAATGTGTCAGGACCCCGACTCAATGTCACATCGATCTAGCATGTAACACATCATATCACTTTGCGGCCTCACGCACGGTATCCCAACGGTGTCGCCTTACCTTAGCCCGGGACCGTTTGCGCCTTTTGGCACACGTATATGATAGTGTCGCTAGCATCCATATGAAAAGGAGCCCGGGCTGACATGGCTAGTCGTAAACCCAAAGTGGCACAGACTTACAGGGACAGGCATCCATGACCCAGCATCGAACGTGTCGGTCATCAGCGAGTAAGTGCCGGGCTGTAGCACTGGGCTAGCAGGACTCCGGTAAACCGGGCTGTAGCGGGCTAACAGGACTCCGGTACTCAACGCGTGACATTTCCCCGAAGGGACAGACACAGGAACGAAGAAGGACACATGCCGGCCAGCCTAAGTGATTCCGGAGCAGTAGCAAGCTACCATGGCTCGGTGGAAACACTAGGAGACATTTCCGAAGAGAGGCTACTAAAGATAAACAACTAGATAGTCGGATCCACACATACCAAGCATTTCAATCACATACACACAATATGCTCGATATGGGCAAATACAACATGGCATCACAACATGACTCTCGACCCAAGTATTTATTCATTAGGCTCAGGGGCGAGATATTACAAGCAGGGGTCTCATGACCCAACATTGAGCATACAAATCAAGCACGTGGAAGCTAATATATGCGAGTACGAGACATCTACAAATGAAGAAGGCTTAGAAGCGACTATCTACCGAGATCTGCCGAGGGCACAAGATGCGTAGCTGAGGTATCAAGCTAAGCGTCGAAGTCCACGCGGAACTACTAAGCGAGACCGAGGTCTCTCTGCAAAAACATAAAATAGGCAAGCGTGAGTACAAATGTACCCGGCAAGACTTACATCGGAACTAACTACATATGCATCTTTATCAACAAAGGGGATGGTGGAGTTTAACGGCTGACAAGCCAGCTTTGACTCGGTGGCTATCCTATACTACATTGCAAGTAACTCTTTTGAGGTGGCGCACACGAGTCCACATATTCACCATATCAATACACCACTAAGGATCCGCTTTCCGTCTCCCTCACGAGAACGCCATCCATAGCACTCACGCTTATCTTGCGTATTTTAGGGTATCCACTTCCACTTGTCTATGAACTGTTATAGGCAACCCGAAGTCCTTTACAGCGGACACGGCTATTGAATAGATCATATTAACCTGCGAGGGTGTACTTCTTCACACGCTCTCACCACTTACCGTCGTTTACCGACATGTACTCGGCAACCTTCAAGCGGAAGCCCAGCGTGGGTGTCGGCCACGACCTACCTAAACACTCAAGTCCCTAGTCCGGGTTTATCGCCTATTTGGGTTCCATCTATGAGGAGTTCGGCGGTTTAGCTCCACAGCCCCAAACGATGTGAGCAGGGTTCCCGAGACACCAAGCAGGCGCCCGGTACACCGTGCCGCGTGCCTACCGCATCACAGCCCACCCCTACGGCCGGCTGCGCCACGGCCTCCAAAGCATACTACAAACACGAAACTACTTGCAACTCTGGGACGAGAGGACAAGGGTGATTAAGAAGCCGAGAGGGTCCATTGGTTTCGGGCCCAATGCGTGGTAGTAGCTGAATCATGGATCACAAACACAGAACTCAGTTCCTGAGGACGGCCGCAATGAGACAACCCACCATGTACTCCTACATGGCCTCTCACCGCTACCTTTGCCAAATCGTGTTCACACACTTAGCTCACACACAGTAGGACATGATCACACACCTCTGGTTCATCCTCGATGAATCAGACCCGACTCAACTCTAAGCAGTAGCAGGCATGACAAACCAGCATGTATGAGTAGGCACAACAGGGCTCAAACAACTCCTACTCATGCTAGTGGGTTTCATCTATTTACTGTGGAATGACAGGTCATGCAAAGGATAAAGGGGTTCAGCTACATGACAAGTAACAAATGATTCGTTGTTGTCCTAATGCGATAAAATAGAGCAGGGGCGAGAGAGTGGGATTATATCGGAATGGACAAGGGGTTTTGCTTGCCCGCACTTCGAAGATAATATAGCTCTTCATCAGTGTCATCGATCTCATCGTCAAAACCACGTCTATCGAGAGGGGCGATTCACCGCAAATAAAGAGAACACAATCAATGCAATGCAACAAATATGATGCATGATAATGTCATGGCAATATGCTGTTGATTGAGCTAATGCAACTAGCAACAGGTTAAATGAAGTTGTTTTGAATACAAGATTCAAATTCAAACTCCATATATGATTATTTAAATGCCCTTTATTTGTTTTGTCCAAAACAGAGGACAAACATTGTTCAAACATGCATGAAAATGGTACAGATGGATTCCTTGAATTTTTCTGATAATTTTTCATATATAAATTATTTCAATCTGAGCTACGGTTGAATTTCTATGAATTTTTGAAGTTTAAATCATTTTCTGGAATTTCCTGTATAAAAATAAATCCAGTAAATGATTTATGGCGTCAGCACTACGTCACTGTGACGTCAGCAGTCAACGAGGCCGGTCCAGGTCAAACCTGGCAGTGGGTCCCGTCTGTCAGTGACTAACCTAACTAATCTAATTAGTTAGCGTTAAACTAACACTAACCTAGTTTAGTTAGTGGCCTGGGGCCCAGACGTCAGTGACCCAGAGGGGTCAAACTGTGGTCAACCACGGGTCAAACTCACCGGAGTTGACCCCCGGCTCGTCGCCGGCGATGCCAGAGACGGCGGAGGTGCTCGGGATTGCTCCTCCGGCGACCAAATGCAAAGCGGAGGTATCTACGACTGCTTGGTGATCCCGCATCCAACGGTGCGAGCACGGGTGGTAGGGTGGCGGAAAAGTGGCGGCGACGAGGTTTAGCGGCGGCGCTTCGGGCATTCTTGGGGTGGCGCTTCTGAGCTCGAAGGAGGCGCTGCTTGGTGGCTCTGGCCTCATGAGAACGTCTTGAGCACGGTGGTGTGCTTTCGGATCTGCGTCGCGGTGGTGTGGTACGGCGGCGACTTGGCCGGCGGAACCGAGCTCACGGCTCCGGTGGAATCGGTGGCTACATGGTGCAGATAACACGGGGAAGAGAGGGGTTAGTGGTAGGAGCTCACAGAGGTTTGAACGGGGCCGTCGATGAGCTCGGGGAGGCGTCAGGGAGGGCACACGGTCGCCGGCGATCTCGGTGGCCGAAGCTTGAAGAAGAGGTCAGGGAAGCCGTGTCGGGGCGTCCGGCGTCACGTGAGTCTTCGAGGAAGCGTAGTCGACGGAGACGGAGCTCGTGGGCACGTCAGAGGGGCGAGGGGGTGGCTCAGGGCGCGACAACGGCGGCGGCGGCGGTGGCGTTCGGTGGCGCTCGGGGAAGGAGCTAGGAGCGAGGAAAGAACGAGAGAGTGAGGGAGGCGGAGGGGGCTGCAGGCGTCTCTGACGCGGATCATGAAGCGAAGGCGGCCGCCAGCGCAAGGAGGTGGTGGCAGCGTCGGCGCGTCAAGACTGCTTTGCCGGGGCGAGGGGGAGGAAGATGGTCGGCGGTGGGCTGCACAATGACAGACATGCAAGAGAGCTGGGCGATCGAGATGGGCTGCGTGTAGGTCTAGGTAGGTGGCTGGTGGCCTCTCTCATTTTATTTTCTTTTCCTATTTACGCTATTTGTTTTGGTTTAGTGAAAAAGCTAAACCATTTAATAAAATCCTGAAAATAATTATGTGGCTAGAACTAAAATATACCAACCCACATAAAATGTTCCAGAATTATTGGACATATATTAATTATATATAATTTATATATCCAATACAAATAGTTATTGTATTTATTTCAAAGGCCCAAAATAATTAACTCGAGATACCAAAAATATTGTTTTGAGTTTTACCTCCTTGCAATATTTTCGTGGATTTGAGAGGAACATTTTCTTGGACTTCTTTGAGAAGATTTTAATGTTGATCATTTTTAGAAGGTTTCTGAGGCTTGAAAATCCCTCAATTCAAATTCATTTGAAAAGTTAAATATGATGCAACACTCTAATGCATGCACTAGGCATTGTCGAACACAGGATGTGACAAAATGTCCTTTGGCGATGTAATCTTCCCTTGACTTGCTCCTTCCCGGTTTATTCCTTGAAAGGTACCAGTCTCTTCGAGCTCATTGTCGAGGATCTGGAGCTTCTTGAGCACCGTGGAAGAGATCGATTCAGGCGGCCCGCCGTCAACCAACATCTTCGTGACCTTGAGGTTGCGGATTGTTGGTGAAACCAACATCGGCAAGCACCCGACCGCAGTGATGCGATCGGGGTGATCCTCAACATCAAAAATGATGGGCGTCTTGGACCACTTGAGGGCTTGCGCGATTCAGCGGACGGCTCTGCTGCGTTCACTTCCCGCACCCTTGTTTGAGTTGGCGGTGCGAGGTGTGCGAGAAGCGCCGCCATCAACGCCTAAAACCTCCGTTGCCTTGAAACTCCCGCTCGTCGGTCTCATCCTCCTCCGTCTCATCATCTTCATCTTCGTCTTTGTCCTTGTCTCGGCCGTGGGGAGGCCTGTCTCCTTGCCGCTGCTTGGCCTTGCGCGGCGCCCTCCCAGGCGGGGCGCTTCTTCGGATCCTCCGCCACCTTCCTCGGGCCTTCTCCTTGTTGCGGCGCTCAGATTCAGCTTTCAGTAGCTCTACCATCTGCTCAACCTTCTTGCAAGCTTGGAGGTCATGGCCCTTAGTGCGGTGGATCTTGCGATCTTGCTTCCGGAGCCGCCCCGCTTGTCGGCGGCCACCACAGCCTCGTCGGAGTCACCAGCTTTGGCCTTGTCGGCGCCGCCTCCGTGGGCCGGACTGCTCAACAACTAGCACATCCTTAGCTTTTCTCTTCTGTTATTCCGCCTCCGGTTCTTCTTCTTGGGGCGTCCTCCTTGTCGATCATTCGCTCTGCGTTCTCTCCGGGAGTTTCCTCCCTCTTCACTCGTGCACACTTGTCGGCCGAGCATAGAGCTCGTGACATCTCTGATTTGCACATCGCCATCTCCTCCCTCATCCTGCGTTTCGCCGCGTTCGATGGAACAGCGCTGATAACCGCGGCTGGTGGACGTCTGGGATGTTCTTGTTGCACTGGCTGAATCTCCGTATGTACTTGCTTGCGGGGTTCTCCTTCCTTACAGGCGGCAGATGAAGATCGCTCTCCTGGCCATGGGGTTTGTGGCTGCTGTGAAGGCGCCAACAAACCGATGGCACGAGTCCGCCACGAAGAGATGGAGTTGTCCGCAAGTGCATGAGCCAAGATCGGCGTTGGGCTTGAGCACCAGCCGGAAGTAGTTGGCGAGATCTTCTCGTCGCGCCCGCAGCCTGCACGCGATGGTGTAGGCGGCGAGAACTCCGACGGATGTATCCTGCCATCGTACTTCTCGGTGCGTCTGGTTTGAAGTTCTTGGTCTTGGGCCTTTGGACTTGCCGCAGCTCACGGGTGAGCAGGGCGACCTACGCGTCTGACAAGTCACCTGGTTCCTTGGCGCATGCATATCGACGATGGGCGGTAGCGCTGGTCGGATTGACGCGGCGCTTCTCTTCAATGCTCGATTCGAGTGCGAGCGTCTTCATGTCGTCATTCTTGGAGAACTTGGCGTTGATCGCGGCGAGCTCGCTGGTCCGGACGGCGTGGTGGAGTCGATGTCGAGGTTGTCGGCGAGTCGGCGATCTTGTCTTCGGGCGGGGAGTGCGGTGGTGGCACCCCAGCGGTCTTATCGGCATCGGCTTGCGCGATAGGCGTCTTGCCGGGCTTCGATGTGCTTTCGGTTGCGGGGCTTATCGCCGTTAAGCGGCCGATGAGGCTCGAATGGTGGCCTCGATCGTCGATCTTATGCGCTGGAGGGTAGTCTAAGCAGTGAGCTCGGGCGATGCTTCCTCTGGAGTCTTGGCTGGTGGCGGTGAAGCGATGCAAGGGCGAGATATGCTCGGACTTCTAACGGTGTTAGAAGGAGCAACATCTCGTCGGCGACCGTCTTCGCTTCGTGCCGGCATGTTGCGCATGTTGGCCTTGGCGCCCCGCGACCCACCAGCAGCCTTGCTCCAATGCGATGCGGTGCTAGGAGCACCATGGCATTGTCGATCCTGCACCCACAGGAGGTGCGGTGTATGTCTGAGCGAAGCTTGCGGGGCCTTGTCCTTGGACCTGGTGACGGCGTGAGTCCCGTCGGCGCCCGCTCCTCCTGGCGTCTACCCCACCGCCCGTTGCTCGGCGGGCGGTGGGATCAACGTGATGACAGCGGCCACCTCCGAAGGCTTCTTCGGTGGCATGTCGATGAAGATGTTGATGTAGGCCGCGAAGGCGGATCAGGTTCGCGACAACCTCGGCGCCCCTCCTGGCGCCCACGAACACCTATGGGGCAAGGCCCTTTTGGTCGATAGGGAGCGGAGGGCGCCTGAAGAAGCGGATCGAGGTCGAGCACGCGAGGGATTTTACCCAGCTTCGAGCTCTCCGAGAGATAAAACTCCTCTGCTGCTTTGTGTTTCTATTTGCTCTTGCTTGAGAGCGTGGGTGTGTTGTAGTCTCGAATGAGTCGAACCCTTTCTACGTGCGCATGGGCCTCCTTTTTATAGTCTAAAGGGGTCACCGACAGGTGGCAACGCATAAAGAGGGGTAAAAAAGTAAAAACGGGGGTTGGTACAACCGCTATCAACAGTGCCCCCTACCTAACTCTGACGACAGGGGACAAGGGCATTTAATGCCCGTCTGGTCGCCCAAACAGTGCAGGAAATGACCGTTAGAGGCGCCACCGATCGCCACGATGGCCTCCTCGTCATCTTCACATGCCACCTCGCACCGCTTGGCTGCATAGCTACCCGCCACGTGCACCAGGAACGATCCTGCGGCGACACGTCGTCGGATCTTGTTGGGCGTGGGCGCGAGTGGTAACCGCCGCGGCCTTGCCGCTGATCGCTGTGTTATCGCACCCGAACTTGCGCTTCGCCGGGTCTTGCCGGACCGCCTTGGCGTCGCAGCAAGTCTCTTGAAATGCCTTGGTTGGCCTTCGGCAAACTCCCTTGCGAGGTCTTGTCCTTCCCGCAAGCTCCTTTTCTTGGGGCCTTGTCTTCATAGTTAACACTTTGTTCTTGAATGGCGATAATAGGAATAGCAAAGGATCTTGGCGGACGCCAAGCAAGCCTTGCCCGCGTGATGACCGCGATCGCCCATGCACAAGTTCGGGATACTAAGGTACCCTACTTTAGTACACCGACGATCGGCGCCCCACATGTTGGCAAGCGGGAGTATTCTTTCGATATCAAGGAGAAAGGAAACCGGGTGGTATAGTATCACTGCTGATTGGTTCTCAAAAAATAGTATCTTTGCTGATTTATAATTATTTTTATTTCGATGAATGCTAGCGTTTCAACTCTTACGCCGACGCTGTAAGGCCCAAAGACGCAACTGCTTGGGCGAGGGGGAGGAAGATGATCGGTACTGGGCTGCACAAATGACGGGTCACAAGAGAGCCGGGCCACCGATGGGCTGCCTGTAGGTCTAGGTAGGTGGCCTGGTGGCCTCTCTCTGTTTTATTTTCTTTTTCCTATTTCTGCTATTTGTTTTGGTTTAGTGAAAAAGCTAAACCATTTAATAAAATCCTGAAAATAATTATGTGGCTAGAACTAAAATATACCAACCCACATAAAATGTTCGTAATTATTGGACATATATTAATTATATATAATTTATATATCCAATACAAATAGTTATTGTATTTATTTCAAAGGCCCAAAATAATTAACTCTGAGATACCAAAAATATTGTTTTGAGTTTTACCTCCTTGCAATATTTTCAGGGACTGAGAGGAACATTTTCTTGGACTTCTTTGAGAAGATTTTAATGTTGATCATTTTTAGAAGGTTTCTGAGGCTTGAAAATCCCTCAATTCAAATTCATTTGAAAAGTTAAATATGATGCAACACTCTAATGCATGCACTAGGCATTGTCAGAACCTGGGATGTGACAAAATGTCACTGGCAGTGTAATCTTCCCCTTCGGCTTGCTCCTTCCCGGGTTTATTCCTTGAAAGGTACCAGTCTCTTCGAGCTCGCTGTCGGGGATCTGGAGCTTCTTGAGCACCGCGGAAGAGATCAGATTCAGGCCGGCCCCGCCGTCAACCAACATCTTCGTGACCTTGAGGTTGCGGATTGTTGGTGAAACCAACATCGGCAAGCACCCGACCGCAGTGATGCGATCAGGGTGATCCTCAACATCAAAAATGATGGGCGTGCTGGACCACTTCAGGGGCTTGCGCGATTCAACGGACGGCTCTGCTGCGTTCACTTCCCGCACCCACTGTTTGAGTTGGCGGTGCGAGGTGTGCAGAGAAGCGCCGCCATCAACGCACAAAACCTCCGTTGCCTTCTGAAACTCCTGCTCGTCGGTCTCATCCTCCTCCGTCTCATCATCTTCATCTTCGTCTTTGTCCTTGTCTCGGCCGTGGGGAGGCCTGTCTCCTTGCCGCTGCTTGGCCTTGCCGCGGCGCCCTCCCCGGGCGGGACGCTTCTTGCCGGATCCTCCGCCACCTTCCTGGGCCTTCTCCTTGTTGCGGCGCTCGTATTCAGCTTTCTGTAGCTCTACCATCTGCTCAACCTTCTTGCAAGCTTGGAGGTCATGGCCCTTGGTGCGGTGGATCTTGCAGTACTGCTTGCCGGAGCCGTCCTGCTTGTCGGCGGCCACCACAGCCTCGCCGGAGTCACCAGCTTTGGCCTTGTCGGCGCCGCCTCCGTTGCCGGACTGCTCAACAACTAGCACATCCTTAGCTTTTCTCTTTCTGTTATTCCGCCTCCGGTTCTTCTTTGCCGGAGGGGCGTCCTCACTGTCAGATCCTTCTGCTCCTGCGTTCTCTCCGGGGAGTTTCCTCCCCTCTTCAGCTCGTGCACACTTGTCGGCCAGAGCATAGAGCTCGCTGACATCTCTGATTTTGCACATCGCCATCTCCTCCCTCATCCTGCGTTACGCGACGTTCGATGGAACGCTACCGATAACCGCGGGCTGGGTGGACGTCTGGGATGTTGCGCTGCACCTGGCTGAATCTCCGTATGTACTTGCGCAGGGGTTCTCCTTCCTTCTGGGCGAGCAGATGAAGATCGCTCTCCTGGCCATGGGGTTTGTGGCTGCCTGTGAAGGCGCCAACAAACTGATGGCACAGGTCCGCCCACGAAGAGATGGAGTTGTCCGGCAAGTGCATGAGCCAAGATCTGACGTTGGGCTTGAGCACCAGCGGGAAGTAGTTGGCGAGATCTTCTCGTCGCGCTTCGCAGCCTGCACCGCGATGGTGTAGACGCCGAGAACTCCGACGGATGTATCCCGCCATCGTACTTCTCGGTGCGTCTGGTTTGAAGTTCTTGGTATGGGCCATCGACTTGCCGCAGCTCACGGGTGAACGCAGGGCAACCTATCGCGACGGCAAGTCACTGGTTCCTTGGCGCATGCATATCGACATGGGCCCGGTGGGCTGGTCGATTGACGCCGCTTTCTTCAATGCTCGATTCGAAGTGCGGCGTCTTCATGTCGCCATTCTTGGAGAACTTGGCGTTGATCGCGGCGAGCTCATGGTCCGGACGACGTGGTGGAGTCGGTGTCGAGGTTGTCCCGCGAAGTCGGCGATCTTGTCCTTCGGGCGGGAGTGCACGGTGGTGGCACCCCAGCCGTCTTGTCGGCATCGGCTTGCGATGGGCGTCTTGCCGGGCTTCGATGTGCTCGGTTGCGGGGCTTGTCGCCGCTGGCGGCCGATGAGGCTCGATGGTGGCCTCCGCCGCCGATCTTGTCTGGCGCTCGAGGGTAGTCTAGAAGCAGCTGGGCTCGGGCCAGTGCTTCCTCTGGAGTCTTGGCTGGTGGCGGTGAACGATGCAAGGAGCGAGATATGCTCAGACTTCTAACAGTGTTAGAAGGAGCAACATCTCGTCCCGGCGATCGTCTCGCGCTTCGTGCAAGATGTTGACGCCGCATGTTGGCCTTGAGCGCCCCGCGACCCACCAGCTTGGCCTTGCTCCAATGCGAGTACGGTGCTAGGAGCACCATGGCATTAGTCGATCCCGCACCCCGGGAGGGTGCGGTGTATGTCTGACGCGAAGCTTGCGGGCCTTGTCCTTGACCTGGTGACGACGTGAGTCCCACCGTCGGCGCCGCTCCTCCGGCGTCTACCCCACCGCCCGCTTGCTCCGCGGCGGTGGGATCAACGTGGATGAGCGGCCACCTCCGAAGGCTTCTTCTTCGGTGGCATGTCGATGAAGATGTTGATGTAGCGCGCGCGAAGGCCGGATCAGGTTCGCACAACCTCGACGCCCCCTCCCTGGCGCGCCACGAACACCTATGGGGCAAGGCCCCTTTTCGGTCCGGTAGGGAGCGGAGGGCGCACGAAGAGCAGATCGAGGTCGAGCACGCGAGGGATTTTACCCAGCTTCGGAGCTCTCCGGAGAGATAAAACTCCTACTGCTGCTTTGTGTTTCTATTTGCTCTTGCTTGAGAGCGTGGGTGTGTTGTAGTCTCGAATGAGTCGAACCCTTTCTACGTGCGCATGGGCCTCCTTTTTATAGTCTAAAGGGGTCACCGACAGGTGGCAACGCATAAAGAGGGGTAAAAAAGTAAAACGGGGTTGGTACAACCGCTATCAATGATGCCCCTACCTAACTCGACGACGGGGACAAGGGCATTTAATGCCCGTCCGTCGCCCAAACAAAGGCAGAAATGACCGTTAGAGGCGCCACCGATCGCCACGATGGCCTCCTCGTCATCTTCACATGCCACCTCGCACCGCTTGGCTGCATAGCTACCCGCCACGTGCACCAGGAACGATCCTGCGGCGACACGTCGTCGGATGCGCTGGAGCGTGGCATGCAGAGTGGTAACCGCCTTGACAAGCGCCTTTGCCGCGGTCGCTGTGTTATCGCACCCGCAGGCTTGCCGCTCGCCGGGTCTTGCCGGGACGCGCGGCGCGTCGCAGCAAGTCTCTTGAAATGCCTTGGTTGGCCTTCCCGGCAAACTCCCCTTGCCGAGGTCTTGTCCTTCCCGGCAAGCTCCTTTTGCCGGGGCCTTGTCTTCATAGTTAACACTTTGTTCTTGAATGGCAGTAATAGGAATAGCAAAGGATCTTGGCGGACGCCCGGCAAGCCTTGCCGCGGGACGCTGCGACTGCCCATGCACAAGTTCGGGATACTAAGGTACCCCTACTTTAGTACACCGACAGTCAACGTCCCACATGTTGGCAAACGGAAGTATTCTTTCCGATATCAAGGAGAAAGGAAACCGGGTGGTATAGTATCACTGCTGATTGGTTCTCAAAAAAATAGTATCACTGCTGATTTATAATTATTTTTTATTTCTGATGAATGCTAGCGTTTCAACTCTTACGACGAAGGGTGCCAAACACGGCATGTGCTGGATGTCCCACACGTCAGCGAAAGTAGTGGGACTTGAACAGCGTGGTAGAGCCCAGCGTAAAAAAACAGCGTGGTAGAGCGTCTCCACTTCTTCCACTTCTGGGTCAGAGACCACACGTAGTAGTACTTAGTGGTATGAACGATACAAAGTGCGACTTGGAGAGAAAGACATGTCTAGTTGGAAGGTCTCGGGGCATACATGTAAACAAATATAAAAGTCAATATGTGCCTCCAACTAATATAGTAGTAGTAGAGTACTTAGGCACGTACTCCATAACATCACCGTGCATTGCACGTACAACATTTAGTGGTAGTACGTAGTAAGAGACAAATGCCGCCCAAGAGTTCCCTTCTCGACCTACTTTTGGGTGTTTGGTAGAGTGTATGGAGGGTGCATGAGTCCACACTAGTTTAGCACAAATACACTAGAAGCATGCATGAAGAGAGAATGCATGAAGAGGGGTGTTGAGTTGAGCATGCATGAAGAGGGAACAACTATGCTGAGACGAGAACGCAACCAAACACACCCTATATGCCACGCATGTTCATACCATTTGTTCCTTTCTACTTCACTTACTGCGCTACATTACTCAGGTTCGTACGTCCACTCCTGGGTACATGTCCGTCTCGTAGTTCCAGTCCCACGTGTTCTTCATATAGATGGAACGATCCTTGCATAACACGTGCACCTTGATGCTAGATGTCTCGCGTGTTGGCAAAAGGATGAACAAAGCTCATGTAAAAAAATAGAGCGGAAGAACATAGATTCCCAACGACCAAGAAGGAGAAAGGAACCTCGTGGTGAAGCGTGTGCACTCATAATATTTAATATTATTCAACGATATAAAATCAACCAATCATCTCCACAGTGGACTGGAAGAGTACGAAACACGGCAGCCCAGTGTAGTTACATGATACTAGTACATGGCTAACCCACGCTATCACCATATTTCTTGGCTTCCGTGCCACACCTATCTCTAGTAATCCAGCAGTCTGTATCGCTTCTTCCTCCTCGTCTCTATCAAAGTGCGGCGGGCTGGCGTTTTTGCCGTCTATTGAGGTCGGTTAACTCATCACATGTTAGCGACATGCCAAGAGCATTGTAAAAAAAATTCCATTCACGTTCCGTTTTCAAAAAGAAAAAAATGCTTTCACGTACGAATTTGACTCTATGCTTTGAGCAACTTGCATGTCCTATACTGCTCCTATTTGATACTCTAACTTAGCTAGAGGTTAGACTAACTCATGACTAACCCTGAACTAACTGTAGCCAAAGAGGTGTTTGGGTGACAGGGTTAGATTGACAATAAATGCACTTGATGGAGAGAGAAAAGTGATTTTTCAGTGGTCCCAATGAGAACTATCTCCAGTTAGCACCTCTTGGGTGGGATAGTTTTTTTTGGTGGGTTCGGTGCAACTTGCTCCAATTTCAACCCTCATGCTTGGATACTTTAGGGCTATTTGAGCCCCAACTAGCTCAAACTAACTCTAACACATGGATCCAAACAGGGCCTATGGCCAGTCTCGACGCGGAGCAGTCGCGTGCACCGGGAAGTGGTGCTCTCTCGGCCGTCGCACCACTTCAAAGCCGGCGCTAGTGAGAGGTTGCCTCCGCTCTGGCCGGGCATTAATGCGGCTGACGCTCCAGGGCGACGCTGACAGTTTCATGCAGGAAGCGTGCGCTGACAAGGGAGTATAGGTTTTGAACTGTTTCAGGTGTAGTACTGGTAGTTTGCAAAACTACTCAATTATTGCACTCAGTTTCCTAAGAAATTGTGGTAAAAAACGTTACTCCACACTCCATAGCCTGCTTCCCTTCTCCGTCCTCTTCCACCGCCCGCGCACGTTCGCGGGAAGCGACCGGTCAAACCTTATATAGGAGTGCTAGCACAAAAAGATGCATGCATGACCACTAAAATTTCCATATCAAAGCGTCGCTGCGGCGGGAGTGTGGCGTATGTTGTTACCTTCGGTTGGGCCATGGCTACCGGGCGACGGCGACCAGAGAAGAGGCGGCGGGAGGGGAATGAATGCAACTACTATTTGGGTTCGCCTTCCGGCTTAAATAAATGCGCAACATCACGTGTACCCGCGGGTGCACAAATTGTAACATGCGTGTCTACTTAAGTGGGCGTCACGTAACTGGTGTGTGTGTGAGAGAGATTCTGAGAGATAGAGTGCATGTGTGTGACTCCACTCTTCGGATATGTACTCAACCTTTTGCATCAGGATATAAGTACAATGGTATTTACTTTAGCTAGTGATTTACGTGGCCATGTTAACGTGGTTGTGTCAAAAAAATGTCACTTGCTGCTTGTGATTTGCGTTATATAATTACAAGCAAGATTCTCGTGCATTGCACGGAACATCAATATGCATTTTTTTACAAAACACCTGTCGTGATTGATCCATGCAGGAGTAATCCCATGTGTAAAATATAATGATATCTCGAGAATTTTATCGGAAAACTGGTATCTCGAGAATGTCATCGAAAAAATGAAAGATGAGAGATAAGGCGAGGAGGAGTGGAGCGTGGTGGTGACTGGTGGTCGGAATGGGCGGAGGCATGGGGATGGACGGCGCCGGCAGGCGGCAGCGGCCACCATGCATGCTAGATTGTTCTAGAGACTTATTCCTTTTTTAATTGCTGAGCAATGAGTTTGTGGGAGATAACGATGTGGAGAGAGGTGCAGGTATCTTTTGTAAAATTATCATAGTTTGCTTTCTATCCGTTAGATATAGATCATACCATCTATATTACAAGATGGCAGGCACACCATCATCGCTAACTCGTTTTTTATAAGGGTACAAATGATAAGTTTGCTGACTACTAAAGTAAAGTGGAATTTGTCCATGTTATGCGTGTAAATAAAGGTGATTATTTATCATACGGGTAAGGTTGGATGAAGGGTGGTAGGAACAAATGCTCCGTCTAGAGCATGTGTGTGTGAGATGGAGTCTTAGTGTGTGTGTGGGGTGTGTGAGAGAGAGAGAGATGGAGTCTTAGTTTGTGTGTGTGAGAGAGAGAGAGATGGAGTCTTAGTGTGTGTGGGGGGTGTGCGTGCATGCGTGTGTGTGTGTGTGTGTATGTGTTTGTGTGTGTGTGTGAGAGAGAGATTCTTAGTGTGTGTGTGTGGGGGTGCGTGCGTGCGTGTGTGTGTGTGTGTGTATCGTGGGGTCCTCTGTGGCAGATGTAATTTAAGTGTGCATGGCTTCATCATAGAGAGATGATGTGTATGGCAGAGGCCACCAACTATGGGGTGCGAGAGAGAAAATGCCCGTAGAGAGGGAAGAGAAGGTGTGTGCGCGTGAGAGGAGTCAACATCGAGATAACGTGTTTGTTCGAGAGACACCGAGGAAGACTACTATATATTGATGGTGCATGTAGGCAGGAATTAAACAAAGGGATGGTCTTATTGGTTTCGGGGATATAGGGGAAGAGTGAGAGGCGGGGGGGGGGAGCTAGAAGGAGATAGTTAAGTGTGAGTGTGTGTTTTACCCATCCAGGCGGAAGTTATGTGCACAAAAGAGGAGAACGATTCAATGTGGCATTAGGATTGAGGGTAATTAACTATGTATGGAGACATAGAGACCTTGAACGTGCATGTGTGAGAGGTATACATGTATACGTGGGATGTGTGTGTGTGCACGCGCGCATGATCGAGATAAAAGAAAGAAGACATAAGTCATAAGATCAATGACATGGGAGAGACAGATTGGTATGACAATATGCATGCATGTGAGAATGCAGGGAAGAAGGCCCGACAATTGAGCATGTGTTTTTGTCTTTAAGATATAGTGGCGTGGGCTGGAGCATGCATCTATGGCGAGCAGAGGGAGTGAGGCACAATGATTGTGCAAAAGAGATCAACCTATAAATGCGTATGTATGGAGAGACATATGTAGTGTGGGTGATAGGAAGCAAGACTCCGTGCGAGAAAGAAATGTTGATGGAGAAACCACAGATAGATACAGAGATGGAGATGCTAGCTAGATGGACATCCGCTAGTTTGGGTGTTGGAGATGACCGCCGGGTGGTTTAGAGGGTGAAGTTATATATGTGTGTGATAGGGCACTTGACTGCCTGTAGAGAGAAACATATGTAGTGTGCGTGATAGGAATCAAGAGTGAGGGCGAGAAAAAAGGTTGATGGAGAAACAGATAAATAGAAAGATAAAGATGCTAGCTAGTGTGCGTTAGAGATAGGAGTCGAGTGGATAAGAAGGCTGAGTTATGTGTGTAGGTGTGAGAGAGATAGAGAGAGGATGCATGTGAGTCACATACAAACAGATATCAGAGAGAAATGAGATCCCGAGAGACGGAGTTTTGTGTCTGTGAGAGAGAAAGATATTTCACAACGAGAGTGATAGCTAGAGAGACATATGAGGGAACGCAAGATATCTCTAGGGAGAGAGAGAGTGTGTGTGAGCGACATACAAGAGAACAATGGAGAAATATGAGACCCTGGGAGACAGAGTTTGTGTTTGTGTGTGAGAAAGATATATTTAAGAGGAAGAGTCGTAGGTTCTCATATCTAAGGAGCGAAAGACATCTCTGTATGAGGGGTGTGCGAGTGGCACACATGGGAATAGTAGAGAGAAATGAGACCCCAGGAGACAAAGTTTTGTGTTTGTGTGAGAGAAAGAGATTCCACATGGAGAATCATAGTTAGAGACACATAGTAGGGAGCGAGATACACTTAGAGAGAGATAGAGTGATGAAGGTCGAGGGAGAGAGTATCGTCAGTGTGTTATGAAGATAAAAGATCATTGTCGACATACAGGTAGCACGAGAGATACCTGAGAGATGATGAACGCGTATAGGTCCAGAGAAATAGTCCTATATAAGCATGAGTGATAGCTATATGAGACGAATATCTGGATTAAAGGGGATTCAAATATTTAAACTGGAGATCACGACATCGATAACATCATGACGCAAATTGGTGTATCAAACATGCATATTCATTTGAATTTGGGAACACGTGTAATGTTATATAGTTTATCAAAATTGGTGATCCATAGATTCTTTAATTACAAACAATGCATGGTTTATATGCAATTAATGTCTAAACGGGATTACACTATATGTTACGTGTGTGAAACACATTATACATGTTTGAGAAGTAAAAAAAAACCCGCATGAAACTCACATTAATTGGAGACAGTTAGCGAGGAATGCATACATTGGATTTCAACATAAAGTGGTTTCAAATATTCGAAAATCCAAATTGATGGATACAACCTTATGAATCTGAGATCATGCCATTTGTAAACCATATTTATGTATAAATGGTGTTGTGCTTTTGAAAGTATATATAAAAAAATGATGTATATAGAATGAAATTCCAATTGAAAATGGATCCTGCCCGAAAAAAATAGAATACAAATGGGATTTTAATTGAGTTGGCACGGTAAACATGCACTCTGCAAAATTTGAATGAAGCGGGGAAAGTCGGAGTAACCGCCCGAAACTAAAATCTGCGACATGGAAATTACTACTGCCTATCCCTGCCATGCAAAGCCTATCTGCTGGATTTCTATAGATTTTGATAGGGGTAGGTTTGTAATTTCACCCAAACGTGACGTAACCGCCTCTCACCCGGATTCATACACGGTGGGCGCAAAAACACAGTGTGTCCTCGGCCGAAATCGACTCCCTCCCAGATTCATATTCATACACGGTGGGCGCCAAAAACAAACTCTCGTCGACAAATATTCGGTGTATGCGAGATTACCGTCCTATCCCCAACCGACTAATATTGTTGTGATGTAGTAGAAATTTGAAACGGGGGCTAAGTTTGTAAATTTCCTCGCATTTGAGACAAGCGCGTCCTGAATACATGGTTCCCCCCTTCCTCTATACCTCTCTTTTCCCCATTCGTACTCCGTGGGCGCCAAAACACCCTCTCCACCCCACCCTCCTCCGTCCGCCGCCGTCCGCCACCCCATCCACCGCCGTCCTCCTCCACCATGCCGGAGATGATACCCCGACGCCACCGTCCATTATAAGAGATCGACCTCTCTCATCCACGGCTTCGGACCGGGATCCTTGCGTCCCGTCCTCTCGCTTCATCCCCACCATCGTCCACCTTGCCGGCGCCACTCCTACGACCGTGTAACATCCCAAATTTTGAATTTGGAATGTTATACATAGATCATCCATGCATATCATATTTTATTGTGTTTCCGATCCGAAAAATCCTCGAAATCCTAAGCAACTCAACGACCCGTGGAGAGAGTTGGGGATTTCCCGGTTTTCATATTTGGTTTCTATCAAATAGTGAAACGAGGATTTCGATTTTAATTATTTTTCTCTCCGAAAAATATTTCTTATAAAATATATGAGAGGAGATAATATGACTTCTCCAAAACAATTGAAATATTGGAGGAAATATATTAAAATCATTTGTTAGATTTTATTTGAGTTTATTTGGATTTTATTTGCATTAGAAAAAAATATGCACGTTTTCAAAATTGCATTTTAGGGCCAAGAAAATGTTCATCTCGTTCTAAATATTTTATTTAGACGATGATTTTTTTTGGCATTTTTAGATTTTTATTTTATTTTATAGGAATTTTCCGTCGACAGAACTATTTAAAAAAAATGCGCGTGCCCTCACCCGACTGGGCCGCAGCCCAGCCCGAGCCAGCCCAGCCAAGCCGCCGCCGCCTTCCTCCAGCGCCGCCGCCCCCCTTCCCAAGGCACCGCCTCCTATAAATACCGCCTCCCTCTAGCCGCCACCACCACCGCCGCCTCCCGCCGCCGGAGCCGAGCCCGAGCAGCCCGCTGTCGCCCGTAGCCGCCGCCGCCGCCTGCCGCCGCCGCCGCCGCCTTCCGCCGCCGCCGCCTGCCGTCGTCGTAGCCCCCGCCCACGCAGCCGCCTTGCTGAGCCCGTCGCCGTAGCCCCGCCGCCCCACGCAGCCGCCGCCGGAGCCCTGCCTCGCCAAACCCCCTCCCCGGAGGTATCCGCCGGAATCCGAGACCGCCCGTTTTTTTAAAACCGTTCGGTTTATTTTTTTTCCGAAACCCTAGTTGCGTTTTTTATATAGATCGGTTTATTTCTCCGGTTTATTTATTTAGCGAGCATTCGCTCGTTCGTTCATTTTAACGAACGCGTTCTTCGTTTAGTTTCAGTTAACGAACGTTCATTCGTTAAACTGTTCGTCGCTTTTCTTTTATCGGACTTATCCGCGATTTTTCTGATCGCGATTTCTAATCCGATGTTTGAACTAGTATAACTTTTCGCTCATTTATCGGAATCAGGCGATTCAAACGCCTAGAGTTTCGTCTCGAGACCCTCTTTCTGTTTAATCAACTTGAAGAGGTAGATCAGCAGGTAGTGGGTTTTGTAGGTTTGGTATGGTCTACCCAGAGTAGAGAGTTAATGTTTCTGAAAAACTGTGTCTCGGTCATCCGTTTCTCAAACACCATGTAGTGTGAGAAATCCAACGGAGGCAATCGAGTCTTGTGGGGAAAAGTGCGCAAACCTCTGCAGAGTGTACAAACTAATCATGGTTAGCCGTGTCCCCGGTTATGGACAATTTGAGTATCTAGTACTTGAGTATTCACATGTGTCTCAACACTCTTAATTAATATTGTTGGGTTGTTAATGATTTTTAATTGGGATTGAGGAGGGGTTACCTTCTCAATGTTTTATCAACCACCATGATAGTTAAATTAAAATTTATTCCTTTGTTGTAGGGAAAAATTTGCTTTCCGCAAAATTATAACCTTAGAGCTTTCCACCAGCCATATATGCATGTAGTGATAGTATTATTTTTTTTCTATTTTACTGTGTTATATTGCCAGCATATTCCATGTGCTGACCCGTTTTCGGGCTGCAACGTATTATGTTGCAGACTTTTCAGACGAGGAGTAAGGTTCGTTAGGTCATTGTCGTGCAGCTCAGCTATGCGTTGGAGTTGATGGACTCATTTTATCTTCCAAACCTTCCGCTGTTATCGCATTAGATGGCCTTAAGCCATATTATTGTAATAAGTTCTCTTTTGAGACATTCGATGTAATAAGTGTGTGATTGCTACTCTGTTATAAATCCTTGAGTATCGTGCGTGTCAAGACATTCTTGATCGGGGATGACACTGGGGCACAGAGACTTGACCGTTTGAGGTCTGGTCGCTACAAGATGGTATCAGAGGACACGCTGATTGTAGGACACGACCACTAAGATAAACCATAGGTCACTCTTCTCTACTCTTTTCTGACTCCTCTCCCTTTTCCACTCCTTAGGATGACGGAGAAGAAGAATAAGTTCGTGCAACCGGATGAGGATACACCTTTTGGACGCCACTTGAAGGAAGTCACTAGGTACTTGAACATTGGGATACCTAGTTTCACCGGGACGTACAACGCCACCTTACCGGAAGAGGAGCGCTGGATGATTCAAGTACAAGTTCCAGGAAGAACGTTCTCGCCAACTTCAAAACCCATAGAATTTTCTTTCGAAGCACCAACCTGGAGTCTAGGTAAGAGCATGGCAGCGCACATTACCATGGGACACATTGGAGAAGTATACAACAGGGAGCTTAAGGACACTACCTATCAGATATGTGGGCGCCGAGATGAGCAATGGGAGATGATCAACACCAGGAAGGATAGATCAGTCGCAACTTTTATCTAAGAGCTAAACCAACACATTCGACGCCAGGAGAACCAAATGTGCACCGACATGATGGAATTGAAGAAGGCAAATATTAGGATCATCGAGCTGGAAGAAGAACTCAAGTTCACACGCGATGGATATGAGGAGGAAATCAAGACACTACTGGAGAAGAACGACGACCTGGTTAATAAGATCGGGATATTCATGGGAGGACCAGCCCCAGGAGACGAAGACAACGACCCCACCTGCCCAGACAACTACATCATCATTGACGACACCGATTCTGATCCGAGCGATGATGACTATGAAGACGAAACTGGAGCAGACATCATGGAATCTTCCACCGATCAAACTTTCTAGATGACCACCATACAATATTAGTATTCCCCCATGTATCAAGTAGTAGTTGAGCACTTTTTCGATAGTTTTAGACCGATGTATGCCCTTGCTTGATTGATTGAGTGAAATGATTGTGTTTGTGTCATGTGCATATGGGTAGTGCTTCCTCACTAGACCTTTCTCTATTCTAATCTCTTCCATCTAAAACCCCTCAGATGCCTCCGAAACGTGACACCGGTTTTGCCTTCCCACCGGAGCTCACCCAGTTGATCCAGCAGCAGAATGCTTTGATGCAATTACTAGTTCAGAACCAAGGCAACAACAACAATAACAACAACCACAACAACCCGCCGCCAGTGGACAACCTAGCCCGTTTTCTAAGGTTACAGCCGCCGGTGTTCTCCAGTAGCACCAAGCCAATAGTTGCAGATGATTGGCTATGTCGTATCGGAAGGGAGTTAACCACCGCAGGGTGCACGGATGCGGAGAAGGTGCGCTTTGTCGCACACCAACTGGATGGACCCGCAGCAGCATGGTGGGAGAATTTCACCACCACCTACCATGCCGACACTGTCACATGGGCTCAGTTTCAGCAGGCCTTTTGAACTGCCCATGTTTCCACTTGAGCTATGCAGATGAAGAAGCGGTAGTTTTGCAACTTATGTCAGGGGAACCATACGGTTAGCCAGTACGTAGATGATTTTAGCAAATTATCACGTTATGCCCCTGATGATGTGGCCACAGATGCCACAAAGCAGGAGAAGTTTATGGAAGGGTTGAATGATGAGATGAGCATGCAGTTGATGGTGGCAACCTTCAACAACTACCAGGAGTTGGTAGATAAAGCTCTTATGATTGAAGGGAAGCAGCAGCAGATTGAGACCCGTAAGAGGAAGTATGGACAAGGGAAGTATAATTCAGGAGCTCAACAGAAGCCTCGCCTAACCCCGAATTCGGGAGGACTCGTTCATAACCACAGAGGTCATAACCACCCTGGAGGAGGATCGCATAATCACAATGGCACTAAGAACAGAAATGGGAACGAAGCAAACAATAATCGCTCCAACCCATCCACACCCGCCAAGAGAGACCTAAGTCAAGTTACTTGTTATAAGTGCGGGAAGACTGGGCACTATGCCAATGATTGCCCTGAAGGAAGGAATGGAAACCGAAACGGGAGCACTGGAAAGAAGCCTAACCCATTCAACAAAGGGCAAGTGAACCACGTTAATGTGGAGGAGGTTGAAGAACAGCCGAACGCGGTAATAGGTAAGTTTTTAGTTAAGTCATTTACCGCCCTTATTCTTTTTGATACTGGTGCATCGCATTCATACATATCAAGGGGATTCATGGATAAGTTTAACCTGCCAACCCAAACCCTTAGAACCCCTCTATTAGTAAGCTCGCCTGGAGCAGAGTATATGGCCAGCCGATGGTGCAACCAGATACCCCTAACCATTGGGACGCATGTTTTTTCGTCTGACCTAATTATCCTGGAGTCACATGGATTGGATGTGATATTAGGTATGGACTGGATGTCAAAGTATGGAGGAAGTATTGACTGTGCTAGTAAGTCAATTTATCTCACTACCCTGGAGGGAAAAAGGATTAAGTACGTATCTTGGCATGTTCCTAGGAGGACCCAAGTAAATGCCCTCACGGGAGTTGTTTAGGAGGAAGTACCTGTAGTAAAGGACTATCCGGATGTTTTCCCAGAAGAGTTACCCGTCATGCCACAAGATATAGACATTGAGTTTTTGATAGAGTTATTGCCAGGTACAGGGCCAATATCCAAGAGACCCTATCAGATGCCCGCAAATGATCTGGAGGAAATTAAGAAGCAGATCAAGGAGTTGTTGGAGAAAGGTTATATTCGAAGGAGTTCATCACCTTGGGGAGCTCCAGTACTTTTGGTAGAAAAGAAGGATAAATCCCTAAGGATGGTTGTTGATTATCGAGCCTTGAACGAAGTAACCATTAAGAACAAGTATCCACTACCGATGATCAATGATTTGTTTGATCAGCTGCAAGGAGCTAAGGTGTTTTCGAAGATTGATCTGCGATCAGGACACCATCAATTGAAGATCCGAGAGAAGGATATACCAAAAATAGCGTTTAGTACGCGGTATGGATTATACAAGTATACGGTCATGTCTTTTGGACTGACAAACGCCCCTGCTTATTTTATGAGTATGATGAACAAAGTGTTCATGGAGTATTTGGACAAGTTTGTAGTAGTGTTCATCGATGATATTATGGTATACTCGAAGAATGAAGAGGAGCACAAGGAGCATTTGCGATTAGTTCTCGAGAAACTCAGAGAACACAAGTTATACGCCAAATTCAGCAAGTGCGAATTTTGGTTGAAGGAGGTTGGATTTCTTGGGCATGTTATATCAGGAGAAGGTATAGCAGTGGACCCCAGCAAGGTTCAGTCAGTCACTGAATGGTTGGCACCCACTTCAGTTGGCGAGATCCGCAGTTTCGTCGGACTCGCAGGATATTATCGGAGATTCATTGAGAATTTTTCCAAGATGGCAAAACCAATGACTGAACTATTGAAGAACGACAATAAGTTTATATGGACAGAAGATTGCGAGACAAGTTTCCAGGAGTTGAAGAAACGTTTGACTACAGCCCCAGTACTAATGTTGCCAGATATACATAAGGAGTTTCAAGTATATTGCGACGCCTCACGCTTGGGACTGGGATGTGTGCTTATGCATGATGGAAAAGTTGTTTCGTATGCCTCACGACGATTAAAGCCCCACGAGTTGAACTATGCCACCCATGATTTGGAGTTAGCAGCAGTGGTGCATGCATTAAAAACTTGGAGACATTACCTTATTGTGAATCGCTGTGATGTGTACACGGACCATAAGAGTTTGAAATATATCTTCACCCAAAAGGGAACTGAGATTATTCATGCTAGAAACTTCCGTGTGCAGCCACAAGTTATTATGGGCTCTAGCATAGTTGAGTAGGTTACGTGAAGCTCTTGAAGATGTAGATCAGCAGGTAGTGGGTTTTGTAGGTTTGGTATGGTCTACCCGGAGTAGAGAGTTAATGTTTCTGAAAGACTGTGTCTCGGTCATCCGTTTCTCAAACACCATGTAGTGCGAGAAATCCAACGGAGGCGATCGAGTCTTGTGGGGAAAAGTGCGCAAACCTCTGCAGAGTGTACAAACTAATCATGGTTAGCCGTGTCCTCGGTTATGGACAATTTGAGTATCTAGTACTTGAGTATTCACATGTATCTCAACACTCTTAATTAATATTGTTGGGTTGTTAATTATTTTTAATTGGGATTGAGGAGGGGTTACCTTCTCAATGTTTTATCAACCACCATGATAGTTAAATTAAAATTTATTCCTTTGTTGTAGGGAAAAATTTGCTTTCCGCAAAACTATATCCTTAGAGCTTTCCACCAGCAATATATGCATGTAGTGATAGTATTATTCATTTCTATTCTATTGTGTTATATTGCGGCATATTCCATGTCTTGACCCGTTTTCGGGCTGCAACGTATTATGTTGCAGACTTTTCAGACGAGGAGTAAGGTTCGTTAGGTCATTGCCGTGCAGCTCAGCTATGCCGTTGGAGTTGATGGACTCACTTTATCTTCCAAGCCTTTCGCTGTTATCGCATTAGATGGCCTTAAGCCATATTATTGTAATAAGTTCTCTTTTGAGACATTCGATGTAATAAGTGTGTGATTGCTACTCTGTTATAAATCCTTCGAGTACTGTGCATGTCAGCATTACTGATCTAGGGATGACACTGGGGCACAAAGACTTGACCGTTTGAGGTCTGGTCGCTACAGACCGTCTCGTCCACCGCGCCCCGCCACCACCGTCTACCCTCCTAGATCTGCTTCCACACCACCGACAGCCATCGCTGCCGCAGCACCGTCAAATTCTTAGCAGATGCATACACGGCGCCGCACCAGAGGCGGTACTCTTTCATATCTTCTCAACTTATTTATCGCAGCAAGAAAATAGATCGCCACTGCTTTACTCTGATTTCTTGTCTTGGTTGCGAAGTTGCCTTTGTCCGGTTTGCACCTTCAGATCCGCCATGGCACGCTCAACACTATACTCCCAATGCTTATGGTTTTCCCCTTTTATATTCCACACTAGTTAAATGAAAGTAGATTAAATTTTAAAATTAGGTTAGTCGATTTTTCAGAGTTCGCCTGTGCGAACGAAGGGGCTCGGGTGGTTGTGGGGCCTCGACGAATGAAGAGCCGGCGTCGGGGCCCCAACCTACATCGTCGATGTAGAGCTTGCCGTGACGACTATTTGTCATCCGGCCCACAACTTATCCCTTGAGCCCTTCGAAGATGCCCTTCAAGAACTCAAATCCACCGTGCGCTGGCCCCACGGTGGGCGCCAACTGTCGTGGAATTGTCACGGCAGATGTCCTAGTGAAAGGACTTAGTCGTGGAGCCATCGCAACTAGGAAGCTTAAAGGGGTTAATCGTGACAGTGGACACAGGGTTTATACTGGTTCGGCCCCTTATAGTGAAGGTAAAAGCCTACGATCCAGTTTTGAGTGGGATTACTTATGTCTCGATAACCAGGAAGTGAATCGCTTGACCTAGCTCTCGAGTTGATGTTACTTTCCCTGAACCGCCACTGGGTCGTCCCTTTATATACAGAGGTCGACGCCCAGCGGCTCTAAAGAGTCCCGACCGGCTCATAAACAGTATCCGGCTCAGTCTCTTAACTATTCTTGCCTTACAATACAAGTCACGTATACATGGCGGTTTATCACTACGGGCCTTAAGTCGCCTCCGGGCCTTGGGCCCTTAACTGAACCGACATCTCTATCCTGGGTCTTGGGCTTCAATAATATATGTAAGTATAACCCGGCCCCTCCTGGGCGGGTCATACCAACAGTTATATCCCTAACATATAATATAGTCCGAGCACTTTTGCAACGATAGTTAGTGTGTTGTATGCCCTTATTTGAAATTGATTGAAGTGATATGTTGTGTTTGTCTCATGTGCATGTGGGTAGTGTTTTCCCTCTAGATCTATTTATATTCTATTTTCTCATCTTTTCTAAAACCTCAGATGCCTTCGAGACGCGACAATGGATTTGCTTTCCCACCAGAGCTCACTCAGTTGATCCAGCAGCAGAATGCATTGACGCAGATATTAGGCCAGAATCAGAAGTAGAGGAACAACAACAACAACAACCCACCACCACCACCACCTGTTGATCACTTAGCCCGTTTCTTGAGGCTTAATCCGCCGGTGTTCTCTAGTACCACCGAGTCAATAGTTGCAGATGATTGGCTCCGCATGATTGGAAGGGAATTGACCACTGCAGGATGGACATATGCGGAGAGAGTGCGGTTTGCCGCTCATCAGCTTGATGGACCCGCAGCATCATGGTGGGAGAATTTCACAGCCACTTACCCCATCGACACTGTCACATGGGATCGGCCAATTGAGCTTTCCGTCTTGCCCATGTTTCAGCAGGAGCTATGGCCATGAAGAAGCGTGAGTTTCGCAACTTGCGCCAAGGAGGACGTCTGATTGGCAAGATGTGGATGACTTTAGTAAGTTAGCACGTTATGCCCCAGATGACGTTGCTACAGATGCAGCTAAGCAGGAGAAGTTTCTAGAAGGACTGAATGATGAGCTCAGCATGCAGCTGATGGTGGCAACCTTCAACAACTACAGGAGTTGGTAGATAGAGCTCTCATGATTGAAGGGAAGCAGCAGCAGATTGATAGCCGCAAGAGGAAGTATGGACAAGGAAAGTACAGTTCTGGAGCTCAGCAGAAGCCTCGTTTTACCCCGAACTCGGGAGGGCCGTATCAGCATAACCATGGAGGTCACAATCACAATGGAGGAGGTTCGTACAACCATAGTGGCCCCAAGAATGGGAATGGTAACGGAGGAAGCAACGGGCAGAACCGTTCCAACCCAGCAACGCCCGCCAAGAAGGATCTGAGCCACATTACTTGCTACAAGTGCCAGAATACCGGACATTATGGCAATGAATGTCCTGAAGCTAAGAATGGGAATGGCAATGGAAGCTCAGGGAAGAAGCCTAACTGTCGGGGATATGCCCCGCGGCGTAAACCGGCCGGAAGGATAAACCGGCCGGACTTGGCGATTCACTGGCGACCGCATGCACTGCATAGTTCTGACTCATTGGTAATCTGGCGGGCGGGCGGAGGAGCAACAAGACCGGTGGCCCAACAAAGGTTCATGAAGGCAGTTCGTACTATGGTGGGCGGTTTAAGAGGAAAGGAATATTTGCCTTACAAGGAGTTAATATTAGGACTTGTATCCGGTTTGTATTAGAGATAGACTAGTCCTAATCCTAATAGGACTCACATGTAAACCGCCCTTCAACATATATAAGAGAGGCGGGGCTCCCAAAGGGGACAAGTTACAAGTTAGAAGCTACAAGCAAACAACAATTTCTAGGGCTAGACACAACTAGAGGAGAGCCGGTTTACGGCGACTCCCTCGTGATGATAATGAGACCTAGCCTCAAACAGCATGTAGGGTTTTTACCAGATGATGTTTCCCGGGGCCCGAAGCTGTCTAAACCCTTGTCTTGCGTGTTGATCCGCCATGCGTCTCTCGTCCCACTGAACCCCTCTCAAGCTACCACATAGATGCGTTGGCCTCGCGACTAAGTCCTGACACTAAGGACATCTGCCGTGACAAATCCACGACAGTTGGCGCCCACCGTGGGGCTCGCGCACGCTGGTGTTGAGTTCTTGGAGGGATCTTTTCTAGGGTTCGAGAAGCTCGCAATTTTCCGGCGGAAGAAGAGCCGGTGCAAAAGTCGCTGCCGTGATCGTTCTTCCTAGTCTAATCTACTCGGCCATCGTCAGCCATGGGAGGATTTGCTTTTCTATCAACATCGGTGTCAGCCTTGTCTAAAGATCAAGCTCCGAAGTTTTGTGACGATGTTTCACACGCCACCACAAAGCGGGTCCAGTCGGCATCTACACACGCGTCCTTGGACGGTCAGCAATCGGTACTTCTCTAAAGATCTCCTGTAAACCGGTTTCAGATTTACCTCGTGGGGAGCAAACGAAGAAGCCGCAAGCCCGATACAATTCAACCGGGGAAGTATTGATCAATTTTTGTACTCCACGTCGAACTTGCTATTCTCTTCAAAGCAGTGCCGGTCTGAGGAAAGCCTAGTTCAATATGATTAAACAATGGCCGGGTCTCAGGCCGGGTCAACCGGCAGCTGCACGCAGCTGCACGTACTTCTATTGTTTACTTCAAAGTTTGGAGGAATTTCTACCTGCTATGCGTCAAAAATCCATCAGCAACGGTCACTGCTCCACGTACTATCATCCAAATCCAAAGCGATCAGAGACAGCTGACAGGCGTCCTATGTCATCTGCCAGTACAAATTGCGATTGGGACAGCTGCTTGCGGCCGCGTGAGATCGCCAGATTGATCTGCATGAATTAAAGTTTCTGATAATCAATCCGAAACCCAAAGCCTGATGGATTTCCAAATTGTTTCACGTGAAGGATCTCTCAATTAGTACAACCATTACATACGCACGAACTCCAAGGAAGGATTAAGTATAAAAGGCAAGCCCCAACATTGATTTGGAGTCAGAGAACTTTCTACGGGGTCCAGGAGTAGTGTTAGTACGGAGACAACCGGGGAAGGATATGGGACATGGACTCGGTTTTCGCCTCGCCGGTCTGACGCACCATCCCGTCTCTGCTTTGCCGATCTCTGCAGGCTCCGCCCCAAGCCGCCCTCATTGCACGGCCTCGCCGCCGTAGGGTGTCTCCACTGAGAGCCGGTCATGGCCGCTTTGCTTCAAAGCTGCCGCCGCGGTCCCCACCTCACCGACTCGCCCCGAGCCGGCCTGTTCCGAGTCGCCCTCGACTCCAACCCTCCCTCAGCCGCTGCTGTGCCTCAAACTACCAAGTCGCCTGCTGCCGCGTAATTACTGGAAAGGAGGGAGTAGTTGAAAGTACTACTGCTGCCACTTGCATAGTTTAAAAAAAAGGTTAAGAGAAGGCCGCGACCCGGAAACGGATAGACGTGACCACGGAGTTGCTGTCATTAAAACCAAGTGTTGTTACTCTCCGTCCCAGATGGAAATCAAAAGGAAGAAAAAGAAAGTTAAAGAAGGCTACGTGAGGCAATAGCCACATCAGATTAGATAGACGCTAATCGGTGTTCACGTACAGGTCATCTGCCGTTCACAAAACATCAGGTGATATTCATCTAAGTTTATCTTATTAACACTTATTGTTTTTTGTCAAAAAACAATTATTCTGCCCTGTAACATTTTTACACATGACAATTGTTTATGCCATTATACCACGGATGCACGTTCAGCTGTACCGCGTAGCTTCATGGACACGCATATCACGGTCCGGTTTACATCAACGCACCGGCCGACTCGCCCGTCCGCACCGCTTTACAAACGCCACGAACAACTCGCATGTCCGCGCCAGCTTACAGACATCGCGGCCGATTCACCCGTCTGCACCGGTTTGCCACGCCACGGCCGGTTCACCCGTGAGCGACTTCAACTCCACCTAGCGATCATCAATTTCATGGCGGATTATTTTCAGCCTGGCACATCAGGTTATATTCATCTAAAATATATTTTATTGGCACATATTATTTTTGTCAAGGAGCAGTTTATCTTTGCCTTGGTCTGCAATATTGTTGATGCAGGACAATTGTTCACTACGTCAAAACGGCGTAGTTAATTCACCCGTCCGCGCCGGTTTACAAACACCGCGGCTGTTTCATCTGTTTGAGCCGCCTATGATGCTGAGGTCATCTTTTCCGTCCATCTCTCGCGGCCTGGTCTACATCAACATACCAGGCCGCACCTGTCTGCATGAGCAAGTCACAGCTTGGGTAGCCCGGTTTTCTTTCAAATGGGAGGCAAATTATCATCAACCGCCATCTGCATTGGATGGCTCAATGGGCAGGCGCACAAGTCACCGCTACTACAGTTTGGTTAAATTCAAATCGCCAGTTGGAAGGAACCATTGGCCGAGTTGCTGACACGGTTCATACGGGGTCATTTATAACCTGCCGCAATCACCTCAACCTTCTATGGATTCACATCGTGCTATCAATGCCAATGATATACAAGTTATGCCGGTTTATATCACGGTCAAATATGGAGAATTTCAAGCCAACTCCTCGAGTCACCTTGAGACTCGGGGGCTACGATGACATGACTCAGCAAATCTTGCGGTTTGACAAATTTAAGAACCCGGGGCGATGGAGGAAAGATAACCCGGTCCAGAGGCTATGTTATTTGAAGGCCGTCAGAAAATTTCCGGCTTAGAAAGTATATGACAGTTACAAAATTCCGGCTCAATGAAGAATATCCGGGTCATCAGAAAGGATTCCGGTTTAAAATCCGGCTCAAGGGAAGTCAGTCTCATTGAAGCTCTCAAATATCTGGTTTACAATCCGGTTCAAGGGAAATCTGTTCTCCCACAAAGCTCTGAAGCGCCCAAATCCGGTTTAACAATGTCCGGTTCACAAAGAAATTAACTTCTCACAAGGTTGAGTTTAAAGACCGTCAGAAAATTTCCGGCTGAAAATGAAGATTCCGGTTTATAATCCGGGTCAAGGGAAAGATGTCTCCCACGAAGCTTTGAAGCTCTCAAATATCCGGTTCAAGATCCCGGTTCAAGAAGAATTTATCTCTTGCAAAAAGTTAAAAATTGCCGAAGAGGATCTGCTGCCATGATGTGCGGTTCAAACATGGGTATCCTGCCTTTATTGGCCTAACATATTGATCATATGGGGCTTCGCTTCATAAAGCGGGTCCTTCGTTCTTTTTACATCATGCGTGGTTACACGGAGGTTACATCTTAAAACGGCCTCCGGTTTACCCTTGACATTTGTTTTTATCACTTGGGGGCTTGGTCGTGTCCGAACCAATGCAACACCTCTTGATAGGCGAAAGCCACCGGATCATTTGGGGACACGGTCACGTCTGAACCGGTCATGCCTCTTGGTCGGCCAATAGGGCAGAGTCACTTGGGGCTTGGTCGAACCCAACCAATGTCATGCCACTTGGCGGCGTACTCGCCAAGAGTCTTTGGGGACTGGCCGGTGGCACCATCGCCACGCCGGGGAGCTTGGTTGCGTCGACCATGGTAATGCCATCTGACCAGCTCAGTAAAGCTTTTCTTTTGCAAAAAGTTATTGCCTTTGTTGCCATATTTTCTCATAATTGGTATTCGATTTTTGTTGCGTTTTTTAACCCGACAAGCGTTTTTATCCGGTTCAACTGTCAGTTACAAATTGACGGAACACGGTTAAATCTTAATCCGGAGGTTATCTGCCCGGTTTGATTTTACTCGTTACCATCCTATTATGGAGTAGACGGTGTTTATCAACCCGCTTGGCTTTCAACTACAAGTTGTCAAGACACGATCAAGTTATAATCCGGAGACTATCGGCCCGGTGCGGTTTCGACTATAAGTCTTGACATATATTTGGATTGCGCCATTGGAATCATGCGCTTATAAATCATTGAGTTACATTATTCAAAATAGCCAAACTTGGCTGGATTTTCATGATGATATTGAATGATTGAGGTTTCATACCGGATTATCTTATCTTGAATAGCCAACATGGCTGGATTTTTATTATGGTTATTAATATTATGATTGAGGTTTTCAAAGTCGCTTTAGCGCAATGGATATTATGTTATCAATGGATATATTCTACAATTGAAGGAATAGTCCCGAGTTCTTTGCGGGCTTACAACCCGCACTTGGGGGCTACATTATTGAAGTTCGATTACATCAAATATGCAAGTCTCATGTCGCTGCAAGCATGCACCATGACACTTGGGGGCTAATGCAAAGTCATTCTTTGTTCATCTTATTGAAGACCCGACTCATCACATTATAATGAGCCGGCCCTTGGGGGCTACCAATTGCTCCTATTAAACAATTCAAGGTACAAAGCTTGTTATTCATTATATTGAAGGGTCCACTGCTCAGTTGGTAAAGCACAAAGCTCTTAACCTTGTGGACGTGAATTCAAGCCCCATGATGGGGGGTTACATCATATGATGTTATTTTCATTGAAGTATATATCAAAGTCCTGCTCATTATTGCATAATGACCCGCCCTTGGGGATACCTGGTTGAAGTTTTATGAGCATCAGAAATTACAAGTCCTGTGTTGTGCAAGCATAACAACCCGACACTTGGGGGCTACATAATATGGATTATTCAGTCTTACTAAGTGGTGGGATGAACAACATGGTTTTCTTCTTAAGTGGCGGTATTTATATTGAAGCAAGTCTTAAGCCATCACTTCGTTCGCTCAAGACTTGGGGGCTACTGAGTATTATATTATTATCGAAGAAATATTTTCAAATTCTCGATTGAGCAAACTAGGTTGACCCGGCGTCACCAATCATTATGACCACATGGCTGCAACTCGGCGTCATTAATAATCATGAACCGGCGTTGGCAACAATCATGAACCGTGTCGCAACAATCATGACTCGAAGTATCGGTTTTATAACCCGACAGTTCTTGGCAATGATAAACCGCAAGTTACGCATCTTCAAACCGGCTGAATATCGAGGAATATTTCAAGACCAATATTTCTTAAACCGCGCTTTGGAAGCCGATTCAAGTGGATTATTCTTCACAATATTTTTCTATGAGAAACCAACGTCGACAATTTGAGTATGAAGCTGGTTATTGACCTGGATTTTCTAGGAGGAGGAAATGACAAGGACTTAAGGATGATCGGTGCGGTGCGCAAGAATTTTTAAACCGAGCACAACTTTGTCAAATTTGTTCGGTGTTTATTTTGCAGCATAAGTTTACCATGGATAAATCCAAGCTAAACTTGGGGGCTAATGTCGGGGATATGCCCCGCGGCGTAAACCGGCCGGAAGGATAAACCGGCCGGACTTGGCGATTCACCGGCGACCTGCACAGACCAGACAGTTTATAGCTCATTGGTAATCTGGCAGGCGGGCCAAAGGAGCAACAAGACCCGGTGGCCCAACAGGCGGTTCATGAAGGCCGGTTCGTACTATGGTGGGCCGGTTTAAGAGGAAAGGAATATTTGCCTTACAAGGAGTTAATATTAGGACTTGTATCCGGTTTGTATTAGAGATAGACTAGTCCTAATCCTAATAGGACTCCACATGTAAACCGCCCCTTCAACATATATAAGGAGGGGCAGGGCTCCCCAAAGGGGGACAAGTTACAAGTTAGAAGCTACAAGCAAACAACAATTTCTAGGGCTAGACACAACTAGAGGAGAGCCGGTTTACGGCGACTCCCTCGTGATGATAATGAGACCTAGCCTCAAACAGCATGTAGGGTTTTTACCGGATGATGTTTCCCGGGGCCCGAAGCTGTCTAAACCCTTGTCTTGCGTGTTGATCCGCCATGCGTCTCTCGTCCCACTCAACCCCTCTCAAGCTACCACATAGATGCGTTGGCCTCGCGACTAAGTCCTGACACTAAGGACATCTGCCGTGACAAATCCACGACACTAACCCTTTCAACAGGGGACAGGTGAACCACGTTAATGTGGAGGAGGTTGAAGCGCAACCCGATGCAGTAATAGGTAAGTTTTTGGTTAAGTCATTTACTGCAATCGTTCTTTTTGATACTGGTGCATCGCATTCATACATATCAAGGGGATTTGTGTATAAGTTTAAACTGCCAACCCAAGCCCTTAGGTCACCCATGTTAGTAACCTCACCAGGAGCAAAGTATATGGCTAGTATATGGTGTGATCGGTTACCATTAAGGATTGGTAACTACGTGTTCCCCTCAGACCTAATAGTATTGGAGTCACAAGGACTGGATGTGATATTAGGCATGGTTGGTTATCAAAGTATGGAGGGAACATTGACTGCGCCAGTAAGTCGATTTTTCTCACCACCCCAGAAGGAAGAAGGATTAAGTATGTATCCCGGCATGTGCCAAAGAGGACTCAAGTGAATTCCTTATCAGGAGTTGTACAGGAGGAAGTACCAGTGGTGAATGATTTCCCTTATGTATTTCCAGAAGAGTTGCCGGGCATGCCACCGGATAGAGACATTGAGTTTTTGATTGAACTTTTGCCAGGCACAGGGCCAATAGACCGTACAGGATGCCCGCAAAGGATTTGGAGGAAATTAAGAAGAAGATTAAGGAGTTACTGGATAAAGGCTATATACGCCCAAGTTCGTCACCTTGGGGATCACCAGTGCTTCTAGTGGAGACGAAGGATGGATCATTAAGGATGGTTATTGATTATCGTGGATTGAATGAGGTGACGATCAAGAACAAGTACCCACTGCCGATGATCAATGATCTGTTTGACCAGCTGCAAGGAGCTAAAGTATTTTCCAAGAACGATATGCGATCAGGATACCACCAGCTGAAGATTCGAGAGCAGGATATACCTAAGACAGCTTTTACCACCAGGTACGGGCTATATGAGTATACCGTTATGTCATTTGGTCTGACTAACGCACCTGCCTATTTCATGAACATGATGAACAAGGTGTTTATGGAGTTTCTGGATAAATTCGTCGTGGTGTTCATTGATGATATTCTTGTCTACTCAAAGAATGAAGAGGAGCATCAGAAGCATTTGCGTTTGTACTTGGGAAGCTCAGAGAACATCAGCTATATGCCAAGTTCAGCAAGTGTGAGTTTTGGTTGAAGGAACTTGGATTCCTCGGACATGTTATATCCCGTGAAGGAATAGAAGTAGACCCCACCAAAGTTGTCACTGTGACAAATTGGGAAGCACCCATGTCAGTTTGAGAGATCCGGAGTTTTCTGGGACTCGCAGGATACTACAGGAGGTTCATTGAGAATTTCTCGAAGATTGCAAAACCCATGATGGAGTTGTTGAAGAAGGACACCAAGTTCAAATGGACTGAGGAATGTGAGGCCAGTTTCTAGGAGTTGAAGAAACATTTGGTTACTTCACCAGTGTTGATTCTGCTAGATCAGCGCAAGGATTATGAAGTATATTGGGACACTTCACGACGAGGACTTGGAGCAGTGCTTATGCAGGAGGGAAGAGTTGTTTCTTATGCCTCACGACAGCTTAAACCCCATGAGTTGAACTATGCTACACATGATTTGGAGTTAGCAGCCCTAGTGCATGCATTGAAGACAAGGAGACATTTTCTCATTGGAAACCATTGTGAGGTGTATACAGATCACAAGAGTTTGAAGTACATCTTCACGCAGAAGGAGTTGAATCTCAGGCAAAGAAGGTGGTTGGAGGTCATTAAGGATTATGATATGAGATTGCACAATCATCCCGGAAAGGCTAACGTAGTAGCTGGTGCGTTGAGCCGCAAGAGCCATGTCAACACCCTCATGACCGGAGAGTTACCCAAGGATCTTCGCGAGCTATGTTTGGAGATAGTTCCGAAAGGCTATGTAGCAGCATTGAAGATTCAGTCTACCCTGATGGATAAGATCCGAGAAGCTCAGCAGTTTGACAAGGAGATTGCCGAGATAAAGGAAAGGATGAGCAAAGGAAAAGCTAAGGGATTTCATGAGGATGAGCATGATACCTTATGGTTTGAGGACCGGGTATATGTGCCAAATGATCCGGAGATCAGGAAATTTACTCTGCAAGAATCCCATGATTCGCCGTATTCGATCCACCAAGGAAATACCAAGATGTATCTGGATTTGAAGGACAGTTTCTGGTGGAATGGAATGAAGAAGGATATTGCAGAGTATGTAGCAGTTTGTGATGTATGTCAGAGAGTAAAGGCAAAGCATCAAAAGCCAGCAGGATTGCTATAGCCATTGCCGATACACGAATGGAAGTGGGATAAGCTAGGCATGGATTTTATCACGAGATTGCCCAGGACTCGTTCAGGCTATGACTCGATATGGGTTGTAGTCGATCGTTTGTCGAAGGTAGCTCATTTCATCCCAGTGAAGACCACTTATACCAGTACTAAGTCGGCAAAGATATATATGACCAGGATTGTATGTCTGCATGGAGTTCCGAGGACCATTGTATCAGATAGAGGAACCCAGTTTACCTCAAAGTTCTGGAATCAGTTGCATGAAACTTTGGATACCAGGCTAGAGTTCAGTACAACCTTTCATCCATGAGCAGATGGACGGTGACCGAGAGAGTCAATCAGATTCTGGAGGACATGTTGAGAGCCTGTGCGCTAGATTATGGATCTAGTTGGGACGAAAATTTGCCTTATGCAGAGTTCTCTTACAACAACAGTTATCAATCCAGTTTGAAGATGGCCTCTTTCGAAGCTTTGTACGGAAGGAGGTGCAGGACATCGTTGCTGTGGGATGAAGTTGGAGACCGTCAGTTGTTTGGACCAGATTTGATCAAAGAGTCTGAAGAGAAGGTTAAGTTGATTCGAGATAGGCTCAAGGTAACCCAATCCAGGCAGAAGAGCTATGTGGATTCTAAACGCAAGGAGACAGTTTATGAAGTCAGAGACAGAGTGTATCTTCGTGTGTCCCCACTTCGAGGAGTTAAGCATTTTGGGGTTAAGGGAAAGTTAGCACCACATTTTGTGGGACCATACAAAGTTTTGGAACGTATGGGAGAAGTTGCCTACAAGTTTGAATTTCCCGAAGGTTTGTCAGGATTTCACGATAAGTTCCACGTTTCCCAGCTGAAGAAGTGCCACGCGGAGATGGCCGATATCCCTCTAAGAGATACAGTGCCACTGGAAGCGATTCAGTTGGATAGCGATTTGACCTCTGAGGATAAAACAGTCAAGATTCTCGATTTTGCCAGCCGAGTCACACGCAACAAGGTTATCAAGTTCTGCAAAGTTCGGTAGAGTCACCATACCGAGGATGAAGCCACCTGGGAGCGAGAGGTAGACCTACGGAAGGACGACCCACACCTTTTTGCTAGCCAACCCGAATCTCGAGGGCGAGATTCATCTTAAGGGGGGTAGGTTTGTAACATCCCAAATTTTCAATTTGGAATGCTATACATTAGATCATCATTGCATATCATATTTTTATTGCATTTTGGCTTGATCCTGCAAATTCTACGCAACTCGAGGACCCACGGAGAGAGTTGGGGATCCTGGAAAAGAGGATCGTTTGATTTTAATTCTTTTATCTTCGAATATTTCTTTTATAAAAATAAAAGAGAGGGAATAAAATGACTTTCCCAAATACAGAAATATTGGAGATTTAATGTTAAAATCAAATAAGAATTTTATTCGAAGTTTTATTGCTATTTTATTTGAATTAGGAAAAATACGCGTTTTTCAAAATTGCATTAGAGGCCCAAATGAATGTTCACTTTGTCCGCAAAATTTTTAGAGGACGGGGAAATTTTATTTCAGGATTTTTGGAGTCCGTTTAGTATTTAATTTCTTTGTTTTTCTGTGCGGAACTATTTAAAAAAACGAACCGACTCTGGGCCGTATCCGGCCAGGACTCTGCCCAGCCGGCCTCTTATAAGCCGCCACCCTCGAGCCCCACCCCACCATCCCAACCCGCGCTGAAACCCTAACACTAAGTCGTGCCCGCCGTCGTTGGTTGCCGCTGCCGCCGCCGCCGCGCGCCGCCACCCGCCATCGACCGCCGCCGCCGAGCTCCATCACCCGCCGCCGCCTCACCGGACCCGCCGGAGGTAGCCGCCGCTGCCTCGCCGGACCCGCCGGAGGTAGCCGCCGCTGCCGCAGTTTCCGTGAGAAAACTGTCGGGTTTTTTAGAAACCCCGGTTTGTTTATTTTTTTTAATAGATCGGTTTTATTTTTTTCCGGTTTAGTTATTTAGCGAACGCCTGTTCGTTTGTTTGTTTTAACGAACGACTTTCATTGTTTAGCCGCAGACCGCGAACGTTCTTTCGTTAGCCTGTTTGTCAGTTTTTCTTTTTCCTGCGTTTTTTCCCCGATTATTTTCGATCGTGATTTCTGCCCTGATTTTCGTTTTAGTTTATCTTTTCGCTCGTTTATCGGAATCAGGCGATTCAAGCGCCTAGAGTTTCGTCTCAAACCCTCTTTCTGTTTAACCAACTTAAACAAGTTTTTTCTACTATAAAATTTGACTTAAGTCTAGATTAGTAAACAAAGCTTGTTTCTTTCGCCGTTTGAATTTCATTGCTTCGTTTGATTTGATTCCTTTTGCAAAGCGGAGTTCTTAAGTTGAACTTTCTGGTTGGATCTCTTATTTGTGTTTTACCCGTGTTTGTAGTTGAGTGCTTCTTGTATGCTTGTTTGTTTGTGATAGAGTACCTGGAGTGCGAAGCGTGCTACTACGAGTCTCTAGGTTTCACGGATCATCAGCAAGGCAAGTAAACTTTGATCATACCTCTTTACTACCCAGTTTAATTGCATTAGATCAATCCACAAACAATTGCATGGTTAGGATCTGGTTAATATGTGGGTTTTGGGAAGTAGATGAGGTAGTACCTGTTTATTATCAAACCTTTAGGAGTTACTTCTACGTTTGCTTATATTGCTATGCTATGCTTGTAGGCGAGGATTGGGTGAGTGTATCCATGACATATGTGAGTTTGTTAATTAATGGTTAACTGAAGGTGGCAACTTTAATTCACATCTAGGTGGATTGAGGCACCCTGGGAACCGAGTGTTGCCTGTATTTTTTGGAAATCCCGGGGTACCGTGTGATTCTCCTACGGACTGCCACCCAGGCTCAAAGGGATCATAAGATTATTCATGCTAGAAACTTCCGTGTGCAGCCGCAAGCTATTATGGGTTCTAGCATAGTTGAGTATGTTGCGTGACCTCTTTCAGTGGTAGGCTAGCAGATGTAGGGGATGTAGGTTGGTACTGTCTACCTAGAGTAAAGAGTTAATGCTTATGAAAGACTGTGTCTCGGTCATCTGTTTCTCAAACATCATGTAGTGTGAGAAATCCAATGGAGGAGATCGAGTCTTGTGGGGAAAGTGCACAAACCTCTGCAGAGTGTACAAACTAATCATGGTTAGCCATGTCCCCGGTTATGGACGTTTTGAGTATCTAGTTCTTGGATTATCATGTGGATCTCATCACTTTTAATTTAATTTGTTGGGTTAAAGATGATGCTTAACTAGGATTGAGAGGGGGTTTACCTTCTCAATGTTTAACAACCACCATGATAGTTAAATAAAATTTATTCCTTTGTTGTAGGGAAAAAATGGCTTGATGCAAAATTGTAACCATAGAGCTTTCCACCAGCCATATTTGCATGTAGTGACAGCATTATTCCATTCATTACTCTCTATGTGTTACATTGCCAGCATATTCCATGTGCTGACCCATTTTCGGGCTGCAACGTTCATGTTGCAGACTTTTCAGACGACGAGTAAGATGCCTTAGGTTGTGATCTTTCACTCAGTGATGCCGTTGGACTTGATGGACTCGCTTTATCATCCAAGCCTTTCGTTGTTATCGTTATTAGATGGCCTTAAGCCATATTTATTGTAATAAGTTCTCTTTGGAGACATTCGATGTAATAAGTGTGTGATTGCTACTTGTTATAAATCCTTCAAATAATGCGTGTCAACATTACCGATCCGAGGATGACAACGATGCACGAGATCGATATTTGAGGTCTGGTCGCTACACAGAGATGAATATAATTTTGAGCGGCATGCTTTCATTGTCTACATAACAACCAAGAGATCTCGGTATCTTCCATGCTAGATACATTATAGGTGGTTCCCAAACAGAATGGTAAAGTTTTCACTCCCCCTCCACTAAAAATCACACTCCACGGCTGATCCGAAACAACGGGTACTGTCGTGGAATTAACACATCAGATGTCCTTAGTGTGAGGACTTAGTCGTGAGGCCAACGCATCTATGTGTTAGCTTGAGAGGGGTTGAGCGGAATCGAGAGACGCAACACGCAAGACAAAGATTTAGACAACTTCGGGCCCCGAGAAACATCATCCGGTAACAACCCTACATGCTGTTTGAGGCTAGGTCTCATTATCATCACGTGGGAGTCGCCGTAAACCTGCTCTCCTAGTTGTGTCTAGCCCTTAAGATCCTCCCCTCTTTGGGGAGCCCTGCCCCTCCTTATATATGTTGAAGGGGCGAGTTACATGTGGAGTCCAACTCAGACTTTAACTTAAACTATTTTGACTTCCCTTCATGGGCTTCATAACTCGTCGCAACCCAGTTATTACCGTCTGCCGGTTTAACATGGTCTGCCGGTTTAACATGGTCTGCTGGTTTAACATGGTCTACCGGTTTAACATTGTCTGACGGTTTATCATCTGACTTGACTCCTGCCGGTTTACCACCAGCCGGTTTACCGTCTGTCCTAGCCATCTGTCTTGACTCTCTGTCTTAACTGTCCGCCGGTTTAACATCCGCCGGTTTACCAAGTCCCAGCCGGGTTATGACTCTGGCTGGGTCATACCGCGGGGTATATCCCCGACATTAGCCCCCAGTTTAATTTGGATATATCCATGTTAAACTGATCCTGAGCATCTTTAAATCCTTGTCATTTCCTTCTAGAAAATCCGGGTCAATAGGCCAGCTTCATAATCAATTTGCTGACATTGGTTTGTCACAGAGAAATATTGTGAAGAATAACTTCTTTGACTCGGCTCCCAATGCTTAACAAAAATATTGGTTTTTGAAATACTCATATGATCTTCAGCCGGTTTAAGGATGTAGAACTTGTCGAGACTGCCGGTTTATAAAAACTGATAATTCCGTGTTATGATTGTTGCAGACACCAGGCCATCATGATTGGTGACGCTAGGTTAATAATTTTTGGTGACGCCGAGTCATAATTGTTGCAGACACCGGGTCAATCTGGTTAGCTCAAAACTAAAAATTGGAAGATATTTCTCTCTTATATCCATATTACCTGTAGCCCCCAAGTGTCGGGTTGTCTTGCTTGCAGCAACCTGGGACATGAAATTGCCTTATGCTCATAAAAACTTCAACTAGTGTAGCCCCCAAGGGCCGGGTCATTATGCAATAATGAGCAGGGACTTTGTAAATATAATCATGTAAACTTTGAACAGCAGCGTGTAGCCCCCAAGGGCCGGCTCAGTAAGATAATATTGAGCTGGGACTTGATATATACTTCAATGAAAATAAGATCATATGATGTAACCCCCATCACGGGGCTTGAATCCATGTCCACAAGGTTAAGAGCCTTGTGCTTTACCAACTGAGCAGTGGACCCTTCAATGTAATGGATAAAAAGCTTTGTACCTTAAATTGTTGACAGAAGCAATTGGTAGCCCCCAAGGGCCAGCTCATTATGATGTGATGAGTCGGGTCTTCAATAAGGTGAGCAAACAATGACTTTGCATTAGCCCCCAAGTGTCATGGTGCATGCTTGCAGCGACATGAGACTTGTGTATTTGATGTAATCTCAACTTAAATAATGTAGCCCTCAAGTGCCGGGTCGTAAGCCTGCAGCAACTCGGGACTATTCCTTCAATTAGAGAATAAATCATATCCATTGATAATATGATAGCCATTGCGCTAAAGCGACTTTGAAAACCTTAATCATAATACTGGTTATTGATAACCATAATAAAATCCAGCCATGTTGGCTATTTGAAGATTTGAATAACATAATCCAATGATTTATGAGCGCATGATTCCAGTGGCGCAATCCAAATATATACTGGCGACTTATAGTCCAAAGCCAGACCTGGTCAATAAACACCGGATTATAAGTGATTATGTGCTAACAGCTTGATAACTGGAAGCCAAACCGAGTTAAGAAACACCGAGTTGATGTAATGACATATAGTCTGGCCGGGTCAGTAAACACCGGTTTAACTTAGAACTTGATCCAAAAAGAGATAAAACTTTGCAAAAAGCAAAAGCAAATAAAACTTGTAGTCGAGGCTTTTCGAGGGCTGCCAGGCCCAAATTCAAGGCTTTTCGTGGGCTGCCAGGCCGCTGAGTTAAACCATTTGACAAAGCCTTTTAAGATGGACCTCCAACTAACCAATCGTCGTTTTAACTTTGATAAGTTCAGGGTCTGTATAAGATTGACTTGTCAAACGTTCGTCCGGTCATCCAAGGATTACCTGGATAGGAGTGGCTTACTTGATGAAGGCAGGTTAACCCGGGGTTTTAGGTGAATACACCAGGCTTCCAAGCCGTGGGTCGATACCCAATTACAAGGGTCCTTTCGAACTCTTTGTTTCGTTGCGCAAAGAGCCCCCAAGTAACTTTGTGAGCTGTGCTCAATGGGTGCCTATGTTTGAGATGTGCTTAGCAACAACACTCTCTTTGGCCCCTTGGGTGTGAAGCTCCCAAGCTTTGTTGTGGCGTGATAGCCAGGTTAATGGACAGGACTCCTCTTTGTCAGTTGAAGCCCCCATGTGCTATATTTTTGAGCTATGCTCGCCGGGTGCCTATGTTTGAGTTGTGTTGTGCAACAAACTCTCTTTGGCCCCTTATGATAATATCGGCTTAATAGCCGCATCAAGCGGGTAGTAATGCTATGTTCTCTTTGGTGAATACACCTATGTTTGAACAGGAAGCCCCCAAGTGATTATATGAAGATGAGCCCATAAGGCAGGATACCCATGTCTGAACCGTGCGTCAGGGTAGCAGGTCCTCTTTGGCAACCTTTAACATTTTGCAAGAGATAAATTCTTCTTGAACCGGAAATTCTTAAACCGGATATTGAGAGCTTCAAAGCTTTGTGGCAGATATCTTCCCCTTGAGCTGGATTTTAAACCGAAATCCATCTTTTTAAGCCGGAAATTTTCTGACGGCCTTTAAATTTGCACCAATATGGTGGTTTAGGGTCTTGCATTAGACAACTTTGCAGGCCAAAGTAATTGCTCTTTTAAAGAAGGCAATATGTAATATAAAATATATTGGATGGATTTCACCAGATATATCATGCAAGGGGTTATTTGCCGCGGAGTTCATGATCACCATGGTGAAGTTGAAATTAATGACGGCCGAGTCGGTCGCGGCATTGTAAACCGGTGCGGATGAGCGAGTCAATCGCGGTAGCGATAAGCTCTTGTGACAGGCGAAGTCAAACGCAGCGCGGTCCCGCAAGTCGATGTAAATTTGGATCATGGGGCGGCTTGTACACATGTCCATCAAATAGCAAGGAATAGACGAACGCTGGTGTAGAATGTTGCTAGTGCGTTCTCTATACCCGCAGTATGATAATAATTTTACATGTATATAAAACACCAATAGGGCAGTATAATGGTGCTCAGAGAAATTAAACTGTATTGGTAAAATATATAGGAAAGAAAACACCTGATTTTGTTTTTGTCGGATGAACGCGGATGCTGGTGCCATATAATACTGAATAGTATATGCACGTTGAGCTCCACTGATGTGATGTAGCATAACATCCACGTGACCCTCTGTTGCAATTTGGTTTTTTTTTGACCATGGATACTGGGGATCCAAAATATATCAAATGTGTGATGTAGCTCCTTTGATCAGTTGGCTCCTTTGACTTCAGTCCAACTTTACATGGACAGCCGGTCCTCTATTCTTTTCTTCTCTCGTTAGCAGCAGACAACGGCGGAGGCGCGACAGAGGCAGAGCTGGCCATTTGAATGGCTCGGAAAGCCTGGTAATGGCAAACCAGCGGGTCGTAAAACAGCTGGCCGGCTCATTGAGATAAGACGACTCATCGATGGTGACTTTTCAGGCTGCACCCGCGGAAGTGAGCAGCACATGCAAAGCCATGCATGGCTTTAACCCGTGACTCCTTAAGAGAATATATCAACTTGTTTCTGGGATCTGGTAGTAGTACATGAAGAACTTGATGAACCCAGGTAGCTTCTATCCAGGCCAGGCGGAGGCGAGGCCGGTGAGGCAGCCACGATGGCGAAATGGCAGGACAGCTCGACGGAGCGGAGCAAGCAGGGTCGACGCGGCACCGGCGGCTCACTGAGTGGTAGTTTGAATCTACGGCTCACTAACGACCCCTGTAGGCGGTGATGGCGGATCTCACGGCGAACCGGCGATGATGGTGGCACTCGTGGCAAACCGGCGGTGACCCAACAACAAAGGCGGCAGGGCCATGCTCAAGGTGGAAGTGAAGCCAAGGCTGGCTCGGGGCCGGATCAGCGGGGGCGACTCAACGCGAACTTGGCGGCGACTCGTCAGCGCGGCAGCACAACGGCTTTACGCGGAACAGGCGCGCAGTGCAGCGGAAACTCGGGCCGGTTTGGAACAGCGCACGAGAGGCCAAGCATTGGATCGGCCGGCTCGCGCAAGGCCACAGACACGATGGCGGTTTAAGGCTACTTCGGTAAGGGCGGTACAAGGTGGACAGCAACGGCGACTCGTAGTGGCGAGTCACACGGAGATGGTGACAGGCCGGCTCTCCGGCGGAGGCGACGCGAGGCTGGCTGACGAGGGCCACAGCGACTTGTGCAAGAAACGGCGGGTTGGCGCAGGCAGAGACGATGGGCGCCTGACTCATTGGTAAGCCGACGATTTTGGATCTTGGCGATTTGGAAATTGCAGGGCGGCTCTCGGGGAGCTGCTCAAGGCAGGTCATAACAGCCGCGGTGGCAGTAGCAGGCCTGTTGACTTAGATGGCTGGCGGATGTAATGGGCGGTTCAAGAACTGCCGGTTCGAAGGCGGAGTAACGCGGCGGGAGGGCGGCTCGAGACAAGGCCAGGCGTGGCTCGGCGTTGAACCGTCGTAGAGGAGGCGGCTCGACAATGGTTTGAACGCCGCGGGCGACTCGTCAATGGAGCAGGACCGTCTATGACCCGGATCCAGACCCGTGGTCATCTTCTCACCGAGGGAGCCGGCGGCGGCGATTCGGATGACGATGGCTCTGCCGCGGGCAACTCGGCAGCGCCGGGCATCGGCGGAGGAGAACCGGCGATAGCAGCTCAGGACAACTCGGAGCAAGGCCCTCCTGGCGAAAAGTGATGCTGAGGCAGAGATTGGCCGATTTGTATAGTTGATGTACTAAAACTTTGCCTTCAGGGATGTATGACTCTCCTGACGTCTTCAAAATCCCACACGACGTTTTGCTAATGGATCTTTAAGATGGAGTAATCTGAGCATAGAGTAAATCTGACCAGTCCTTGAACCGATTGGACGTGGCTGCACTTAATAAAAATTCCATCGGTCTTGGTGACTTTGGTAGCGCGGCAATGTAGTGATTTGAGCAGCGGCTTAGTCAGAGAGCTGCGGACGAACCGGTGTTGGAGTACAGCAGCCGGCGGGTCAACGGCAAAGGCGATCAAGCGGGTCGAGGCGCAGCCGCAGCTGCAGCAGAGGCAGAGACCGTGGAGGTTTCAAACTCCGAATCCTTCTCCAGAATGTAGTTACTTTGACCGTAGTAAACTGGATCGGGTGGTTAGCGATTATACCTTGCGGCGATGGATCGAATCCTTCTCAGCGCTTTTTTTCTTTTCTTTACCTTTTCCTTTGCTGTTGATGGTTGAACGGTGACGGTGACTCTGATCGTATAGGTTTTGGCAAGCCAACGACGGAAACTTGACACGCCGATGATGCTGGCGACTTGCACCAACCATCAAATCGCAACCTTACCTTTCCTTAAATCTTCCAAACTATGAATCTGAACCAATGAACTCGAAACTGATGCAGATCCTTTCAAATCGACTCTTCTTCATCCGAAAAATTGCGAGCTCCTCGATCCCTACGAGAGATCCCTTCAAGAACTCAACACCACTGTGCGCTCACCCCACGGTGGGCGCCAACTGTCGTGGAATTAACACGTCAGATGTCCTTAGTGCGAGGACTTAGTCGTGAGGCCAACGCATCTATGTGGTAGCTTGAGAGGGGTTGAGCGGAATCGAGAGACGCAACACGCAAGACAAAGATTTAGACAGCTTCGGGCCCCGGGAAACATCATCCGGTAACAACTCTACATGCTGTTTGAGGCTAGGTCTCATTATCATCACGTGGGAGTCGCCGTAAACCGGCTCTCTAGTTGTGTCTAGCCCTTAAGATCCTCCCCTCTTTGGGGAGCCCTGCCCCTCCTTATATATGTTGAAGGGGCGAGTTACATATGGAGTCCAACTCGGACTTTAACTTAAACTATTTTGACTTCCCTTCATGGGCTTCATAACTCGTCGCAACCCAGTTATTACCGTCTGCCGGTTTAACATGGTCTGCTGGTTTAACATGGTCTACCGGTTTAACATTGTCTAACGGTTTATCATCTGACTTGACTCCTGCCGGTTTACCACCAGCCGGTTTACCGTCTGTCTTAGCCATCTGTCTTGACTCTCTGTCTTAACTGTCCGCCGGTTTAACATCCGCCGGTTTACCAAGTCCCAGCCGGGTTATGACTCCGGCGGGTCATACCGCGGGGTATATCCCCGACAGGTACTGTCCATACCAACAACAGTTCTGGGGGAGCTTTGGTTGATATTTGTTTTGATTTGATTTGATCATGGAACTAGGCATCCCGATTACCAGCCACTTTCTCGTGAATGACAAGTGAATCAACACCCATCATGAGAATAACCCACCTAGCATGGAATATACTGACAGCCCCCAGTCGCTACATGAGCAATTCAGGAATACAAAACAGATTATTATTTGAAGTTTTAGAGTTTGCCACATGCAAATTTACTTGGAATGGCAGGTAAATACCGCATATAGGTAGGTATGGCGGACCCATATGGAACAATTTGGGTTTATAGAAGTGGATGCGCAAGCAGTATTCCCGCTTAGTACAAGTGAAGTCTAGCAAACTATTGAGCGATCAACTAGAGAGCGACAACAGTCATAAACATGCTTTGAGATTAACCAACATTGAGTACAAGCATGAGTAGGATATAAATCACCATGAACATAAATATCGTGGAGGCTATGTTGATTTTGTTTCAACTACATGCATGAACATGTGCCAAGTCAAGCCACTTGAATCATTCAAAGGAGAATACCATCCTATCATACTACATCACAACATTTTAAAAGCATGTTGGCACACAAGGTAAACCATTATAAAGTCCTAGCTAATTAAGCATGGCATGAGTAACTATAATCTCTAATTTTCATCGCAAACATGTTTCATTCATAATGGGCTGAATCAGGAATGATGAACTAATCATATTTACAAAAACAAAATAGGTCGAGTTCGTACCAACTTTTCCTCATCTCAATCATTTCATCAAATATCATCATCATTGCCTTTCACTTGCATGACCGAACGGTGTGGATAATAATAATAGTGCACATGCATTGGACTAAGCTGGAATCTGCAAACATTTATTCAAAGGATAAGACAAGGTAATATGGGCTCTTTGTTAGATCAACAATAATGCATATGAGAGCCACTCAACATTTTCATCGTGGTCTTCTCCTCTTGACCCAAAGAAAGGAAAAAGAATTTCAAAGAAACACACTGAATTTTTTTTTTGAAGTTTTTGTTTTTCTGAAGAAAGTAAAACAAGAATGAAAAAAACTATTTACACAGGAAAGCTCCCAACAAGCAAAAGAAGGACGAGAAATCTTTTTGGGTTTTCTTTTAATAGTACTACTAAATAAACATGGAAAGGAAAGAAGCTACAACTATTTTATTTCTTTCGATTTTCTCAAAGTTTTTCAAACACACAAGAAGAAAGTGATAAAAGGAAATAAACTAACATGGATAATACAATGAAAAAGTATGAACACCGACAACTGGAATGAGTGAATGTAATGTCGGCGAGAAATACGTACTCCCCCAAGCTTTCGCTTTTGGCCTAAGTTGGTCTATGCCCATGGATCAAATTATCCCTCTCCTGGGTACTGAGGAGGATCCCGAGGGTTCCACTGGTGGGCGAGCTCCTGTGGCTCCCACTGATAAACAGACGCCTCATACGGGTCTGGCGATGGTTCTGGCTCAGGAACTGGGGATCGCGTCCGCCCCAGTATGCATAAATGTCCTCAGGCAAAATAAGCTACCTGCCTGAATGAATATCGACCCAAGAAGGTGCGGGCAAAGTAATAATCGGACAAGTCTACTAGCTGTATACGAGGTTATAAATGAGTCTCTTGTCCTTATCATCGCTAGTAAAATCATGTGCTACCATACTGTTATAATCTAAGTACCTAGTGGGTAGCAGCATCTCCTCTTCCTCATCGTTCCTAATAAGTATCTCGAAGCGTCTAGAGAGGCGGGAGGCATAGATACCTCCAAAGACAGGTCCCCTCGAGCGGTTTAAACTCAACCATCAAGCAACAATGGCGCTGAAATTAAAGTTTTATCACGAAGTAATGCATGGCACAAAATAGCGAGGTTTGGGGCACTAAGGCCTCCACTCTCTCCACGGCCAATTAAACATCTCCAAACGAATAATGAGTAATAGCGTAAAACAAGAAAATGCAAACTAGCCACTCTCACTTCCGACACTCTTCTCCCTTTCCCTATGGTAACCTCCTCAATAATATCTTCCACATCTCTAGGACATGGTTCATTTACACTGTCCTCATAAGGTAATTTACAAATCTCGCAAAAATAATAAAGCGTCATCTCCTTATGCTCATCATATAAACAAAATTCTACCGTGGGTGGTGATCTCCTATCATGAAAGTAAAATTTTTGCATGAAGGTATTAGTGATTAGGAGGTATTAATAACACTTATTGCGGAGAAAATCGGTGATGCCCAATGATAGAGTCCTCATAAATTCCAGCTGCCCTCAAGACGCATCACTTGGCCATTCACACGGCCTAACCTCCGTGGTGCGAGGAAGGCTGTACTTGGGCATATTCTCTTCATTTTCCTTTTAACCCGTGCTTGAGGAGCCTCTCAACCATTTTTTTCATCATTTATTTCTTCTGAAATTTTTAGTGACTCAAAATAGAAGTCAACCAAACTCAACAAGATTGATAGCAACTACTCCTACAAGTGTCTAGGGGATATATCATGCATCAAAACTACTTTGGACCATATAAGTTTGACATGCAAGCTCAAGAACAGGGTCACCTCAGATGCAAAAATTTGCAATAAATAAAGCACTAGAAGAAAAACTAATTAGACCATTGGAGCAGTCACATACCAAAGAACAATCCCCCAAAACAGTTTTGCAAATGGAGCTTTGCACAAGGAGATCCAAAATGGCAGCAAGATGAGCTAGAACACGGGTTTGAGCAGCGGGATGATTTTTTCTGGAGGAAGATGAAGTGGATGGGTGCTGGAATAAGTGAGGGGGACCCACGTGGGACCCACAGGGCAGGGGGTGCGCCCTCCACCCTTGTGGTCCACTGGTACAGCCCCCTGGTGTTCTCTGTGCCAAAAAATCGAAATATTATATAAAAAATCATCCTAAATATTCAGGGCACTTGGAGAATTTTTATTTTCGAGACATTTTTTATTGCACGGATACATCAGAAAACGGGTGGATAATACTATTTTTGCTTTATTTATTCAAAATAACATAAAGTAAAATGTAGTTACAGAAAGTTGTGCTTTTTGTAAATTCATCCATCTCATGCTTATCAAAAGGAATCCATTAACAAGGTTGAGCAAGTCTTATTAACAAACTTCTTTCGAATAACATGAAACCAGAGAATTTTCGAATAACGCTAGGTTACCTCAACGGGGATATTGATACATATCCAATGCATCTACTTTTTCTCACGCTTTTCCACTTGTTTTGGACTCTAATTTGCATGATTTGAATGAAACTAGCCCCGGACTGACGCTGTTTTCAGCAGAACTACCATGGTATTGTTTTTGTGCAGAAATAAAAGTTCTCGGAATGGAATGAAACTTTGCCAGGATTTTTTATATCAATAATATGAATTTATGGAGTCACGACCTGCCGGAGAGGGGCACCTGGGTGGGCACAACCCACCAGGGCACGCCCCCCTCTCCTAGCGTGCCCAGGTGGGTTGTATCCACTTGGTGGCCCCGGAGACGACCCCCCTGATACTACAAAATCACATATTTCCAGAAAAAATTAGGGAGAAAGAATTATCGCGATCCACGAGACGGAGCCGCCGCCAAGCCCTGTTCTTCCTCGAGAGGGCAGATCTGGAGTACGTTTGGGGCTCCGGAGAGGGGATCTTTGTTCTTCGTCATCACCAACCCATCTCCATCGCCAATCCATGATGCTCCCACCGGGAGTGAGTAATTCCTTGCTAGGCTCGCTGGTCGATGAGGAGTTGGATGAGATTCATCATGTAATCAAGTTAATTTTGTAAGGGTCTGATCCCTAGTATCCACTATGTTCTTAGATTGATATTGCTATGACTTTGCTATGCTTAATGCTTGTCACTTTGGGCCCGGGTGCCATGATTTCAGATCCGAACTGTTTATGAATTCATCATTATATCCATGTGTTAGATCCGATCTTCCAAGTTATAGTCACCTACTACGGTTATGATCGGACAACCCCGGAGTGACAACAACCGGGCCCACTCTCGGTGATGACCGTAGTTTGAGGAGTTCATGTATTCACTATGTGTTAATGCTTTGTTCCGGTTCTCTATTAAAAGGAGGCCTTAATATCCCTTAGTTTCCAATATGGACCCCGCTGCACGGGAGGGTAGGATAAAAGATGGCATCCAAGTTCTTTTAATAAAGCATGTATGAGTATTTATGGAATACATGCCTACATTATGTCGATTAACTGGAGCTAGCTAGTGCCGTATCGCCCTAGGTTATAACTGTCACATGATGAATATCATCCAACAAGTCACCGATCCAATGCCTACAAATTTATCCTATATTGTTCTTGCTAAGTTACTACTGTTGCTACTGCTACCGTTACTGCTACAATATCACTGCTATCACTGTTACTGTTACTGTTACTATTGTTGCTATCATCAAAACAATCATACTATTGTGCTATTAAACACTCCGATATAGATAATTAATCTCCAGGTGTGGTTGAATTGACAACTCAGCTGTGAATACCTTCAAATATTCTTTGTCCCCCCTTGTGTCGAATCTATAAATTTGGGTTGAATACTCTACCCTCGAAAACTGTTACGATCCCCTATACTTGTGGGTTATCAAGACCTTTTTCTGGCGCCGTTGCCGGGGAGCATAGCTATATTTGTTTAGTCACTTGGGATTATTATCAATTTATCACTATGAAGAATCTGAAGGATGCTAAGACTGAGATATTTCCCTCAAACACGAGGGGAGGTATGGAACTGCCATCCAGTTCTGCTTTAGATTCACCTTCTGTTATGAGTAAACTTGCAACACCACCACCACATGCTATTAATTCTAATATGTCGCAAGTTATTGATGATGCTACTTCTACTATGAATGATGCTTATGATGATTCTAGTACCATGCTCAATAATGATGATGTGCCACTTGGTGAATTTCTTGATGAACAAATTGCTAGAGTAATACAACATGATGTTGTTGAATCTGATGATGAGCTTGAAACTGAAACTCCTGAAACACTTGCTAGAGCTAGCCCTCCAAGATTTGAATTGCCTAAGGTACCGGAAGGCTATGTTATGAGTGAAGAGGCAACTAGAGATATTCTTGCTTATAAGGATAGAGACGATCTAGAGAAATTATTACACAAGTATAAAGAAAAATCTCTGAATGCTAGAATGAAATGTGACCTTAAGTTTGCTACTTCACCTATTGCTATTACTGATAAGGATTATGAATTCTCTGTCGACCCAGTGTTAATTACTTTGGTTGAATCTGATCCTTTCCATGGTTATGAAACTGAAACTGTTGTGGCACATCTTACTAAGTTGAATGATATAGCCACCTGATGTAGGGTGGAACCCTATAGCGACGATCTTTCACGTTTGGAGTGGGATCCCTCGAAGAACACGATGAACACGGGGAAGAACGGGGAGAAATCACAAGGGGAAACACTCAAGAACAAGTCCAAATCACACATCCACTAGACAATCAAACACACAAGATCACAAGGTACATGAACAACAAAGGGAAAGATACAAGGTAAGGTTCATCTCCAAGAGGAGGTCTTGATGATATCCTAGATGGATCTTCCCACAAGGGGGTCTTGATGATATCCCGCAGGATCTTCTCACATGGAGGTCTTGAACTCCATGGGAGTGGTAGTCTCTCTCTCTCTCAAGAGTAGAGGTAGGAGCAAAGCTCATCTAAGAATGAGCTATCATATTTGCTAACCCTAAAAATGGGGAGGAGGAGGTCTATTTATAGTCTAGTGGGCGAAGGGGTAAGTGAGGGGGCGAATGGGTACATGGGCCTCGGCCCGAAACGTTGCACGCAGGCAAGGCCCGGATGATCCGGATGGGGGTTCGGATAATCCGGCCATCGTCCGGATGATCCGGGAGGGGGCCCGGATGATCCGGCTTCACATGAGGCCTTCGGGTGTCTTCGGACGCAATTATCCGGATGATCCGGAGGGGGGCCCGGATGATCCGGCTGGGTCCGGATGATCCGGACGGCGGTCCGGATGTCCGGGCTAGCTTCAGCCGCTGCTCCGTCTTCTTCCCCTTTCTTCCGTCTTCTCTTCCACGCTTCCCTCGCGGATGGTGTAGTCGTTCCTTGGTGCTTGCACTCCTCCTCGTCGTCCGTGAAGTTCCGACAATACCTATGCATGCACACGGAAGAAGTGTCAAGTAGTATGCCATCCTCGAAGGGGTCAAGTGAGCACATGTAAAGGAGATGATTCACCTTTGTGTGTGTGAAGTAGATGTCGCACGTGTCACTTGCCAAATGGGCTCTCGACATGGTGATGTCCGTAGGATGCTCCGCATCATCCCCTCCCCCTTGGGAAAGATCCGACCTCGGATCGAAAACCAAATCACCATGGGAAAGAGATGGCGTTGTCGTGTAGAAGTGGTCGATCACCAAGTTCTTGTCATCTTGAAGTTCCAAATGGGCACTCCCCAATGTCGCACCGTCTTGTAATTCCTTCAAAAGTAGCAAATAGAACAAGCACTTGGAAAAACAAATGTGGTTGTCGTAAGAGCAAAACCAAGCATTCAAGAGGTGATTCACCCAACAAGTGTTGCCATCAAGCATAGCATATGGTTTGACAAAGAAGTGTGTCATGACATTTGGACATATAAATTGAGCACAATCAAGTACATCATGGGAACAAGCATGTAAATGGGAGGTCAAGATGCAAATATATGTGATAAGTGAACAAGCATCTACCTCAAGGTCATAGCAAGCATGCATAAAGAGCTCAATGAACGGTCTATGGTAGGCATAAGAGTCATTCACAACACCAAATATAGTGAAATGTCTAAACACATGGGGCATGTGCAAGACAATCCAAGCATAACGCGCATAGGGTGTAGTGAAAATATCGTGGCACTCAACACAATGGAAAGAGCAATTGTTCATCATGTGTGAGGCAATCAAGTCAAGCATGTGATAAGAAAAGGGACATGGCATATGTGAAGAAATGATATTGGTGCAACCAACCATATGATTGTAGCAAGTAGTCCAAGAATTGGATGCAACACACAAGGTATATATGTCATGAAGCATGGAAATGTGGCAATCATGGTAGAAAGCAATATCTCGAACATGCGTGCAAATGGTGCAAGCAACACATGAAGTATGATCCACAATATCCAAGCTCAAGAAGGATGTCACCTTGAAAGTGTGTCCTTGTGCATTCTTCACAATGCCGAAGTGGAAGAAAATACGGTGTAGAAGCGAGTCGTGGTAGAACGTATGAGGCTCGCTCTCAAGAGCTCGAATGGTCAACTCACGTGAAGTGGAAGTCGACACGAAGTACAAGTATCCTACACATGCACACAACAAAACAAAGAACGTATGCACATGGTAGACAAACACATCATCCATCATGATGGTTCTCTTCTCTTGCACATAACCATTATAAGCACAAGTGCATGAGTAATATGATGCAACAATGGCGATATTCACGACACTAGGTATATGGTGCAAAGAGATAATACAAGCATGCTTCACAAGGAATATGTCAAAATCTCCAAACATGTCTGAGAATGCTATGGGGGCAATCTCATGAGCAAGACTATAAGCATTGTTGCACTCAATACATGGCAAATCATCTAGCATGAGAGAGGCAACACATGGAGATATATGACACGAAGCAATATGAATCATGTGAAAAGCATATAGATGGTTGTCATTAACCGCATGAGATGAGCACTTATAACACAAGAGACAATGATCAAGATATATCATGTGAGAAGCATGAGCATATATGTCATCAACCCAAGAAAGCAAGAAGTGGAACATGGGTGATGCAACATAGCGAGCATTCATAGCTATCAAATCAAGCAAGCTAGTAGTGCGAAGATGCAACATAATAGGAGGAATCATGGCAAACATGTCATTGGTGCAATTAGTGGGCATTAATAATTCACAAGTCATAGCACAAGCATGAAAGCAAGATATGAGTACGATATCATGAATGTATTGGCGAGAGGCCATATGTGAATAGCAATGGGTCATCATGACTCTCCCAACACAACAAGCATCAATAGAATGGGGCACATGATAAATATGGCAAAAGCAACAAGGATCTCCACCAAGCATGCAAATACACATAGGAATATCATAATGGAGAATCATGGGTAGATGCAAACAAGGGTCACAATTGCATGGCAAAGGCATAGAAGCAAGCATAGCATGCAAAGTGAACACGGTAAAATGAGCATAATGTGAGAAGTGGTAAATGGCCCATAGCCGTGTGAGAGCCAAGTAGAGGAGTTGCGCGTAGTCCTTGCGCGAAGGGGACGGTGGTAAAGACAATCCATGTGATCCCAATTCATCGTTGCTCTCTAGAGCTCGTTTTGTCAACTCGTGGGATTGCGAGGTTGACAAGTATTCATGGGTACCTACACAAAAGAGACACAATTCAAGAAATTGTGCGCGTGGTAAATGTACACACCATCCATCATGATGTGTATGCGCACGTGTGAGTTAGCACAAGATAAGCATCGCTCAAAGAAATTTGATGCATGGTATAAGAACATGTCATCCATCATGAAAGAATAGTTATTGTGTATGACACGATGGGGACACAAATTGAGAATGCAAGTATATGGCACATCAATAGTATGTTTATTTGTGGGTAGCATATGGTGCACACAAGTATGGGGATCATGCAATGAATGGGATGGGTCAAATTCCCCTAACATGTATGAGGAAACTATGGGGGCCTCATGAGCAATATCGGAAACATCATATGGAGAAAATGGACAACATCCAAAACAATGCATATCCGAAGCTAGGTGGTCATGGCATGGCATATGAGATAAATGATGCAAAGGGAGCATATCAATATCATCACAAGAAAAACAAATGCCAATAACCATGGGCTTGTCATCTATGCCATATGTGCAAATTGGGTTTATTTTAATGTCATATGCATAGTCACTATGAAGAGATTGCAAATAAGACATATGGTTGTTCTCATGCATAGCATATGACAAGTCAAGCGGATTATCAAACATGATGTGACCTAAAGAATTGTCACAAGAAATCCTATGTAACATGGCATCACAACTAATAGACTCCACAAGAGAATCATCATACTCATCATAAATGGGAAAATCATCGCATGGGGAAATCATACTAGCATGAAGCATGGCAATAGGTGGATCAACATCATGCAAGCAATCAATGTCAAGAATGTCCACTAGTGGGACTAGAGCATCACCTTCACCTATGTTACCTTTGTCATTCCACTCAAGTGTTGTAGGTGAGGTGGGAAAGACCAAATGGTGGTCATCATCATGGAACCATGTGGGCGGTGCATCATATTCCACCATGGCCATCGTCTTGTCCAAAGGGAGGACGAAGTCATCGAGGATCGGCGCGTCATCATAAATGGGACCTAGCACAAAACGAGAAGACACAATAGAGGTAGAGGTCAAGTTGTTAGAAATGCAAATGGCCTCACGAGACCTATCAACTATCTCACTCTCTCTATGTGGTGGTTCACTCACTCACTCAAAATAGGTGCACTCAAACTCACGTATGGTGGAGTCACTCATCTCACTCAAGTGGTGGGGGTTGTGGCTCTCCTCACATGGGAATGGTGGCAACTCATCATATATGGGGCTAGTGGTGAAGTCACTCTCACTCTCAATATGGTGGCACAAGTCACTCAAGTCATCATACGTCGCCGTGGTCGAAGGGAAGATCCCATGCTCAACCATCTCATCATTGTCGCCGTGGATGAAGGCCGAAGATGGCACATCATCACTCTCACCTCCAAAGATGGAAGCATCATCCTTGCTCGCCACCTTGTCACTTGCCTCCAAAGCTTGGTCCTTGAGGGTCTCCGTAGTCGTACTCGTCGCCGCACCGTCTTGAAAAAGACTCGAAGTAGACTCGGCCCCATCAATGCCACAAAGAGGGATGGCGGTGAAGTCAAACTTGGGAGCATCGTCTTGGAGCTCGTCGGGCTTGGACATCTTGGTGGTACTAGCCTCATGCTTGTCGTAGAGCTTGGTCGCCGCAAAGTTTGCTTGGGGTGGAGAAGCCTTGGCCTTCATGAGTTCTTGTTCCGCCTTGAGAGCACCAATGTAGTAGTCGTCGATGGACTTGTAGTTCTCGAGGAAGATGGTCTTGGAGATGTCGTTGTGCAATCCCATCATGAAGTGGAACTTCATCGAAATGGGGTGGTCCACGCCGGCTCGTCGCAAGGCAATCATCATCTCCTTGAAGTACTTGTCGATGGACTTGGATCCTTGGGTGGTGTTCTCCAATTGGCATCGAAGTTGTTCCGTGTAGGTTGGAGGCACAAACTCTCGCCGTAAAGCTCTCTTCGTCTTGGGCCAACTCATCTCGTAGCTCTCCGAAGGTGTGTGAAGCCACCATATCGAGGCGTAGTCGTGGAAGTTTCTTGTGGCGCACTTCACTTGATCTTCGGGACGAACTTGATGTAGCTTGAGGTAGTCGTCCATCAAATGCTCCCACTCGAGGTACTCCTCGGGTTCTTGAGTCCCATAGAAAGGAATCGCGTGGTCGATGCCGAGGTCGTAGTAGCTTGTGGAAGTCGTGGACTTGAGCTTGGGGAGCTTCTCTTGAGCGTAGTCTTGGGGTTCTTGTTGGCGAAGATGCCATATGTCCGTAGGCGAAGATGCCTTGAAGTCGCTTGGCGAAGATGCCAAGGGAGATGGTGAAGTCAATGAGCGGTTGTTTATGTAGAGCTCTTTACCTTCACGTTCTTGTTGGTGATGGTGTCGATGCCGATGTGATCTTGCCGGAGATGGTAGCTCGGAAGCATGTGCTCTTGAGCGTCTTCTCGAAGATGAGGAAGATCGCTTGTAGGACTTGATGAGGGCTTTGATCTCCTCCATTTTAGCTTGCATCTTGGCGTCGGAATTGTTGTTCATGGCATCGAACTCGTCGTTGTTGTTGTAGACCGAAGATGAAATGCCTTGCCTATCCATCACAAGACTCGAGTAGAGGTGAGTAGGAAATGAGATAAACAATACCAAGTTACCTTTTCCCAAAGTTGAGGATGTATCCCGTGTCACTCAATGTGAGATGAAAGAATAGTGGAATTGGTACCGGACTTGTTCACTCACACCTATCAAGTAAAGCTTATGGTAGAGCTCGGTGAGGATAGTGGCACAAAAATTTGATGCAAAATGTTAGCAAGAGTCAATAATGTTGAAAGAGATTCACAAATTCGCAAGCGAAACAAGTAGACCAATAGCAATATGTGGCTCACGGAAACACACACACGGATAGATAAATGGGGTCGTGCAACCAAGGAATGAGCACAAAATGTGGAATCCACGGAAAACGCTCGTGTTGCACAACTCAAGAGAGACGCTAGCACGATTGCTCAATAGGCGGATACGACACTTGTGCACAACCTATAAGATGCAAAATGGATAAACTTTCTATCCCAAGTATGCTATGTATGTATGGTTCCCGGTGTTTCTCACAAGATGATCCAAGATGATCAAATATGATACCATATGATATATTTTGATGCTATGGCTATTGCTTACAAGCTCTTTGCTCACTCTTTTTCTTTGCTTAAAAGCTTTATTTCTCTCTCTTTTTTTTCTATGGCCACTTTTGCACAATACACAAACCAAGATAGCAATTGTGTATATGCGGGAACAAACTTGAGGCACAATGGATGATATGATACCAAGATGATATGGTATGTATGCAATGGATGGTGTAGACCACTAATGTGCACAAGTCATGTTGCCGGCAATACTCAAATGGCTAGTCTCGATAGGCAAGTAACGCAAAATGGGCTAGGGGTTAACAATGCAATTGCAAGGGAATATACAAAGGTGTCGTTGAGGCTACTGTCCTTTGCGAATGATGAGTGGCGGTGTTCTTGATGTAGATACCAAGATGATGGAGACTCTCCCCTAAGTAGCCGAAACACCTTAGGAAACGGAAAAACCGCAAACTCAAAATCTCAAATGACAAATGTCAAATGGTGGTAGCGGAAAGCGGTGGTGGTGTTGCACTAGGCAATGCGGAAGTGGAATGATGGGCTATACACGAGTCGGAGTTGAAGTTGCCATGCCTAAGTAGCCGAAACACCTTAGGGGACACAAGCCACAACTCAAACAAAATTGGGTTAAGTTGGGGTGGAAATGTATGGTGGGCACGTCTACGCGGAAGTGGTGGTGGTGGTGGCTAATGAAGAAGCAATTGTCCCTAAGTAGCCGAAACACCTTAGGAGACGCGAATCACTACTCAAGCAACCACTAATGCTATGGGGAACAAAATGTGGTGGTAATGCGGATGATGTGGTGGAAGCCCTAGGCAAAGATGCCAAAATTCCGAAAATTTGATGGAGTCAAATGATGTTGGTGGTATTTTTTGGGATGGGGGATGTCAATAGCTTCAAAACGAGCTAAAGAATGTCAAAATCGGACTTCGGATGAATTAGTTATGACCAAAACAAAATTTCAGCCGAGTCAGTGTCAGGGTTAACCAGACATCCGGGAGGAGGTCTGGATGATCCGGGCTAGGTCCGGATGATCCGGGTGTACATCCGGATGATCCGGGTTCGTCAGCTTCGGTTCTGTTTTCTAGGTGCGTGGGGTATCCGGACGTCCGGGGGGGCGTCCAGCTGATCCGGGGGATGTCCGGATGATCCGGGAGAAGGTCCGGATGATCCGGGCAAGTCAATCCGCTCGGGATTTGCTCGTGGAGATGAATTTTTGGGCGGAATTTGGGGATTTTGGGGTGAAAATTGACGAGATTTCGTGGATGGAAGGTGGGGAAACTTGGGGAAATGCTAGATCCACTTGAAACCAAGCAAATCCACGGATCAAAATCAACAAAACATCATCAAACCAACAAATCACAAAAAAATTTGGGGGCTATTTTTGGTGGGGATTTTTGGATTTAGGACGAAAACAACAAAATCAAGCTAGAAAAAGAGGGGTAGGGGCTCCAAAAATGTGATCAACTTGGCTCATGATACCATATGATGTAGGGTGGAACCCTATAGCGACGATCTTTCACGTTTGGAGTGGGATCCCTCGAAGAACACGATGAACACGGGGAAGAACGGGGAGAAATCACAAGGGGAAACACTCAAGAACAAGTCCAAATCACACATCCACTAGACAATCAAACACACAAGATCACAAGGTACATGAACAACAAAGGGAAAGATACAAGGTAAGGTTCATCTCCAAGAGGAGGTCTTGATGATATCCTAGATGGATCTTCCCACAAGGGGGTCTTGATGATATCCCGCAGGATCTTCTCACATGGAGGTCTTGAACTCCATGGGAGTGGTAGTCTCTCTCTCTCAAGAGTAGAGGTAGGAGCAAAGCTCACCTAAGAACGAGCTATCATATTTGCTAACCCTAAAAATGGGGAGGAGGAGGTCTATTTATAGTCTAGTGGGCGAAGGGGTAAGTGAGGGGGCGAATGGGTACATGGGTCTCGGCCCGAAACGTTGCACGCAGGCAAGGCCTGGATGATCCGAATGGGGGTCCGGATGATCCGACCATCGTTCGGATGATTCGGGAGGGGGCCCGGATGATCCGGCTTCACATGAGGCCTTCGGGTGTCTTCGGACGCAATTATCTGGATGATCCGGAGGGGGGCCCGGATGATCCGGCTGGGTCCGGATGATCCGGACGGCGGTCCAGATGTCCGGGCTAGCTTCAGCCGCTACTCCGTCTTCTTCTCCTTTCTTCTGTCTTCTCTTCCACGCTTCCCTCGCGGATGGTGTAGTCGTTCCTTGGCGCTTGCACTCCTCCTCGTCGTCCGTGAAGTTCCGACAATACCTATGCATGCACACGGGAGAAGTGTCAAGTAGTATGCCATCCTCGAAGGGGTCAAGTGAGCACGTGTAAAGGAGATGATTCACCTTTGTGTGTGTGAAGTAGATGTCGCACGTGTCACTTGCCAAATGGGCTCTTGACATGGTGATGTCCGTAGGATGCTCCGCATCACCACCCTTTTACTCATGATGAGAAAACTCGATACTACTTTATTCTCAAATTGTTACCTTTCTCATTAAAGGGTGATGCTAAAGCTTGGTACAATACTCTTGCTCCTGGTTGTGTGCGTAGTCCCCAGGATATGATTTACTACTTCTCTGAAAAATATTTTCCCGCTCATAAGAAAAAGCTGCCTTACAGGAAATATTTAACTTTGTTCAAACTAAAGAAGAGAGTCTCCCACAAGCTTGGGGGAAGCTTTGCCAGTTACTTAATCCTTTGCCTGATCTTCCTCTTAAGAAAAATGAAATACTTGATATCTTCTATAATGGACAAACCGATGCTTCTCGGGACTTCCTAGAAAGTTGTGCTAGTTGTGTTTTCAGGGAACGAACTATTACTCAAGCTGAAGAATTATTGAATAACATATTGAAAAAGTATGATGATTGGACTATTCCTAAACCACCGCCTAAACCCACTCAGAATAAGAGGGGTATATTATATCTCGGTCCTGAAGATATGCAAGAGGCAAAGAAATCTATGAAGGAAAAAGGTGTTAAGGCCGAGGATGTTAAAAATTACCACCTATCGAATAAATACATGGGCTTGAAGCACCACCACCACCCAAGGTGGTAGAGGTAAAATCTTTAATGAAGTTCAATGATAGTGATGATCCTCATAATAAACATCCTAGTCAATGCCTTTATGAGTTTGACAATTACGTTAGAAAACAAGATCACTTCAATGAAAATGGTATGAAACAATTGAAATATAATTCTGATATGATTGCTCGCTTGAGTGACTTGTTATTTCGAATCTTAAATGATGTTAGAGGTGTTGGAAAACCTGCTTCTATGGTTCAAACCCAGTTAGAACAAGTTGCTAAATCACAAAGAGAATTACTTGATGAAATGAATCATAATATACATGACTTTGTTGTTAGGGTTGCAACTAGAGGAGGTAAAATGACTCAGGAACCACTTTATCCCGAGGGACACCCAAGAAGAATTGAACAAGATTCACAAAGAAATAAAACTAGTGCACCTAGTCCTTCTAAAAAGAAAAAGAAAAGGAAAATGATAGGACTTTGCATGCTCCTAGTGAACCTGAAATAGACAAACCTCCTGATAATGAAAATGAAACTTCTATCTCTGATGCTGAAACTCAATCTGGTAATGAACATCCACCTAGTGATAATGAAAAATACAATGATGAGGTTCATGAAGACACTCAAACAAATAATGATAAAGAACCAGATAATGATGTTGAGATAGAACCACCTGTTGATCTTGATAACCCACAACCTAAGAATAAAAGATATGATAAAAGAGACTTTGTTGCTAGAAAACACAGTAAAGAAAGAGAACCGTGGGTTCAAAAACCTATGCCTTTTCCACCCAAGTCAACTAAAAAGAAAGATGATGAAGAATTTGAACGCTTTGCTGAAATGCCGAGGCCAGTCTTTTTGCGTACCCGCTTGACTGACATCTTAAAAATGCCTCCTTATGCAAAGTATATGAAAGACATCATCACAAATAAGAGAAAAATATTGGAAGCTGGAATCTCCACTATGTTTTCTAATTATACTTTCAAAGATGGAGTACCTAAACAACTTGGAGATCCGGTATACCAACTATACCTTACTCTATCAAAAAGAATTATGTGAAAACTGCTTTGTGTGATTTAGGAGCTGGTGTTAGTGTTATGCCTTTCTCTTTATATAAAAGACTTGACTTGAATAAACTCATACCTACTGAAATATCTTTGCAAATTGCTTACAAATCAACTGCCATACCTATCGGTATCTGTGAGGATGTGCCCGTTGTTGTTGGTAATGTTACTATTTTGACTGACTTTGTTATACTTGAGATGCCCGAGGACGACAACATGTCGATTACCCTTGGTAGAACCTTCTTGAATACTGCAGGGGCTGTTATTGATTGCAATAAAAGCAAGGTCACTTTTCATATTAATGGTAATGATCATACAGTGCACTTTCCGAAGAAACAATTCCAAGTGAATGGTATTAGTGTTATTGAAAAATCTCCGACAATCACTATTGGAAGTTTTCAAATACCTCTACCTACTGTCAAAAAGAAATATGAAATGCTTATTGTTGAGGAAAATGCATATCTCCATTGAGGTAACATAGTGATTTACGAAAGTTCTTCGGTTTCATGCTAATAGAAAGTGGTTGTTAATAAGACCTGATCAACCTTATTAATCAATCATTTTTGAGCGGTATGAAGTTCATGAATTTAGTAAGCACTACCTTCTGTCCCTACTTTTTGTTTCATGTTTTTATTAGTTAAATAAAATAAAATGCCATGTTTTGTCTATTTTCTGATTTTTCCCGTGCAATAAAAAAATGACCCAAAAATAAAAGTTCTCAGAATGCTCTGAAAACCTAATACGATTTTTTCTGATTATTTAAGAATTCTTGGTGCAAATAATACCAGAGGGAGGTGCACCAGGTGGGCACAACCCACCTGGGCGCGCCAGGACCCCCAGGCGCGCCCTGGTGGGTTGTGGTCCCCACATGGGCCCCCTCACTTATCTCTTTAGCCCACATCATCACTTGCCTTCAGAAAAAAATTCCCACTGCTCTCTCTCCCATGTTCTTGAGCTCAAACCTGTGGATTTCGATCTCTTAGCTTGAAGCTCTGTTCTGAAACTGTTTCGGGGGATTGTTGCTTGGTATGTGACTCCACCATTTGTCCAATTAGTTTTTTGTTTTAGTGGTTTATACTTTGAATAATTAGCTACTCTTGGTGCTGCTGTAGATGAGCTTGCATGTTCAATTCTTAGTGTTCTAAGTAGTTTGAATGCTTGCTATGGCCTCTATGTATCCCTAGGAGTAGTTGCTATCAATTTCGTCAAGTTTTGTTGACAAATTTTTGTAACCTCAAAATTTTTATTTTAAGAAAATTGTACGCAAACACGATGAACCTATTTGGAAGGAGCTCTTCGAGGAGACGATCCTCGGGGGCATCTTCTAGTGACAGTTCTGCTCACCGGTCTTATGTGGAACCAAGTGAAAGTTCCACGCGTGATGCCGCCACCAAAACATGATTATGGCCTTGCGATGAATATATGATGCGTGTGGGCATTAAGGAGGAATTTGAGCAATATGTTCACAATGCTGGCCTCGGTCCCTACCTTTCAGATAAGTGTGAACAACGCCAACTTCTCACTTAGTCATTTATCAAAAGATTTACATTTTTCCCTCGTGAGTCTAGGGCGTCTTTTATGCTTTATGATAATCCATTTACCATCTCACTGGAGAAGTTTGCTTACCATTGCAAACTACCATATTGGGGTTCACTTGATGAACCATCGAGGGCTGAGTACGAGTCCTTCTTGACTAGCCTTTGTTACGATGAAAACAGGGGACTGACACAAGGCAGAATAAAGAGCATCCACTTTCCCGTAATTCAATATTTTGCATTATTTAACGGGAAATGCATAGTAGGCAAGCAAGACTGTAGCATACATTGTCCGCCAGACTTGAGCCTCATTCACACCGCTCTCACTGGTGAATGGAACTATAACCTTGGAGCGATTGTTGCACGTAGACTCCAGAATAATGCTAACGGTGGTTGGATCGATGGGGGAATTTATGCCACATGTTTGTCACGAGAGCTGGGTGTTTCACCTTTACCCTTTGACCCCATCCTACCTCGCAGTATTTAGATTTTGCGGTTTTAGAAATCCATAAGATTCTCAAAGGAAATATTCATGACTTTACTAATAATTTGTTGTTTAACCAAACCTCTATTGTGCACACACATTTGCCAGCACCTGCTCTTTTTGATTATCACAGCAAGGGGAGATATTTTGTTCTTGAGAACGAAGCCCGAGCTCATAACACAAAAGTGGTGGCAGCACGGCGCGCCAAGGAATCCGCACCGAGAGCCTCTGTGAGCTTCCACGCAGACTTCTACCCTCCAAGCTATTGATCGACTACCAAGTTAGGCCGATAGCCTAAGCTTGGGGGAGTACGTGTTCCCACCGACATTATATTCATGTCCACACACTTCATTTGTCGGTGTTCACACTTTTTCATTACATCATCCATCCTTAGATTTATTTTCTTGCTTTCTTCTTGTGTGTTTGAAAAACTTTAGAAAAACCAAAAAAAATTAGTTGTAGCTAGTTTACTTTCTATGCATGCTTAGTAGTAGTATTAAAAGAAAATCCAAAAAGATTTCCTTGTTCTTCTTTTGCTTGTTGGGAGCTTTCCCATGTAAATAGTTTTTCTCGTTATTGCTTTTCCCTTTTATTTGCCCGTTCTAGAAAACCAAAAACTCCAAAAATATTTCAATGTGTTTCTCTGAACGTCTTTTCTTTTTATTCGAGTCTTACCAAGGAGAAGACCACGATGAAAATGTTGAGTGGCTCTCATATGAATAATTGTTGAACTAATAAGAGCACATTTTACCCTGTCTTCTCCTGTTGAATAAAATGTTTGCATATTCCAGCTTAGTCCACAACATTCTTGCACTATTATTATTTTCATATCGTTCGGTCGTGCAAGTGAAATGCAATAATCACGACATCCGATGAACTGGTCGTGGCAGGGAGAAACTGGTATGAACTCAACTTGTTCTGTTTTTGTAAATATGTTTAACCTAGTATCCATGATTCAGCCCATTATGATTAAACATGTTTGCAATGACAATTAGAGATTATAGTTTCTCATGCCATGCATAAGTAGCTGGGAGTTGATAATGATTTATCTTGGATATCAACATAGCGTTAAAATGATTGTGATGTAGTATGATGATATGGTATCCTCCTCTGAATGTTCGAGTGGCTTGACTTCGCACATGTTCATGCATGTAGTTGAATCAAAACCAACATAGCCTCTATGCTATTTATGTTCATGGTGTTCATATCCTACTCATGCTAGTGTCCAATGTTACTTATGCATAATGCATGGTTATGATCGTTGTTGCTCTCTAGCTGGCCGCTTCTCAATCTAAATTGCTAGCCTTCGCCTGTACTAAGTGGGAATTCTGCTTGTACATCAAAAACCTTGAACCCAAAGTTATTCCAGATGAGTCCACCATACCTACCTATATGCGGTATTACCCTGCTATCCTAAGTAAATTTGCATGTGCCACCTCTAAAATCTTCTAAAAATTATCCTTTTTGTGTGCCTGGATCGTTCATGGAACGACAGGAGGTGGTCGTTATCTTCCATGCTACGCGGGTTATTCTTAGGTCGAGTGTTTATTCACTCACAATTACACGAGAAAATGGGCGGTAATAGGGATTCCCAGTCCTGAACTAAAAAATGAAACTAATTAAACAAAACTACCCCAGGACTGATGTTGGTATGGATGACACCCGTTATTTAGGACAAGCCGTGGAGTGTGAATGATGGTGGAGGGGGAGTAAACCTTTATTTTTATCACTTGGGAACCGCCACTAGCGTGCTTAGCATGGAAAATATTGATAACTGATGGCCATGAAGTGAATAAGAAGGGTGCATGTCCCAAAATATCATTTATCTCTATTTTAAAAATTGAGCTCTGGCACCTCTGCAAATCACTGCCTCCCTCTGTGAAGGGGCTATCTATTTACGTTTACGTTGTGTCACCACCTTCTAAAACAACCACTAAAAACTGACTAGAGCACAACTATCATGATTTATGCATTATGTGTAGCTAATGTTGGGTGCATCATGACTGGATCTTTTCTACCATGAATTACAATGTTTAGTCGCTGCTTGAACTTTGGAGGTGCTCTGCATTTATGTTTTACGGTCTCAGAAAGGGCTAGCAGGACACCACTATTGTCATATTATATCATGGTTGTTTTGACAACGTGTTTCTGTTCGAGATATTTTATTATTGCTCGCTAGCTAATTATGTCATTGATATGAGTCATTATAATCTTTAAATCTTATTGTTGACATGGTTAGTTATAATGTTGGTTGAAAACCTGGGTGATGTTTAAGCTTATTTATGCAAACAAGAGCAAACGAGTTCGTAAAAGTTTTTCTTTCTCACTTTCAGTTTATCGACTGAATTGCTTGAGGACAAGCAAAGGTTTAAGCTTGGGGGAATTGATACGTATCCAACGTATCTACGTTTTCTCACGCTTTTCCTCTTGTTTTGGACTCTAATTTGCATGATTTGAATGAAACTAACCTCGGACTGACGCTGTATTCAGCAGAACTACCATGGTGTTGTTTTTGTGCAGAAATAAAAGTTCTCAAAATGGAACGAAACTTTGAGAGGATTTTTTATATCAATAATAAGAATTTCTGGACTCAAGACCTGCCGGAGAGGGGTACATGGGTGGGCACAACCCACCAGGGTGCGCCTCCCTCTCCTGGCGCACCCAGGTGGGTTGTACCCACCTGGTGGCCTCGCAGACGACCCCTTGATACTATAAAAATCACATATTTCCAGAAAAAAAATCAGGGAGAAAGAATTATCGCGATCCATAGACGGAGCCGCTGCCAAGCCCTGTTCTTCCTCAAGAGGGCAGATCTGGAGTCTGTTTGGGGCTCCAGAGAGGGGGATCATCGTTCTTCGTCATCACCAACCAATCTCCATCGCCAATTCCATGATGCTCCCCACCGGGAGTGAGTAATTTTTTCATAGGCTCGCTGGTCGGTGAGGAGTTGGATGAGATTCATCATGTAATCAAGTTAGTTTTGTAAGGGCCTGATCCCTAGTATCCACTATGTTCTTAGACTTTTGTTGCTATGACTTTGCTGTGCTTAATTCTTGTCACTTTGGGCCCGGGTGCCATGATTTCAGATCTGAACCGTTTATAAAGTCATCATTATATCCATGTGTTAGATCCGATCTTGCAAGTTATAGTCACCTACTACGGTTATGATCCGACAACCCCGAAGTGACAACAACAAGGCCCACTCTTGATGATGACCGTAGTTTGAGGAGTTCATGTATTCACTATGTGTTAATGCTTTGTTTCGGTTCTCTATTAAAAGGAGGCCTTAATATCCCTTAGTTTCCAATATGGACACCACTACCACGGGAGGGTAGGACAAAAGATGTCATGCAAGTTCTTTTAATAAAGCACGTATGACTATTTACGGAATACATGCCTACATTATATCGATGGACTGGAGCTAGTGTTGTATTGCCCTAGGTTATAACTGTCATATGATGAATATCATCCAACAAGTCACCGATCTAATGCCTACGAATTTATCCTATATTGTTCTTGCTAAGTTACTACCGTTGCTATTGCTACCGTTACTGCTACAATACCACTGCTATCATTGGTACTGTTACTGTTACTGTTACTACTGCTGCTATCATCAAAACTATCATACTACTATGCTACTAATCACTCTGCTGCATATAATTAGTCTCTAGGTGTGGTTGAATTGATAACTCAGCTCTAATACCTTCAAATATTCTTTGGCTCCCCTTGTGTCGAATCTATAAATTTTGGATGAATACTCTACCCTCGAAAACTCTTGTGGTCCCCTATACTTGTGGGTTATCATATATGCATGTCCCCAACAATAAGAATATCATATTTCTTTTTTACAATAGGGAGAGGGAATTCAAAACCTCCAATAGTAATAGTTGAAAATTTTCCAATAGAATTGATACTATGAACTTGAGGTTGTTTCTTCGGAAAGTGTACCGTATGCTCATTACCATTTACATGAGAAGTGACATTCCCTTTGTTACAATCAATAACTGCTCCTGCAGTATTCAAAAAGGGTCTACCAAGGATGATAGACATACTTCGACCTTGGGAATATCAAGAATAACAAAGTTTGTTAAGATAGTAACGTTTGCAACCACAACAGGCACATCCTCACAGATACCGATGGGTATAGCAGTTGATTTATCGGCCATTTACAAAGAGATTTTAGTAGCTGTCAACTTATTCAATTCAAGTATACGATATAAAGAGAAAGGCATAACACTAACACCGGCTCCAAGATCACGTAAAGCAGTTTTAACATAGTTTCTTTTAATGGAGCATGGTATAGTTGGTATCCCGGGAGCTCCTAGTTTCTTTGGTACTCCACCCTTGAAAGTGTAATTAGCAAGCATGGTGGAAATTTCAGCTTCCGGTATCTTTCCTTTATTTTTAACAATATCTTTCATATACTTAGCATAAGGAGACATTTTCAGAATATCAGTCAAATGCATACGCAAAAATACAGGTCTAAGCATTTCAACAAAGCCCTCAAAATCCTCATCATCCTTTTTCTCGGATGGCTTAGGAGGAAAGGGCATGGGTTTCTAAACCCATGGTTCTCTTTCTTTACCATGCTTCCTAGCAACAAAGTCTCTCTTATCATAACATTGATTCTTTGATTGTGGTTTATCCAGATCAACAACAGGTTCAATCTCCACATAATTATCATTACTAGGTTGAGCATCACCATGAACATCATCATTACCATTAGCACCAGATTCATGTTCATCACCAGATTGTGTCTCAGCATCAGAAATAGAAATATCATTTGGATTCTCAGGTGTATCTATAACAGGTTCACTAGAGGCATGCAAAGTCCTATCAGTTTTCTTTCTTTTTATTGCTAGGAGGGCTAGGTGCATTAGTATTAATTCTCTGAGAATCTTGCTCAATTCTCTTAGGATGGCCTTCAGGATACAAAAGTTCCTAAATCATTCTACCACCTCTAGTCATAACTCTAACAGCATTATCATTATTCTTATTATTCAACTCATTGAGAAAATCATCCTATGCCTTCAGTACTTGTTCTACTTGAGTTTTAACCATGGAAGCATGCTTGCTAATAATCTTAAGGTCACTAAAAGTTCTACTCATATAATCACCCAAGCAGTCAAGCATGTAAGCATTACGTTTCAATTGTCTACTAACGTAAGCATTGAAATTTTCTTATTTAACAATAAAATTATCAAACTCATCCAAGCATTGACTAGAAGACTTATTATGAGGAATATCACCTTCATCGAATCTATAGAGAGAATTTTCCTCTACTACCTATGTTGGGCAATTAAGGCCATGTATCTCTTCAATAGGTGGTAAATTCTTGACATCTTTAGCTTTAATACCCTTTTCTTTCATAGATTTCTTTGCCTCTTGCATATCTTCAGGACTAAGAAATAGAATACCTCTTTTCTTTGGAGTTCGCTTAGGAACTGGTTCAGGAAGTGTCCAATCATTATCATTACTCAATATATTACTCAATATATTATTCAATAGCAATTCAGCTTGTTCAACGGTTTGTTCCATGAAAACACAACCAGCACAACTATCTAGGTGGTCCCTAAAAGCATTAGTTAGTCCACTATAAAAGATATCAAGTATTTCATTTTTGTTGAGAGGATGATCAGGCAAAGCATTAAGTAATTGGAGAAGCCTCCCCCAAGCTTGTGGGAGACTCTCTTCTTCAATTTTCACAAAGTTAAATATTTTCTTTAAAGCAACTTGTTTCTTATGAGCAGGAAAATATTTTTCAGAGAACTAATAAATCATATCCTGGGGACTACGCACACGACGAGGAGCAAGAGAATTAAACCATAGCTTAGCATCACCCTTTAACAAGAAAGGAAACAACTTAAGAATATAGTAATAGCGAATTTTTTTCCTCATGAGCAAATAGGGTCGCTATGTCATTCAATTTAGTAAGATGTGCCACAACAGTTTCAAATTCATAACCATGGAAAGGATCAGATTCAACCAAAGCAATTGACTCAGGATCGACAGAGTATTCATAATCCTTATCAGTAATGTAGAGACCAGACCTCAAACAGTCTGATCTCTGTGCATTAGTGTCATCCCTGGATCGGTAATGCTGACACAACAGTACTTGAGGATTTATAACAGAGTAGCAATTACACACTTATTACATGGAATGTCTCAAAAGAGAATTTATTACAATAAATATGGCTTTAGGCCATCTAAAACAATAACAGCGGATGGCTTGGAAGATAAAGTCAATCCATCAACTCCAACAGCATCACTGAGTGAAAGACAACGACCTATGGCACCTACTCATCGTCGGAAAAGTCTGCAACATGAACGTTGCAGCCCGAAACAGGTCAGCACATGGAATATGCTAGCAATGTAACACAAGAGAGTAATTATTAGAATAAATGCTATCGCTACATGCATATATGGCTTGTGGAAAGGTCTATGGTTACAGTTTTGCATAAAGCCAATTTTTCCCTACAACAAAGGAATAAATTTTATTTAACTATCATGGTGGGTGTTAAACATTGAGAAGGTTCCTCCAACTCAATCCCAATTTAACATCATCATTAAACCCAATCAAATTATATTAAGAGTGATGAGATCAACATGATAGTCCAAGAACTAGATACTCAAAACGTCCATAACCGGGGACATGGCTAACCATAATTAGTTTGTACACCCTGCAAGGTTTGCACACTTTTCCTCACAAGACTCGAATACATCCATGGGCGGAGATTCGAGACACAGTCTTTCTAAAGCATTAACTCTCTACTCTGGATAGACAGTACCACCTACAACCCACTACATCTGCTAGTCTACCTCTTCAAGAGCTTCACGCAACTTACTCAACTATGCCTGAGCCCATATTGGCTTGTGGCCGCACACGGAAGTTTCTAGCAAGAATAATCTTATGGTCCCTTTCAGCCTGGGTGGCAGACCGTAGGATGATCACACGGGTACTCCGGGATATCCTAGGACAACACTGGATTCTCCAGGTGCCCTGACAACCACTGGGTACTCTAGGGTGCCTTCAAGCAATCCACCCAGATGTGTATTTAAGTAGCCACCTTAATTCAATCATTAATTAACAATACTCACATCTGTCATGAATCACTCGAACCAAACCACGTCTACCAGCATAGCATAGCAATATAAGCATAACGTAGATGTAACTCCCAAAGGTTTGATGATAAATAGAGCAATAGGTTCTACCTCATCATCTACTTCCAAAAACCCACATATTAATCAGCTCCTAACCATGCAATTGTTTGAGGATTGATCTAATGCAATAAAACTGGGTAGTAAAGAGGTATGATCAAAGTGTTACTTGCCTTGCTGATGATCCGTGAAACCTAGAGACTCGTAGTAGCACGCTTCGCACTCCGGGTACTCTATCGCAAACAAACAAGCATACAATAAGCACTCAACTAGAAGCACGGGTAAAACTCAAATAAGAGATCTAACCAGAAAGTTCAACTTAAGAACTCCGGTTTGCAAAAAGAATCAAATCAAACGAAGCAACGAAACTCAAACTGCGAAAGAAACAAGCTTCGTATACTAATATGGACTTAAGTCAAATTTTACAGTAGGAAAACCTTGTTTAAATTGGTTAAACAGAAAGAGGGCTTCGAGACGAAACTCTAGGCGCTTGAATCCCCTGATTCCCGTAAACGAGCGAAAAGATAAACTAAAACGAAAATTCAGGGCAGAGATCGCGATCGAAAATAATCGCGAAAAAACCCTGGAAAAAGAAAAATGGACGAACAGGCTAACGAACGAACGTTCGCTGTCTGCGACTAACGGGTGAACTTCGTTCGTTAAAACGAACGTACAAACGGGCATTCGGTAAATAACTAAACTAGAAAAAATAAAACCGATCTAATAAAAAAATAACCGCGGGTTCTATAAAAAGCGAGCGGTTTTTAGATTAAAACCGACGGCTACCTCGTAGATTGAGACGGCGGCGGCGACGCTCGGTGGCGGTGACGGCGTCCGCGGTCATGAGACGGCGGCGACGGCGGCGTTCTCATGGCGACGAGGCGGCATCCGGCGGCGATGATGACTGGTGGCGGCGGCGGGGTCGGCTGGGGCAGGGCTAGGGTTTGGGGGCGGCTCGGGCCTCCACATAAAAAGGCCGGCCGGGCGAAGTCCTAGTCGGGCACGACCTAGCTAGGTCGGTTGACTATTTTTTTAAATAATTCCGCGCGCAGAAAAACAATGAAAAGTTATACTAAACAGACTCCAAAAATCCTGAAATCAATTTTCCCCGTCCTCTAAATATATAGGGGACAAGGTGAACATTTATTTGGGCCTCTAATGCACTTTTGGAAAACGCGTATTTTTCCTAATTCAAATAAAATAGCGATCAAACTCCGAATAAAAAAATCTTATTTGATTTTAATATTTAACCTCCAATATTTATTCATTTTTGGGAAGTCATTTTATCCCCTCTCTTTTATTTTCATAAAAGAAGTATTCAAAGAGATAATCATTAAAATCAAACGATCCTCTTTTCAAAATTTGAGAAAACTGAAATATGAAAGTAATGAAATCCCCAACTCTCTCCGTGGGTCCTTGAGTTGCGTAGAATTTCTAGGATCAAGCCAAAATGCAATAAAATATGATATGCAATGATGATCTAATGTATAACATTCCAAATTGAAAGTTTGGGATGTTACATAACCTATCCCCCTTAAGATGAATCTCGCCCTCAGGATTCGAGTTGGCTAGAAAATAGGTGAGGGTGGTCCTTCCATGAATCTTCCTCTCGCTCCCTAGTGGCTTCATCCTCAGTATGGTGGCTCCACTGAACTTCGCAGAACTTGATAACCTTGCTGCCTGTGACTCGGTTGGCAAACTCGTGAATCTTTACTGGTTTCTCCTCGTAGGTCAAATCACTATCCAACTGAATCACTTGCAGTGGCACTGTATCTCTCAGAGGAATATCAACCATCTCTGTGTGGCACTTCTTCAACTGTGAAACGTGGAACACATCGTGAACTCCTGACAATCCTTCAAGCAACTCCAACTTGTAAGCAACTTCTCCCTTACATTCCAAAACTTTTTATGGTCCCACAAAACGTGGTGATAACCTTCCCTTAACTCCAAATCGCTTCACTCCTCAAAGTGGGGACACATGAAGATAAACTCTGTCTCCGACTTCGTAAACTGTCTCCTTGCATTTTGAATCCGCATAGCTCTTCTGCCTAGACTGGGCTACCTTGAGTCTATCATGAATCAGCTTAACCTTCTCTTCAGACTCTTTGATCAAATATGGTCCAAACAACTGACGGTCTCCTACTTCATCCCACAACAATGGTGTCCTGCACCTCCTTCCGTACAAAGCTTCGAAAGGGGCCATCTTCAAACTGGCTTGATAGCTGTTGTTGTAAGAGAACTCTCCATCTGGAAAATTGTCATCCAAACTAGATCCATAATCTAGCACACAAGCTCTCAACATGTCCTCCAGAATCTGATTGACTCTCTCGGTCTGTCCATCTATCTGTGGATGAAAGGCTGTACTGAACTCTAGCCTTGTTGCCAAAGTTTTGTGCAACTGATTCCAGAACTTTGAGGTAAACTGGGTTCCTCTATCTGATACAATGGTTCTCGGAACTCCATGCAGACATACGATCCTGGTCATGTATATCTTTGCCAACTTAGCACTGGTGTAAGTGGTGAGCTACCTTTGTCAAACGATCGACTACAACCCATATCGAGTCATAGCCTGAGCGAGTCCTGCGCAATCCCGTGATAAAATCCATGCCTAGCCTATTCCACTACCATTCGGGTATTGGCAATGGCTGTAGCAATCCTACTGGCTTCTGATGCTCTGCCTTTACTCTCTGACATACATCACGGAACTATTTCCAAACATAGCTCACGAAGATCCTCTGCTAACTCCTTGGGAAATTCTCCTGTCATGAGTGTGTTGACATGGCTCTTGCAGATCAACGCATCAGCTACTACGTTAGCCTTTCCTGGATGATAATGCAATCTCATATCATAATCCTTAATGAGCTCCAACCATCTCCTCTATTCAATTCCTTCTCTGTGAAGATGTACTTCAAACTCTTGTGATCCGTGTATACCTCACAGTGGTTTCCGATGAGAAAATGTCTCCAAGTCTTCAACGCATGCACTACGACTGCTAACTCCAAATCATGGGTAGCATAAGTCAACTCATGGGGCTTAAGCTATCGTGAGGCATATGAAACAACTCTTCCCTCCCGCATAAGCACTGCTCCAAGTCCTCGACGAGAAGCGTCACAATACACTTGATAATCCTTGCGTTGATCTGGCAGAATCAACACTGGAGTTGTAACCAAACGTTTCTTTAACTCCTAAAAACTGGCCTCACATTCCTCGGTCCATTTGAACTTGGTGTTCTTCTTTAACAACTCCATAATGGGCTTTGCAATCTTCGAGAAATTCTCAATGAACCTCCTGTAGTATCCTGCGAGTCCAAGAAAACTCCGGAGCTCCCCAATTTGTCACAGTGACAACCTTGGCAGGTTCTACTGCTATTCCTTCTCCGGATATAACATGTCCGAGGAATCCAACTTCCTTCAACCAAAACTCACACTTGCTGAACTTGGCATATAACTGATGTTCTCTGAGCTTCCCAAGTACCAAACGCAAATGCTCCTTATGCTCCTCTTCATTCTTTGAGTAGACCAAAATATCATCAATGAACACCACGACGAACTTATCCAAAAAGTCCATAAACACCTTGTTCATCATGTTTTCATGAAATAGGCAGGTGCTTTAGTCAGTCCAAAGGACATAACAGTATACTCATATAGCCCGTACCTTGTGGTAAAAGCTGTCTTGGGTATATCCTGCTCTCGAATCTTCATCTGGCGGTATCCTGATCATAGATCGATCTTGGAAAATACTTTAGCTCCTTGCAACTGGTCAAACAGATCATTGATCATTGGCAGTGGGTACTTGTTCTTGATCGTCACCTCATTTAATCCTCGATAATCAACAACCATCCTCAACGATTCATCCTTCTTCTCCACTAGAAGCACTGGTGATCCCCAAGGTGACGAACTTGGGCGAATATAGCCTTTATCAAGTAACTCCTTAATCCGCTTCTTAATTTCTTCCAAATTCTTTGCGGGCATCCTGTACGGTCTCTTAGATATTGGCCCCATGCCTGGCAAAAGCTAAATCAAAAACTCAATGTCTCTATCCGGTGGCATGCCTGGCAACTCTTCTAGAAACACATCAGGGAAATCCTTCACCACTGTTACTTCCTCATGTACAACTCTTGATAAGGAATTCACTTGAGTCCTCTTCGGCACATGCCGGGATACATACTTAATCCATCTTCCTTCTGGGGTAGTGAGCAAAATCGACTTACTGGCGCAATCAGTTTTCCCTCCATACTTCGATAACCAATCCATACCTAATATCACATCTAGTCCTTGCGACCCTAATACTATTAGGTCCGAGGGAAACATGTAGTTACCAATCCTTAATGGTAACCGATCACACCATAGACTAGCCATATACTCTGCTCCTGGCGAGGTTACTAACACGGGTGACCTAAGGGCTTGGGTTGGCAGTTTAAACTTATCCACAAATCCCCTTGATATGTATGAATGTGATGCACCAGTTGAGGGAGTCCTGGATTGAGGGGTCCTCGGACAGCTGGACTATATACTTTTGGCCAGACTATTGGACTATGAAGATACAAGATTGAAGACTTCGTCCCGTGTCCGGATGGTACTCTCTTTTGCATGGAAAGCAAGCTTGGCAATTCGGATATGTAGATCTCCTCCTCTGTAACCTCCTCTGTGTAACCCTAGCCCCCTCCGGTGTCTATATATACCGGAGGGTTTAGTCAGTAGGATGACAACAATCATAATCATATCCTAGCTTCTAGGGTTTAGCCTTTACGATCTCATGGTAGATCAACTCTTGTAATACTCATATCATCAAGATCAATCAAGCAGGAAGTAGGGTATTACCTCCGTCGAGAGGGACCAAACCTGGGTAAAAACATCGTGTCCCCTGCCTCCTGTTACCATTAGCCTTAGATGCATAGTTCGGGACCCCCTACCCGAGATCCGCCGGTTTTGACACCGACATTGGTGCTTTCATTGAGAGTTCCACTGTGTTGTCGCGATAAGGCTTGATGGCTCCTTCAATCATCTTCAACGATGCAGTCCAGGGGGAGGTTTTCCTTCCCGGGCAGATCTTCATATTCGGTGGCTTCATACTGCGGGCCAACTCATTTGGCCATCTGGAGCAGATCGATAGCTACGCACCCGGCCATCAGGTCAGGTTTGGAAGCTTAAACTATACTGCCGACATTCGCGGAGACTTGACGTTCGACGGATTCGAGCCCATATCAGGCGCGCCGGACGGTCACGACGGGCATGACTTTGATCTGCCATCGGACACTATTCGGGAGATCGCGCCTACGGTGGCGCCGGGAATCAATCCGGAGCAGATCGTGCCCTCCGAGGATGGGTGGATGGACCCCGCCACGGAGGCCGCGCACTCATCGGCGCTGGAGCCGAACACTGATCCCACCTCCTGTGAGGGTGGTGTCATTGGACCCTCAGACTCGTCTCCGGCTACAGGATCCGAACCGCATGCGTCCGTGCCTATCGAATCTGATTGGGCACCGGTCTTGGAGTTCACCGCCGCGGAAATCATTAACGTCTCTTTCCTTGTCGAGAGATTCTTGGCGGAACTATGTCTGGCTCGAGTGGGAAGCGGACAATAAAGAAATTCGTTCCCCACCCACCACCCACTTAATAGCCACTGTCGATGACTTAACCGACATGCTTGACTTCAACTCCAAAGACATCGACGGTATGGACGACGATGTAGGAGAAGAACAGGAACCACGCCTATAGGGCGCTGGACAGCCACCTCATCATACGATATATATATGATGGACACCCCCAAAGAAACCAATGGCAATGAGGCAACTGACAATAACCCCTTGGAGAAGCAATCTAAGCACCGGCGTCATAGGTGCCGCTCCAAGCCCCGCCATAGCAAAAATAGCGATAACAGCACAAGAGATAACAATCCGGATGGTGCCGAAGATGAAAACAATCCTGCCCAGCCAGGCGTCGAGCAGGCCAATCAAGAGGATGGGCAAGTTAGCCCTAAAGAACAGGCAACAGATGGAGAATCAGAGGATGATAATCACATGCCTCTCTCCGAAGACGAAGTGAGCCTTGGCGACGAAGAATTCATCGTGCCTGAGGATCCCGTCGAGCAGGAGCACTTCAAACGCTGGCTTATAGCCACTGCAAAAAAACTGAAGAAAAAGCAGCAACAGCTTCAAGCCGATCAAGATCTTCTAACTAACAGATGGACCAAGGTCCTGGCTGCCGACGAATACCGATTGAGCACCCTAGCAAAAGCTACCCAAAGCGCAGGATGCTACCTCAACTCGAGGAGGAGGCTTTAAAGCCCACGCCACTAGCACATGATGCGGCTGACCGTCCACCCCGTGGCCGCGACAAAGCGGCGTACCATCCCGAAGTCCAGACCGCACCCTGTCGCCAATCAAACGATAATACTAAGGCCCGGGGCTACATGAAGGACCTGCGAGATGTATTGGAAAACAAAACAAGACAGTCAAGATTGATCTACGGATCACGGGGGCACGCCACAAGACGTGACGATGACTGTCACGCCAGATACAATAAACCAAAGTCCGGCCCAGCCGAATACAATAGACTGGATTCATTTGAACTACGTCGGGATGTAGCCCGGCATAGAGGCGCCGCACACCCCATATGCTTCACTGATGAAGTTATGGATCATGAATTCCCAGAGGGGTTTAAAACCGTAAACATTGACTCATATGATGGCACAACAGACCCCGCGGTATGGATTGAAGATTTTCTCCTACACATTCACATGGCCCGCGGTGATGACTTACATGTCATAAAGTACCTACCACTTAAGCTCAAAGGACCGGCTCGGCATTGGCTGAATAGCCTGCTAGCAAGCTCCATTGGTAGTTGGGAGGATCTGGAAGACACGTTCCTTGATAACTTCTAGGGCACTTACATGCGACCACCGGATGCTGATGACTTAAGTCACATAACCCAACAGCCCGGAGAGTTAGCCAGGAAATTCTGGACTCGGTTCCTAACCAAAAAGAACCAAATTGTCAACTGTCCGGATGCCGAAGCCTTAACAGCCTTCAAGCATAACATCCGTGACGAATCGCTCGCCCGACACCTCGGCCAAGAGAAGCCAAAATCCATGGCAGCCCTCACGACACTCATGACCCGCTTTTGCGCAGGCGAGGACAGCTGGCTGGCTCGTAGCAACATCACACCCAAAAACTCAGGCGATTCAGACGCCAGGGACAGCAACGGCAAGCCATGACGAAATAGACACAAGCGTTGCAAAAATGGCGACAACACCGAAGATACGGCAGTCAATGCCGGACAGCGGAAAAAGCCATTCAAAAGAAATAGTCTGGGCTCGCCCAGTTTGAACCGCATACTCGATCGCTCATGTCAAATTCATGGCACCCCCGATAAACCAGCCAACCACACCTACAGAGAATGTTGGGTGTTTAAATAGGCTGGCAAGTTGAATGCTGAAAACAAGGAAAAGGGGCTGCATAGCGATGATGACGAGGAGCCCCGGCCGCCAAACACAGGAGGACAGAAGAAATTCCCTCCCCAGGTGAAAACAGTAAATATGATATACGCAACCCATATTCCCAAGCGAGAACGGAAGCGTGCACTAAGGGATGTCTATGCAATGGAGCCAGTCGCCCCAAAGTTCAACCCATGGTTCTCTTGTCCGATCACCATCCATCGCAGCGACCATCCTCCCAGTATCCGTCATGGCGGTTCGGCCGCATTGGTCCTTGACCCCATCATCAACGGATTCCATCTCACACAAGTCCTCATTGACGGTGGCAGCAGCCTGAACCTTCTCTATCAGGATATAGTGCGCAAAATGGGCATCGACCCCTCAAGGATCAAGCCCACAAAAACCACCTTCAAGGGTGTCATACCCGGTGTGGAGGCCTATTGTACAGGATCAATCACACTGGAAGTGGTCTTTGGATCTCCGGACAATTTTCGAAGCGAGGAGCTAATCTTCGACATCCTACCCTTCTGCAGTGGCTATCATGCACTGCTCGGACAAACCGCATTCGCCAAATTCAATGCGGTACCGCATTATGCATACCTCAAGCTCAAAATGCCAGGACCTCGCGGGGTTATTACAGTTAATGGAAACACAGAGCGCTGGCTCTGCACGAAGGAGCACACTGCGGCCCTCGCGGCGGAAGTACAAAACCCGGATACCTCGCAGATCGAGACGGCGGCGGCGGCTAATAACTAAACTGGAAAAAATAAAACCGATCTAATAAAAAAATAACTGCGGGTTCTATAAAAAACCGAGCGGTTTTTAAATTAAAACCGAGCGGGACGGGTGGCGACAGCGGCGGTTGGCGGCGGCGGCGGGGGGGGGGGGGGCTGGGATGGGGCTAGTGTTTGGGGTGGCTCGGGCCTCCGCTTAAAAAGGCCGGCCGAGCAAAGTCCTATTCGGGCACGGCCCGGCTAGGTCGATTGACTTTTTTTAAAACTAGTGCACCTATACAACTGACCATTGTATTGGGTGTGTTGGGGACACAAGAGACACTTTGTTATTTGGTTGCAGGGTTGTTTGAGAGAGACCATCTTCATCCTACGCCTCCCACGGATTGATAAACCTTAGGTCATCCACTTGAGGGAAATTTGCTACTGTCCTACAAACCTCTGCACTTGGACGCCCAACAACGTCTACAAGAAGAAGGTTGCGTAGTAGACATCAGTAACATACTGATGACAAAGGGAACAACGTATGTTGTTATGCGGTTTGACCGATAAAGATCTTCGAAGAATATGTAGGAGCCAATATGAGCATCCAGGTTCCGCTATTGGTTATTGATCGGAGATGTGTCTTGATCATGTCTATATAGTTCTCGAACCTGTAGGGTCCGCATGCTTAACGTTCGATGACGATTTGTATTATGAGTTATGTGTTTTGATGAGCGAAGTTTGTTCAGATTCCCGGATGAGATCACACGCATAACGAGGAGTCTCAAAATGTTTGAGACATAAATATTGATATATTGGACCATGTTATTCGGACACCGGAAGTGTTTCGGGCAGTTTCGGGTAAGAACGGACTGCCGGAGGGGTTACCAGAACCCCCGGGGGAACTAATGGGCCACCATGGCCCTTAGTGGAGGGAGAGGAGGGCGGCTAGGGCTGCCCCCCCTTAGCAGTCCGAATTGGACAAGGAAAGGGGGGCGCCCCCTTTGCTACTCCGTCTCCCTCTCCTTCCTTCCCCCTCTCTTCCTTGTGGAGGAATCCTACTAGGACTAGTAGTCCTAGTAGGACTCCCTCTCCTTGGCGCGCCCCTAGGGCCGGCTGGCCTCCCCCTCCCTCCTTTATATACGGGGGCAAGGGGGCACCCTAGAACACACCAAATCTTCTCTTAGCCGTGTGTGGTGCCCCCCTCCACAGTTACACACCTCGGTCATATCGTCGTGGTGCTTAGGCGAAGCCCTACGCCAGTAACATCATCATCACCGTCGCCATGCCATCCTGCTGACGGAACTCACCCTCGTCCTCAACTGGATCCAGAGGACGAGGGACGTCACTGAGCTGAACATGTGCTGAACGCGGAGGTGCCGTACGTTCGGTACTTGGTTCGGTTGGATCGCGAAGACGTTCGACTACATCAACCGCGTTACTAAACGCTTCCACTTTCGGTCTACGAGGGTACGTGGACACACTCTCCCCTCTCGTTGCTATGCATCTCCTAGATAGATCTTGTGTGATCGTAGGAATTTTTTTGAAATTACCGCGTTCCCCAACAATCCAACAGTCACTGCTGCTAGAATCGTGTGTTGACTGACAAAGCCTTGCATAAACAGGTCAGCCTCGAAATCTATGGCGTGTACAACACATTTGCTATTATTTTTAATTTTTTTTACTCATTTTCTAATTCATATGGAATTTATTGCAGCCCATTTTCCATTTTTAGAATTGCTACCCATTTTCTGGTCAGTGCCAGGGTTAAAAAATTGAACTAAAAAATGTGCAAAAATTTAAAAATTCACATATTTTTGCTAGGGAACAAAATATTCTTAATCCAAGAATTAGTAGGCATACTAAAACAAATTTAAAATTAAATTAGTACTATGTCATGTTAAAATCCAATGAAATATAAAATATCAGTAAAGAAGAAAAACAAAAAAGAAACTAATTGCCCATTTGCTTTTTTTGGAATTCGCAACCCCTTTGATATTACCTTTAAGATATATATACTGACCATACTCTTTGGCCAGGCCGGAATGCATCCCTCCTGGTCTTGAAAGATTTTCAGCCCAGTAAGTCGGAGAAAACAAATATGCCTAGCTTGGTTCTTCTTCAAAAAGAAATAGTGTGTTAGCTATTTTCCCAAGGAAAAAATTGCTGGGCTGGTCATGTTGTTAGATGGGCCACAGAGACCACAAAACCCAGTTTATAGCCTGCTCCTCCAAACAAATCCTCAAAAAAAAAGTTGTGCTATTCTATTGTTAATTGACTATACGTTGACAATGATGTGGGTCCCCGATACCAGGAGGGTGGATTATATTAAAAAAACAAGGGGTGCATCTGAGTATTAAAAGAGGCACTTGCTTCTGTTCATGAGTGGACCTGGTGGGTCCGTACTGTCATACTCACAACTACGGCCCTCTCCCGATTCACTATGTTGACAGGGCCGGACGGCGGTGCCGCGGCGAGCACACCAAGGCGGAGGATAAACTGGTGTCACCAATGTGTTGGGCTGGGTTGGGCATTCTTAACAAAAAATAAAAATGGACTGGAACTATTCACGACATTGACTATGATTTGCATGGGTCCGCTGGTTGCAGGAAGAAAATGGTGGGAGAAAGAAGACTGGTTGCTATCTTTTCCTAAGAATAATATCGGCTGAATGTAACGGCACTATCATAGGAAATAATATCCTCCTATTAAAATTTGACTTTTCAAATCATGAGTTTAAAGAACTGGTGCATGAGCATTTAGCTTTATTTATTTATTTATTTACTTATTTACGTTTAGGGGACCATGAGCATGTACCTGGGCTTGATTCATGTGAGCGTCTCCCTTCCAGTTAATTATGGGCTCCTCTATTAGGCCTTCATGAGTGGGCTGCATGTTATCGACAAGTGAAAAATGTGTTCCATACCAAAAATAGTATGTGCTACGTACGGTACAGGGCACTAAAGGATCAGGCCGTGAAATGACTTCTGAAACATTGTGTTTCTCGTTCTAACAACACATTTATTCAACAAACAGACGAAATATACTACTGATTGTACATTGAAAACAGCAGCAGCAGCAACCAGGGCTGGGGGTGCTATAGAAGCAGTAAGCAGGCCAGAAGAGTAAAGACACAACTCTCTCATCCGAACCAAACATCAGCCATCATTACAAAAGGGCTACCAAAAAAGAACAAGTGTATGCATCAAACTAAATAAAGATCCTACTACATCAAGTGTACGCATCTAACTAACTGGCTCAGTTAGACGTTACTATTTATTAAGCTATGGAGATTGGCTGATGGCTTGAACCATGGGTGCCTGACGGGGGAAACTCTAGCCAGCAGGTCGAAGTCTGATACTTGCGACCCTCTCTCCTACTTTGGGCTGCAGAGTGTGCTGGCACATATCAGGATATGGTGCATGCAGATACGCTTGGTACGCTGTGTACACATAGTTTTGCCTAATGAACGAAACCACAGTACCATCATGATCCTTGCCATCGGTTATCTCCTGGTTAATCAGATAATTCAGCCTGAGAAATAGAGAGCGTGTACCAAGGATACTTATCAGCCTCCATTCAAAAATTCTGAAGGCCCAGAGAAGTCGGGATCCTGCTCAAAGACCTTGCAGTGACTGTGATTGTATTCCGCTAAACAATACGTCTAGTACGTGCGAACGATCGTTCAATTGAGCTAGAAACCACCTGCAACTAACATGCCACTTTTCTTTGAAAGGTTCTGGGATTAGGAAGGGTAGGGACACTTGGCGACCTACAACATCATATCAAGTTGGAGTCTAATAAAAAAGGGATCATACTGTAGTCAATCTTAAGAACATCATGTTCTGAGTATGAATATTTTTTCAGTAAATGTTGACAGTAATATAAGCAAGCCATCATGATATCATAGGAAAGTAACATACTGCTATAACAGCCGTTTGTAGTGATGAGTGGAGTAGGCCAGCAATACGTCCAAGCATAGAAGGAGTCAATAGCGTAAATGAAGCCCTTGTGTTCAATGGCATTAGAGAACCATGGAGGATGTATGATCCTGCAATGGACATGAAGATTTATCCACTTACCAAAGTGACCTGTCAGATAGGCGAGACCACGATTGAAGAACGCAATTAGCCTGAAGTCTTTATAATTCGCAGATCTTGTGGGCACTTGGCAGATTACAACCTTGAGCAAATCAAACTTGGTATCATGTTGGTTACTGTAAGATTCCGAGTATTCTGGGCCGCGGTGCCAAAGTTGTGCAGTGTTAATCGAAGGAAGGGGGATCAATCGCCGTGTGTAGACCTCCACGAGCATCCTGCTGACGTGATCATCGACGAGCACCATCCAAGACGTGTTCATGCCGACCCAGTACATACCGTTAATGTAGTTGAGGGTGATGGGGATCGGATCGCAGTCAAGTGGGTTGATGCTCGCCACCGTACAATCGTTATGCTGCGTGACACGCTATTTCTGAAGATCAGGCGGCATCTATGTGCGGATAAAGATGGAGAAGCGAATATGTGCTGCAGGAAGTGGACAGGAGATGATGAATACAACATGCCGCTTGACTTACGAGACACATACCAGCAGCGTAGGGTCATATCGATGCCAACCAACTTGCTTGGGTGGTCACAGTACTAGTACTCCCTATAGTACCTACTACTATGCCCTAGTTTGCATACAGTGGAGTAGGACTCTACTCTACTACTAGCATCGGAGGAGTTGTGTATTCTAATCTAAAATAGTTACAAACTTCAATGCCCGAGTGTGGAATGACTATGATCCGCCATTGGTGCTAACTCCAATCCCCAACAAACGTTCGCTGGGAGACATGGCAGTTCCAAACGCCCGCGACGTAGTTACAGTACGTGTGTAAGGGTGGCGGTTTTGTCAAATACTATGGCTTAAAAACAGGCCATTGTCGGATGGAAATCTGACGGTTAAGTGGGATTCACAAGGATTGAGCTCGTGGAGAACATTCGCCAGATATCATTACTTAAAAAAGGTTAAAACACCCACGGCTATAACTTGCACCGGCTGACCACTAAAAATGATACTAACATAGTTGTAAAATGGTCAAAGACCGTGTCTACGTGGTGTTTGGAATTATATGCAAACTAGCAAGATGCCTGTGCATTGCACGAAACATCAAGATGCATTTTTTTACAAAACACTTGTTATGATTGACCCATGCAGGAGTAATCCCATGTGTAAAAACTAATGATATCTCGAGAATGTTATTGAAAAAATGGTATCTCGAGAATTTCATCGAAAAAATGATATCTCGAGAAAGATGAGAGATAAGGTGAGGAGGAGTGGGGCGTGGTGGTGGTGGTGATCGATCAGGCGGAGGCATGGGGATGGGCCGGCGCCATGCGCCACCATGCCAGATTGTTCCAGATACTTCCTTTTTTAATTGCTCAGCAATGAGGTTGTGGGAGATAAGGATGAACGAGGCAAGGCCTTATCTGTAAATGTGAAGAGAGGTGCGGGTATCTTTTGTAAAATTTTCATAGTTTTCTTTCTATCTGTCAGATATAGATCGGATGGTCTATATTACAAGATGGCAGGCACACCATCATCACCAACTCAGTTTTTTATAAGAGTAGATAATTCCACGCGTAGAAAAACAAAGAAAAGAAATACTAAACAAACTCCAAAAATCCTGAAATAAATTTTCTCCGTCCCATAAAAATATAGCGGACAAGGTGAACATTTATTTGGGCCTCTAATGCAATTTTAAAAAATGCATATTTTTCCTAATTCAAATAAAATAGCGATAAAACCACGAATAAAAAATTCTTATTTGATTTTAATATTTAACCTCCAATATTTCTTTATTTTTGGGAATTCATTTTATCCCTCTCTTTTATTTTCATAAAAGAAATATTCAAAGAGAAAATAATTAAAATCAAACGATCCTCTTTTCAAAATTTGAGAAAACTCAAATATGAAAATAACGAAATCCCCAACTCTCTCTGTGGGTCCTTGAGTTGCGTAGATTTCTAGGATCAAGCCAAATTGCAATAAAATATGATATGCAATGATGATCTAATGTATAACATTCCAAATTGAAAATTTGGGATGTTACAAGTAACAAAGATAGGTGAAGTAGCAAACTTAGGATCATATTGCATTCTAGCATTCAAAGATTTTCTTTCCACTTGCACAATAATTTCTTATGATCATCTCCCTCCTTACAAGCAAGAAAGTCCCTAGCTACCTCTTGATACGTCTCCAACGTATCTATAATTTTTGATTGTTCCATGCTGTTATATTATCATTCTTGGATGTTTTACAATGATTTTATAATCATCTTATCTCATTTTTGGTACTAACCTATTGACATAGTGCCCAATGCAGTAGCTGTTTTCTCCTAGTTTTTTACGTCGCGGGAAATCAATACCAAATGGAGTCCAAACGCGGTGAAACTTTTTGTGGATTTTTTTCTGGACCAGAAGACACCTGTTGGGCCAAAGAAGTACCAGAGGGGTGCTCCAAGGGGAGCACAACCCACCAGGGCACGCCTGGGGGGCCAGGCGCACCTAGGAGGGTTGTGCCCACCTCAGTGGCCTCCCACACCGCCTCTTTGCTCTATAAATACCCCAAATATTCCAGAAACCCTAGGGGAGTCGACGAAAATCAATTCCAGCCGCCACAAGTTCCAAAAGCACCAGATCCAATCTAGACACCATCATAGAGGGGTTCATCATCCTCATTGGTGCCTCTCTGATGATGCATGAGTAGTTCATTCTAGACCTACGTGTCCGTAGTTAGTAGCTAGATGGCTTTCTCTCTCTCGTTTGATTCTCAATACAATGGTGTCTTGGAGATCCATATGATGTAACTCCTTTTGCGGCGTGTTTGTTGGGATCAGATGAACTTTGTGTTTATAATCAGATCTATGTTTTTATCCATGAAAGTTATTTGAGTCTTTTGATCTCTTATATGCATGATTACTTATAGCTTTGTATTTATTCTTCGAATCTTTGGTTTAGTTAGTCCAACAAGATTGATTTTTCTTGCCATGGAAAGAGGTGCTTTGTGATGGGTTCGATCTTACGGTGCTTAATCCAAGTGACAGAAGGGGAACCACACGTATGTATCGTTGCTATTAAGGATAACAAAATGGGGTCTATTTTTACATAAATATATCTTGTCTACATCATGTCATCATTCTTATTGCACTCCATTTTTTCATGAACTTAATACACTAGATGCATGCTGGATAGCGGTCGATGTGTGGAGTAAAAGTAGTAGATGCAGGCAGGAGTCGGTCTACTAATCTTGGACATGATGCCTATATAATGATCATTGCCTGGATATCATCATGATTATTTGAAGTCCTATCAATTGCCCAGCAGTAATTTGTTTACCCATCGTATGCTATTTTTTCTTGAGAGAATCCACTAGTGAAATCATCGGCCCCCGAGTCTGTTCTTAAATTTGCCTTTGAGATCTATTTTTACTTGCTTTTATTTTCAGATCTAATAATCCAAAAATACAAAATACCTTGATGCAATTTTTATTTACTTACTTATTTTATCTCGCGTTCCCGTGGGATCTATTTATCCAAACTACTACAATTTTACCTATCTTTTTACCCGTGAGGGATTGACAACCCCTCTCTTACGTCGGGTTGCAAGTATTTGTTCTTTTTGTGCAGGTGCTGTTTACGTGGTGTTGTGTGGTTCTCCTACTGGTTCGATAACCTTGGTCTCATCACTGAGGGAAATACCGACGTTGTCGTGCTACATCATCCCTTCCTCTTTGGGGAAATACAGATGTAGTTCAAGCAAACATCAAAAGGAATTTCTAGTGTCGTTGACGGGGAGACATCATCAACATCTACCAGGTTCCTAATAAAAAATCTCATCTCCTTGCAATTTACATTATTTGCCATTTGCCTCGCATTTTCCTCTCCCCCACTTCACAAAAAAATTCCATTTTATTCGTCGTCTTTTTTCGTTTGCCTTTTTCTTGTCAGATCTCTTGTTTGCTTATGTGACCATGTGTCTTCTATTTGCTTGCATCCTCACTTGCTAAAAATCTATTGATATGGATCCTCATCCACTAGCTAATATTTTTAAGAGATCTAATTATGTTGAACCAGTTGCCAGTGATTTGAGTGCACTTGATCATCTCTATGAAGTTTTGCTTGAAATTCATGAATCTAAAAATTATGATGAAGTGTTAGAAGAAGAAATTTATAAAGTGATTCATGATAGCTCCTTGAAAAAAAAGCATGATTGCAATGATGTTATTATAAATTCTATTAATTTCAGTTGTGCTAATAATATGCAAAGCCCCAAGGTTGGGAATGCTAATTTTGCTATGTCTACTCTACTGCTTATTGCAATGATCATGATTGGGGTGATAATGTTTCTTATGATGTTGAAAATTTATTTAAGCCTCATGATGAATATGTTATTGATAATAGTGTTTGCAATAATATTGAAAGTGGTTTTGGAAGAGTGTCTACTCTAGGTAATAATGATCCCACTACTTTGGAGAATGGTCAATCTTATGAAATTTTTGATAAAAGTCGGCTTGGAGAGGTTATGACTTTATTTGATGATAAATTGGAAGAATGTCAACTTTGCATGCATGTGGATCATGAGAGAACATTTTATGTGATAGTTATATTGTTGAATTTGAATATGATCCCACATGTAATTATTATGAGAGAGGTAAATATTGTGGTAGAAATTTTCATGTTACTAAATTACCTCTCGTTATGTTGAGATTGCCATTGTTTCTTTCTTCTTCCTTGCATATGCTAGTTTTTGCTTGCCTTGATAATTTGTTTTCATATAAAATGGCTATTCATAGGAAGTATGTTAGACTTAAATATGTTTGTAACATGTTTTGTGATGCTCTCTTTGTGCTTCATTTTTTTTTCTTTTAATGTGAGCATCATTAAAATTAACAATGCCTAGCTAGGGGCATAAAACGATAGCGCTTGTTGGGAGGCAACCAAAGAATAAAATTTATTTTTGTCTTTTTATTTATGTTCTTGAGTATGTGCACAATTATACCTATGTTATGAATGTGTTTTTATGTTTTAATTAGTGTTTGTGCTGAGCAAAGCCTTTGGGATAATTTGGGAGATAGTTGATTTGATCTTGTTGAAAAACAGAAACTTTTGCGCTTAGAAAAATAATTTTCATAAATCACAGAAACGTGATTTTTCTCTGAATGTTTTACACAAGATTTATATACAAATTTCCCACGTTGTCCTATTTTTTCAGAATTTTTGGAGTTACAGAATTATATTAAGTTCCCTGATTACTACAGACTGTTCTGTTTTTGACAGATTCTGTTTTCGTTGTGTTATGTGCTTGTTTTGATGATTCTATGGTTTCCTTTCAATATTTTTTTCCATGGAAAATTTAAAATACAGTAGATATAATACAATAAAAGAATATTAATGGTTTTCATCAATACTTGAAGTACTGATTTGCTTTCTTATACTAATGGATCTCACAAAGGTTTTGTTGAGTTTTGTGTGATTGAAGTTTTCATGTTTTGGGTGATCTTACGATGGATGAAGGAATAAGGATTAGCAAAAGGCCAAGCTTCGGGATGCCCGAGGCACCCCAAGATAATATTCAAGAAGTAGCAAGCTACTAAGCTTGGGGATGCCCCCGAGTGGCATCCCCTCTTTCTTCTAGCGACCATCGGTATTTTACTTGGAGCTATATTTATATTCGTCACATATTATGAGTTTTGCTCGGAGCGTCTTGTATGATATGAGTATTTTCTTGTTTTTCTTTGTGTTTTAAGTCTTGAATCCTTTCTAGACACACCTATTTGAGAGAGCCAAAAATTATGGTATGCTTGCTCCGATGCTTCACATAAATTTTATCAGAGCCATGGAATTGCTCTAGTGGTTCACTTATATCTTTTTTAGCACAGCGAGCTTTGTTACTTTTTGAAGAAATGCTCTCATTCTTCACTTAGATTTATTTGGGAGTTAGTTAAAAGTTTCAAAAATTCTCTCTTGCTTCACTTAAACTATTTTGATAGAAGAAAAATTTTATGCTCATGTTCTTCACTTAGATTTGTTTGAGCTATCAAAAGCAACATATGAAACTAGTCCCAAAGTGATAGATATCCAAGGAGGATATAATAAAAACTTTCATGAAGATCATTGGACAAAATGAACTTGGTTCTTTGTAATGGTTTTGAGATATGATGATAAGATATGTGAGTCATGTTGATGAGTAATTATGCTTTAGTAAGAATATTAGTGTTAATGTTTGTGATTCCTTATGCAAGCACGAAAGTCAATAGTTATGCAATGAAAATTACATCCTACTAGTGGTGCATTATTCAGTGTTAGTTGTGCTTAATGCTCACTTATGAGATTTTTCGTTTCTTGGTTGGACGCTTCTCAATCTTTTTGCTAGCCTTCATTTGCACTAAGTATGATCACTACTTGTGCATCCAAAACCCTTTAAACCAGTTTTGCCATATCAGTCCACTATACCTACCTATATGCGTTACTTTCGTGCCGTTCTAAGCAAATTTATATGTGTCATCTCTAATTTTCAAAATAATTTTCTCTTTTGTGTGCTCGTACGACTCGCGAGGCGGTGAGGGGTGGCCGATATTTACCATGCTAGATGTGTTAATCTCATGATGAGTGTTTATTCACTTGTCATTGCACGAGAGTATGGCAAAGTTATTAGGGATACCCAGTCTTGAAATGAAAATTGAATTTACTTTTTGTTGTGAAATAATAAATTCCTTGGAAAGTGTTGGTATGGAGGGCACCCGTGGAAACGGTTTGCCATGGAAAGTGATAGTATGGTGGAAAAAGGAATAAACTTTATTTTCTGTTTGGGAACCGCCTATGATATATCTAGCATGGAAAGTGTTGGGAAATCTAAGTCGTTTTCGTTGGTGGGAAAAGTATGCCTCCCAAAATGTTTTTATCTCTCAATTTTCGCTTTGAGCTCTGGCACCTCTACAAATCCCTACTTCCCTCCGTGAAGGGCCTTTCTTTTACTTTATACAACAATTTTATTTTTTATTTGAGTCTCCATCTTCTCTTATAAAGCACCAACTAAGGGTCACTATGATCGTACTTGAGCATTGGGTATAGCTAATATGTGAGTGTGTTTCATGAATGGATCAATGATTGAGCATAATGGGCTAGGGATAACTTGCTTTAGTGTTGATATTTTGAAATACATGGTTGCTTGCTGATATGCTTGAGTATTAAAGTCTTCATGTCAAAACTAGACTATTGCTTTGAACCATATAAAAGTCCAAATTTCCATGCTACAAAGAAAAGAATATGTGATGAACATGTTAGGCAGCATTCCACATCAAAAATTCTGTTTTGATCATTTACCTACTCGAGGACGAGTAGGAATCAAGCTTGGGGATGCTGATACGTCACCAACGTATCTATAATTTTTTATTGTTCCATGTTGTTATATTATTGTTCTTGGATGTTTTACAATATTTTATAATCATTTTATATCTTTTTGTACTAACCTATTGACATAGTGCCCAGTGCCAGTTCTTGTTTTCAGCTATTTTTACATCGTAGGAAATCAATACCAAACGGAGTCCAAACGCAGCGAAACTTTTTGTGGATTTTTTCTGGACCAGAAGACACCTGTTGGGCCAAATAAGTACCAGAGGGGTGCTCCGAGGGGACCACAACCCACCAGGGCGTGCCTGCAGGCCAAGAAGCGCCCAGGTGGGTTGTGCCCACCTCAGTGGCCTCCTGCACTGCCTCTTTGCTCTATAAATACCCCAATATTCGAGAAACACTAGGGGAGTCGACGAAAACCCATTCCAGCAAAGCAAGTTCCAGAACCACCAGATCCAATCTAGAAACCATCACAAAGGGATTCATCATCCTCATTGGTGCCTCTCCGATGATGCGTGAGTAGTTCATTGTAGACTACGGGTCCATAGTTAGTACCTAGAAGGTTTTCTCTCTCTCATTTGATTCTCAATACAATGGTCTCTTGGAGATCCATATGATGTAACTCTTTTTGCGGTGTGTTTGTTCGTATCCGATGAACTTTGAGTTTATGATCAGATCTATGTTTTTATCCATGAAAGATATTTGAGTTTTTTGATCTCTTATATGCATGATTACTTATAGCTTCATATTCGAATCTTTGGTTTAGTTAGGCCAACTAGATCGATTTTTCTTGCCATGGGAAGAGGTGCTTTGTGATGGGTTCGATCTTACGGTGCTTGATCCCAGTGACAGAAGGGGAACCGACACGTATGTATCGTTGCTATTAAGGATAACAAGATGGGTCTATTTCTACGTAAATAGATCTTGTCTACATCATGCCATCGTTCTTATTGCATTACTCCGTTTTTCCATGAACTTAATACACTAGATACATGCTGGATAGCGGTCGATGTGTGGAGTAATATAGTAGATGTAGGCAGGAGTTGGTCTACTAATCTTGGACGTGATGCCTATATAATGATCATTGCCTGGATATCATCATGATTATTTGAAGTCCTATCAATTTCCCAACGGTAATTTGTTTACCCACCGTGTGCTATTTTTCTTGAGAGAAGCCACTAGTGAAATCTTCGGCCCCTGGGTCTCTTCTTAAAGTTGCCTTTGAGATCTATTTTTATTCGCTTTTATTTTCAGATCTATTAATCCAAAAATACAAAATACCTTGCTGCAATTTTTATTTATTTATTTATTTTATCTCGCGTTCCCGCGAGATCTATTTATCCAAACTACTACAATTTTACCTATCTATTTACCCGTGAGGGATTGACAACCCCTCTCCTACGTTGGGCTGCAAGTATTTGTTCTTTGTGTGCAGGTGTTGTTACGTTGTGTTGCGTGGTTCTCCTACTGGTTCAATAACCTTGGTCTCATCACTGAGGGAAAGACCTACCGTTGTTGTGATGCATCATCCCTTCCTCTTTGGGGAAATACCGATGTAGTTTAAGCAAACTTCACTTCTCCATCCATAACATAACCCTCACGCATAATAGGGAGTTCATATCTAGGAGAGCTAGTCTTATCAGGTGTTTCAAAGTTTTTAGTTTCAATAATTTCATCAGTTTCAGAAATATCATCATCTTCAGCATAATCAATAGTTCTAACTCTAACAAGGTGTTAATCAAGTAATTCACCCAGTGGCTCGGTTTTATCAAGAATAGTAGTAGCATCATAAGATCATTCATAGCAGAAGTAGCATCATCAATGACGTGCGACATATCAGAATCAATAACAGGTGTAGGTGTCGCAAGCTTACTCAAAATAGACAGTGAATCAAGTGTAGAGCTAGATGGCAGTTCCTTAGCTCCCCTCGTTGTAGAAGGATAGATCTTGGTTTTGGTATCTTTCAAATTCTTAATAGTGATCAATAGATATAAATCCCAAGTGACTCAGAGAATAGAGCTATGCTCCCCGGCAACGGCGCCAAAAATTCTTCCTGCTACTTCTTGAGCTTGCGTTGGTTTTTTCCTTTGAAGAGGAAATGGTGATGCAACACAGTAGAGATAAGTATTTCCCTCTGTTAAGAACCAAGGTATCAATCCAGTAGGAGAAACGCGGAAGTCCCCAATAGATGTACCTACACAAACAATCAAACACTTGCACCCAACGCGATAAAGGGGTTCTCAATCCCTTCATGGTCACTTGCAAAGGTGAGATCTGATAGAGGTAGATGGAACTAAACAAAAGATAAAATATTTTTGGGTTTTTTTGGTTTATAGATCTGAAAATAAAAGATTGCAAAATAGTAGATCGGAAACTAATATGATGGAAAATAGACCGGGGGCCATAGGTTTCACTAGAGGCTTCTCTCATAATAATATGGTGGGTGAACAAATTACTGTCGAGCAATTGATAGAAAACCACAAAGTTATGATGATACACAAGGCATTGATTATGAATTATAGGCATCACGTCCGTGTCAAGTAGACCAACTCCTGCCTGTATCTACTACTATTACTCCACACATTGACTGCTATCCAGCATGCATCTAGTGTATTAAGTTCATAAAGAATGGAGTACGCCTTAAGTAAGATGACATGATGTAGAGGAATTAACTCAAGCAATATGATGAAAACCCCATCTTTTTATCCTCGATGGCAACAATTCCATACATGTCTTGCTACCCATACTTTGTCACTGGGTGAAATCAGGCAAGATTGAACCCAAAGCTAAGCACCTCTCCCATTGCAAGAAAAACAAATCTAGTTGGCCAAACCAAACCGTTAATTCGAAGAGAAATACAAAGATATCAAATCCTGCATATAAGAATTCAGAGAAGATTCAAATAATATTCATAGATAAGCTGATAATAAATCCACAATTCATCGAATCTCGACAAACACACCGCAAAAGAGTATTACATCAGATAGATCTCCGAAAACATCGAGGAGAACATGGTATTGAGAATCAAAGAGAGAGAATAAGCCATCTAGCTACTAGCTATGGACCCGTAGGTCTGAGGTAAACTACTCACGCTTCGTCGGAAGGGCAATAGAGTTGATGTAGATGCCCTCCGTGATCGAATCCCCCCTCCGACAGGAGGCCGAAAAAGGCCCCAAGATGGGATCTCACGAGAACAGAAGGTTGCGGCGATGGGAAAGTGTTTTTTTGGATGCTTTTGAGGGTCTTGGGATATATGTGAATATATAGGAGGAAGATCTAGGTCAGGTAGTCACTGAGGGGCCCACATGTTAGGGGGCGCCCCCCCTAGGGCACGCCCTCCACCCTTGCCGCTGCCTCGTGGCTCTTCTGACTTGCACTCCAAGTCCCCTGGGTGTCTTCTGGTCTAAGAAAATCATCGTGAAGTTTCATTCCATTTGATTTCTGTTTAGTATTCTTTTCATGCGAAGCTCAAAAACAAGGAAAAAACAAAAACTGGCACTGGGTTCTAGGTTAATAGGTTAGTCCCAAAAATAATATAAAATAGCATATTAATGCATATTAAACATCGAAAACAGATAATATAATAGCATGGAACAATCAAAAATTACAGATACGTTGGAGACGTACCAGTGGGCGTGAAGGTGGGAGGAAGAGCCTGGGGCGCTTTCCATGTCTCGGAGTTCCCTGATTTTTGGTTTCTCAATGGCTGGTGCGTTGCCTATTGCGCTCCTGACCTGTTTAATAGGCATTTTTTTTCTCTGATCCGTGAAGGGCATTTCTGTAAAAGACTATTGGACAGCCTACCCCCCGCTAATGGGGGGGGGGAGTCGAAGGGTGTCATTAACCCTAAGGAGGAAAGTTAATACTATGGGGCCCACGACACTTGAAAAAATCAGGAAGTCATTGGTGTCCGAACTAATGTCAGTCGAACATGGAAGGGGAGAAGAACTCACCCCGCAAGCCAGAGACTTTGGGCGCGTGAGGCTATTAGGGATCATGGACCCCGGCACTGGAGGCTAATTCGGGGGCTACTGAGGGAGCCCGGGACTAAGGGATCCTCGGGCTACTGGTCTATCTCTCATGGCCCGGACAGGTGGGCCGCTCTATAACTACTACTGGAAGGCCGAGCTATAAGGCGACTATGTGTTCGGGAAGGAAACCTCTGAAGCCTTGGTGTGTCATCCAAGTCAAGATGGAAAAATCGGCATTTTTATTCCTTGATGGTAACCGGCCATGTGTAACCCTAGGTACCCCTGGTGTCTATCTAAACCAGACGGTTTAGCCCGTAGAGGCTAGAAGAACCATCGTCCTACTCATCTAGGGTTTAGTTCATCTGATCTTGTGGTACATCAACTCTGTAACCATCATACACCCATCAATATATTCAAGCAGGACGTAGGGTTTTACCTCTTTGAGAGGGCCCAAACCTGGGTAAATACTATCCCTGTGTTTCCTGTTCCCCATTGACTCAAGATCCACAGCTCGAGACCCCCTACCCGAGAACCGCCAGTTTTAACACTGACATCATGTGTGCCCAGTTTCTTCTTTCTTGTAGCTCTTCATGGCGAGCGGCTTCATATTGTTGTTCTTGGCGAAGTGCTTCTTCTTGTTCATGCACTTGGCGGTTGCGTTCAGCGATGGCTCTAGTGGCCTTGCGGAGTGCGCGTCGTGTTTCGAGGGCTTGTTCATCACGGTGTTTTTGTTCTTGTTGAATTGCATTGCCGTCTTGAGGTTCTTGACGTTGTGCTTGTGGAGGTTGCACTTGGTCCACGACGTCTTGTTCATGGCGTCTCGCTCTTTCACTACTCGGACTCGGTCTTTCAAATCATTGCCGTGGAATGGATTTTCTTGAGCTTGGTGATCTTGAGTGTCAGCGCGTCGAGGGGAACGCACTCAAGGAGGAATTACATCAGAAGAAGAGTAGGCCGAAGAGTGGTGACTTGAGTGGTGTCGTCTTGATGAAGAGGTGGTGGACGACGCGCAGCTCACGATCATGTTGCGGAATTCTTTCATTTGTGTGGTGAGCTTGGCATTGAGGTAGTCATGGTTTCTTGTTTCCAATTAGCGTAGGTCGGCGGCGAGTTGCTCGATGCAGTCACCCAAAGCTTCACTTTATTGATGGAGGGCTCGTTGGGCAATGAAGAAGTGACTTGGTGACGTAGTCGCGTTCGTCATCTTGATCTTCGAAGAGTGTGTTCGCCTAAGATCTTGGACGATCCATCATAACCAAGTGGTGGTGAGTAGGAAAATGAGAGAACAATACCAAAGTTACCTTTTCTGAAGATTGAGGATGCATTGAGTATCACTCAATGGAATGCTATAATAGGAGAATTGGTATCGGGTTTTGTTTTCTCATGCCTATAAGTACAGGCTTATGGAGTAGCTTGGTTAGGAAGAGTGGCACAAAATTCAAGCAATTGTTAGGCAACATAACGATAATGTTGAAAAGATGCATAAATTGCAAGACAAATAGATCAAACCCAAGGATATCACTAGGAACACACACACACATGGAAGAAAAATGGAATCCACACAACCAAGGAGTGAGCTCAAAATGTGGAACCATGGAAGATGCTCTTGTTGTACAGATACTAGAGAGACGCTAGCTCGATTGCTCAAATGGGCTAGATATGCTTGCTCACCAACCTACAAGAGAAATGTGTCATCTACAACCCCAAGTATGCGTATGTATGTATTGACCAAGATGATGGAACTATGCATAATGGATCAATGCTATTTCTTACAAGCTCTTTTTTTCTCCTTTTCTTTTGCTTAAAAGCTTTTTTTACTATGCCACAATGCTTGATATTCGAGCCAGAATATGAGACAACTGATGACCCACAAGTATAGGGGGTCAATCGTAGTCCTTTTGATAACTAAGAGTGTCGAACCCAACGAGGAGCAGAAGGAAATGACAAGTGGTTTTCAGCAAGGTGTTTTCTGCAAGCACTGAAATAGGCGGTAACAGGTAGTTTGATAGCAAGGTAATTTGTAATGGATAAGTAACAGTAACGGTAAGTAATGTGCAGCAAGGTAGCCCAATACTTTTGTGGAAAATGACAGGCCAAAATGGGCTCTTATGATAAGCAAAGTGTTCTTCAGGGTACACGGGGATTTCACCATGTCACTTTCATCATGTTGGTTTGATTCGTGTTCGCTACTTTGATAATTTGATATGTGGGTGGACCGGTGCTTAGGTGCTACTCTTACTTGAACAAACCTCCTACTTATGATTAACCCCCTAGAAAGCATCCACAACTACGAGAAAAGTATTAAGATAAAATCTAACCATAGCATTAAACTTTTGGATCCAAATCGGACCCATCATCTAATAACTATTCCACAATGCATTCCCTTAGGCCCAAATATGGTGAAGTGCCATGTAGTCAACATTCACATGACACCACTAAGGGAATCACAACATACATATCATCAAAATATTGAACACATATCAAGTTCACATGATTACTTGCAACATGACTTCTCCCATGACCTCAAGAACAAAATTAACTACTCACAAATGATAATCATGCTCAAGATCAGAGGGGTATTAAATAGCATAATGGATCTGAACATATAATCTTCCACCAAATAAACCATATAGTAATCACCTACAAAATGTAATCAACACTACTAGTCACCCACAGGTACCAATCTGAGGTTCCAGTACAAAGACTGAACACAAGAGATGAACTAGGGTTTGAGAGGAGATGGTGTTGTTGAAGATGTTGATCGAGATTGTCCTCCCAAAGATGAGATAGTTGTTGGTGATGATGATGGCTTCGATTTTCCCCTCCGGGAGAGAAGTTCCCCCGGCAGAATCTCTCTGCCGAAGGGCAAAACAGCTCATGCCCAAGTTCTGCCTCGAGACGGCGGCGCTCCGTCCTGGAAGTCCTATCCTGATTTTTTTTCTAGGTCAAAATGACCTATATACCAGAAGATGGGCACCGGAGGTGGGCTAGGCAGAGCACAACCTAGCAGGGCGCGCCCTAGAGTCTTGTGCTCACCAGGTGCCCCTCCCCCTCTGGTAGTTATTTGCACCAGTATTTTTTATATATTCCAAAATAATTCTTCATAAATTTTCTGCTCATTTGGAGATGTGCAGAATAGGTAACTCTGACGTAGCTTTTTCAGGTCCAGAATTCTAGCTGCCAGCATTCTCCCTCTTTGTGTAAACCTTGCATATTATGAGAGAGAAGGCATTAGAATTACTCCGTAAAGCATTATTATGCATAAAAACTGATGCGGAGCATCCCACGGTCATCCCCATGGATACTACCACAACTACTGGAGCACCAAGTGGACCCATGAACAAAGCTCAAGCACGTGCTATTCAATCTGAGGTGACGTCTCTCCTACTTGAGTTTCCCTTACATTCGAGTGACACATGGCTTCTGCCTAAGTCAGAAACACTATGTGTACTCAGGTACATCACACAAGCTACGACACCAAGAGCTGGGGAAGAAGGAACAGGTGCCAAATCTCTGTTCAGCCCGGAACCTCCGGCCCCCAGAACCTCCGGCCACACCGAAACCTCCGGCCTCCGACGACCCAGACAAGCCCGGGCGTGCCAACTCTCTGGTTAGCCCAGAACCTGGCCCGGACCTTTTGGCCGCCGGAACTTCCGTCCTTGCTCGCACCGTGCCAACTCTTTGGCTAGTGCACAAAACCCTGCCCGGAACCTTCGGCGCCCAGAACCTTCGGTGCCCGGAACTTCCGGCCACCACCAGAACTTCCAGCTCTGCCTGCATGCAGTGACTTGGTCCCTTTCACCCCCTAGACTATAAATACTCTTCTTCTACCTACGGAGAAGATCCACGCTTGGATTCAAGAGCCCTCACGGGAAGATCCCTCATGGACTCAAGGCCTCCTCATGGAGATGAACTAGCAACCGTTTCTATCGTCCTTTGTTGACTTTGGATCGTGTATCTCTCTTTGTGTTCATGGATCTAGCATATGTGTGACCGTTTCTCGTTGGTTTGAGTGTTTCCTCTCGTCCCCTCGCATTTTCCCTCTTGTGTTCTTCGTATTCTTCGCAGGATCCCCTCCAAATCATGAAAGATCGGCCCCAGGGTATCCACCCAACATCATCTTGCTATCATGAGCCACGTTGATCACGATTTGGAGTCTACCCCACCGTTTTGTATCCTTGTTTTGCTTGATTTCGTCCTAAATTCGAAAATCCCCACCAAAAATAGCCCCAATTTTTTTTGTGATTTTGTTGGTTTGATGAAGTTTTGTTGGATTTCATCCATGGATTGCGTGTGTAGCTCGTAGATCTAGATTCCCCACTCTTCCCCACACCCCAAACTTTTCTTTTCCTCTTCTGATTTGGGTTTTTCTCCAAGTTTTTCTGCCCAAATCCCTAATCTGAATTCTCCATGTTCATCTGTTTTCGTGACCCCGGAACATCAGGCCCCGCCCGGACCTTTCGGTCACAGGACCTTCCGGCCGTCCCGGATGTCGGTGGGAAACGACACCTATGGGATCATGAGGATCCCTTCTGTGGTTGCGGGGCGCGGTGTTGTGAGAAGAGAAGGATTAGTAACCAGCACAAGGATCGTTTACCCAGGTTCGAGCCGTGAGGAACGCGTAAAACCCTAGTCCTGCTTTGGTGGATGTATTGAGTGTTCTTGAGCTCTTCAACTAGCTACGGTGGCTGTGTGGTTCAAAAGAGCCGAATCCCTCTCCACTACGACATGGGCCTCCTTTTATAGTCGAAAGGGGCTGCCACAGTGGCACACAGGAGGTGGAAAGGCCTACAGTGCTATGAGCTTATCGCTCGTATTACAGGACAAGACGCATTTAATGCGTAGCCTAGGCGTCCCCTTGATTTATCGGGGACGGGAGCGAGGCCTGTCCCATCTGTCGCCGGCCCCCTCGCTTCGACAAGTGCCCTGGCCAGCGATGCATGCGGCGCCATGTAGGAAGGCAAGGAGCTGAGGTGGCGCGGTGGTGGAGCCTCCACAAAGATCTGCATGCCGCCACGCAGGCGTGTGCTGAGTTGGCCTAGAAGCTGCATGTTGCCACACAGGTGCCTGCCTAGCTAGTTGGGCTGGCAGCTGCAGGTGAATGGCGGTCGAGACTTGGTTGGCGCGGGCATGGCAGTGGCGCTGCGGATGCCCTTGGGAAGGGTCTTGCCGGGTCACCCGGCAAGGGTCTTGTCAGGTGGCCCGGCAAGGGTCTTGCCGTGGCGCACTGTCGTCCCCGGCAAGGATCTTGCCGGGGGTCTTGCGGGTGTCCTCGGCAAGTATCTTGTCGAGGATCATTGCCTTCCAACCCTCATCTGATCTTGAATATTCTTTGTCTTCACAAAGATCTGCATGCCACCATGGAGGTGCCTCCCGAGCCCTGTCCCAACGTGGTTGATGGTGTTGGAGACCGTGGGTTCGAGGGTGGCTCACTCCGCTGGTGTGGGCGAGCCGCCCCGGCAAGGGTCTTGCTGGGGCTGCTGAGGCTACCCCGGCAAGACCTGCTTTGTCCATCTGCTCTCTGTGGTCTCATTCTTTGGCGTTGCTTTGATTGTCTTGTGCCTTCGGCTTTCTCCGGCTCCCCTCCTTTGCCCTGCTATGTGCGGCCTTGGCGCGTGGCTCTGACTGCCCGTGCATAAGTAAATGGGTCAAAAGGAGAGCCCCTACTTTTGTACACCGACAGGAGCCCTAGGCCTGGGCCACACATAAGCGCAACACGTTGTTGGGCCAGGCCCAAAACAGTGCACGGGTCGGCGGGGCGGATTTTTCCGCGGTAACTGTTTCGTCTGCTGCGCTTCCCCATGACCCGCGTCGAATACGCGACGTGGGGGCCGCGCATGCGCGCGTGACCGAAGCACGCTGGCATCGTCTTGTAGTGGACAGTAAAGAGGCGGCTTGTGTGTCCCCTTGAGACCGCAGGGCCACCACTCATTTACTGCCCTTATTTGTGAACCGTCGCTCCACGCGTCCCATTGCGCCAGTCTTTTGCACCAGGTTTGCTGCATGCATGACGCAAAGCAAATGACAGGTGCACGGGATACGGGAAGTCGTGCACGCGTGGGTCGATTCCCACGCGCCTTCAATTGGGTGGGGAGGGCGGTCGATGGCCCCGCCCATTGTCACTTCAGTGAGCCGGATTGGCAGAAAGGGGCGGCCGAGCCTGCCCCCGCCTCTTTATAAAGAGGGGAGTGGGAGGAACAGCGCCTCTCAATCCTTCATCATCCGCTCCTCTCCGTTCCTGCTACCTCCTTCCTTCAACCATGGCGAGGGGGCGTGGAGACGGTTCATTGGTGGAGGCGAGGGTCTCGGCTAGACAACGCATCGCTCCTCCCCAAGAGCTCATGGCGGTAGAGCCAGCCGTTAGAGGAAGGGGGAGGGGGCGTGGTCGAGGCCGTTGCGGTGCCCGGGGAAGAGGAGGATGGTGCGGCGCATCGACCTTGCCTCCGCCGGTGGCCCCTCCCCCGATGGAGGGCCACGACGGGGACAACCCTTATGAGTTCTTCATTAGGCTGTGCCAGCCGCTGCACCGTCGTCTTCGCCCCTCGACTCCATTGCGCGGGCGATGGAGCTGGACCGGCTGCAGGCACTGCGGCTGCATATGAGGGGTTGTGGGAACAGTGGCACATGGGCCGACGTTGAGTTCCCCGCCCCTCACGTCATGTATCTTCACCGAGGGTGGAAGACTTTTGCCTGCATCCACAGCCTGACGGAGGAGCTCACTCTCCATTTCAAATTAATGGAGAGCGGCCTCCTCTCCATCAAGGTCTTCGGGCACTTCGGGACTCGCATAAGGTGCTGCGTGGAGAGCTCCTCTGATGACGGAAACTCTTCCTCAGGCGAGAGTGACGAGGAGGACAGCGGGGCAGATGACGGGGACGAGTCCGACTAGGCGTCGGACACCCCACGCCTGGGCAGGTGCGGCAGCAGCAGCATCTGCACCTGGCCGCTCCTCCGACGGAATCTGCCGGGGGAGGGGCCAGCTCCTTGAACTTCTCGGGGTCATCTCCTTGGGCAGCTAGCGTTGGGAGGCCGCGGAAGAGGAAGAGGGCGGGCGGCAAGGCCGTCAAGTCAGAGTATGCGGGCACCGACGACTTGATCACGTATTGATGTCCTGCCGCCTCGTCTTCGAGCTCTTCCCCCGGCACCGTCATCACCAGCCAGCCTTTGGACGGCCATCGAGATGTTCTCTTGGTGCTTTCTGCCGCTCGTAGCTTGCCTAGGTGCCCCTTTTGCCCCTTTTCGCTTCCTTGACCTGCTTCCTGAGGAGAGGGACAAGAAAGGGATTACAGGCATCTTATCTCTTTTTAGTCTGTAAGCCTTCGAGCCTTTGTTAAATTTAGAACTTGTAATCCTCTTGCTCATGTTTTTCACTCCATATGAACTGTACCTGTATGGGATATTTTTAATGAAAAAGGGATGTTTGCCGGGTTTTTCATTCATGGGTGAAACCCGCTACAAGGAGCGAATCCTCGGTATTATTTAAGATAAACGTTTTTCGCCCAGCAATAGGCCTTGCCGTCCCCCCACTTTGCTTCACCTTTCTCGCGCCCTTGGCGGAGGCAGGGATGAAGTGGGCTTAGGATCCTCGTTCCATTTCCTAGCTGCTGCGACTACAACCAAATCCGAACCCACGAGATAATCCTTGGGTACAGAAAAAGGGGAGCACGGTAGCCTAGAAATAAAACGAGGTTTCACATATCCCAGTTCCATATCGAAATGCATGATAGAGGATACAAGACTTATCTGGATCTGCAGCCCCCGGCAACCTTGGCTTGTCGCGGTTGGATCCTTGTACTTGCAGCCCCCGGCAACTTTTGGTTTGCCGGGGTCGAGACACCGGTCCGTTCCCTTTCTTCCAAATAGCTCGGCAGAAGTGCTCGTGTGCCCTGCGAACCAAAGAGGATAGAAAAGAATAGAGAGACGCGCACTTGACCTCTAAGCTAGGGGTTAGCCGTCGCTAAGCATTATCAACCCTAACCGAGGAAGAGAATCGACCTAGCATGCATGCTATAACTTAGGGCGCCAGCGCTTCATTTATTTATGCTCAGGGTCTGCGCCTGGCTTTGTACAAAGGGTTGCATGCCTCGCCGGCAAGGCTTGTACAAAAGGTGGCTTGCCGGGAGGCCCGGCAGCCGCACCTTACGGGTAAAACTTGCAAAGATGCTTGATGTTCCAGGAGTTGCTCACTGGAATGGCATCTTTGGTCCCCAGGCGGACTGGGCCGGGCCTGGTGACTCGTGTTACCCGATAAGGGCCTTCCCACTTTGGCGTCAACTTGTTGGAATTCTTGGCCGACTAAACGTGCCGAAGAACAAGGTCGCCTTCCTCAAAGCTCTGGACATGAACCTTGCGGCTATGGTAGCGGCGCAAGGCTTGCTGGTAGCATGCTGCTCTCACAGCCGCCCAGAGACGATCTTCCTCAAGGAGCGTTGCGTCATCTTGCCGCAATCGCCTTACTCAAGCTCAGCATCAGCGAGCACTCGAGGTGACACGTATATGAGTTCCGTGGGGAGAACTGCTTCTGACCCATAGACCAGGGCAAAGGGTGTCTGGTCGGTGGCTCGATTTGGCGTTGTTTTGATCGACCAAAAAAACACCGGCAACTCATCAATCCAGCGCCTTCCACTCTTGCACAGCCTGTCAAAAGGAGAGCCCCTACTGTTGTACACCGACACCGGAACTTCCGGCCCCGGACACTCCGTCTGCCCCGGAACATCCGGCCTAGACAGAAAGTCTGCGCATCCTCGACTGCTTCCCCTACTTCACCAACTTCGACTACAGTGCAGCGGCATCTTCGCCAACATACTAAAGACCGTGCACTACAACATCGATGACTTATTCTCATCATCCAACTACGAATTCGACAACGACCATTTCTCAATTTTGACACCCTCAACCATAAGCAAGGATGGTAACTTCGACAACACATTCGTGTAACTCCCTTGCCATTACATTAATAACCCCATAGCACATTTTGCATACCTTTCCTATCAATACTAGCCATTGAGTATTGCTGTCACTGGGAAACGACACCTATGGGACCACTGGAATCCCTACTACGGTTGTGGGGCACTGGATCATGAGAAGAGCGGGACTAGCAGACAACACAAAGGGGATTTACCCAGGTTCGGGCCGCAAAGATGCGTAAAACCCTACGATCCTGCTTCGGTGGATGTATTTAGTGTTATTGAGCTCTAGAACTAGCTCTAGGTGCTGCTACGTTCGAAAGAGCCGAATCCTTCTCCAGTGCACCATGGGCCTCCTTTTATAGGTGAAAGGGGCTGCCACAGTGGCACACAGGAGGTGGAAAGTGCTACAGCATTGTGAGCTTATTGCTGGTATTACAGAACAAAGTGCATTTAATGCGAGGCTTAGGTGTCCCTTCACTTTATCGAGGACGGGAGCGAGGCCCATCCCATCCGTCGCCGCTCCTCCTTGCTTCGACACGCGCCCTGGCCAGCAATGCATGCGGTGCCATGTAGGCAGGCAGGCAGCTGAGGTGGCGCGATGGTGGAGCCTCCACGAAGGGCTGCATGTTGCCACGTAGGTGCCTCCCCAGCTGGTTGGGTCGGTAGTTGCATACGAACGACGGCGGAGACTTGGCTGGTGTGGGCCTGGCGGTGGCCCCGCTGGCGCGGTTTGGCGAGGGCCTTGCCGGATGGCCCGGCAAGGGTCTTGCCGTGTAGCATGGCAAGGGTCTTGCCGTGGCGCGTTGGCGTCCCCAGCATGAATCTTGCCGGGGGTCTTGTGGGTTTCTTTGGCGAGGATCTTGGTGAGGATTGTTGCCTTCCTATCCTCATTTGGTCTTGAGCATTCTATGTCTTCACAAAGATCTGCATGCCACCACGGAGGTGCCTCTCGAGCCATGTCCGAACGCGTTTGTTGACATTGGTGGGCTCAAAGGTGGCTCGCTCAGTTGGTGTGGGCGAGTTGCCCCGGCAAGGGGCTTGCCGGGGCTGTGGAGGCTGCCCCCGGCAAGGGTCTTGCCGGGGAAACCTGCTTTGCCCATCTGCACTTTGTGGCCTTGGTCCTTGTCGTTACTTTGTTTGTCTTGTGCCTTCGGCTTCTCTCCGGCTTCCCTTTCCTGCCCTGTTATGCGTGGCCGTGGCGGGTGGCTCTGACTGCCCATGCACAAGTAAAGGGGTCAAAAGGAGAACCCCTACTTTTGTATACCGACAGGAGCCCCCGAGCCTCGGCCATACATAAGTGCAGCACGTTGTTGGGCCCAGAACGGTGTGCGGGCAGTTTGGGGTGGATTTTACCGCGGTAACTACTCCGTCCATTGCGCTCCCCCACGACCCGCATTGAATGCGCAACATGGGGGTCGTGCGCGCGCATGACGGAAGCATGCTGGCGTCATCCCATGGTGGACAATAAAGAGCCGGCTTGCGCGTCTCTTTGAGACCGCTGGGCCGCTGCTCATTTATTGCCCTCGCTTGGGTGCTGTCGTTCCACGTGTCCTACTGGGCCTATCCCTTGCGCCACATTCGCTGCATTCACGATGCAGGGAGAATGACAGGCACGCGGCATGTGGGAAGTCGTGTGTGTGCGTGGGTCTATTCCCACGCGCCTTCAATGGAGCGGGGAGGGCGGTCGACGGCCCCGCTTGCGGTCACTCCAACGAGCTGGATTGGCTGAGAGGGGGCAGCCAAGCCTCGCCCCCGCCCCTTTATAAGGAGGGGAGCGGGAGGAACGGTGCCTCTCAACCCTTCTCCATCCGCCTCTCCCCATTCCTGCTTCCTTCTTTCTTCTGCCATGGCGAGGGGGCGTGGCGACGCTTCATTGGTGGTGGCGAGGGTTTCGGCCAGACAGTGCATCGCTCCTCCCCAAGAGCTCGTAGCGGCGGAGCCGGCCGCTAGAGGAAGGGGGAGGGGGCGAGGTCGAGGCCGTCGTGGTGCTTGAGGGAGAGGAGGACGGGGCAGCAGATCAGCCTCGCCTCCGTCGGCAGCCCCTCCTCCGATGGAGGGCCACACCGGGGACAACCCTTGTGAATTCTTCGTCAGGCTGCGCCTGCCACCGTGCCGTCGCCTTCGCCTCCCGACTCCATTTGCACGGGAGATGGAGCTGGATCCGCCGCAGGCGTTGCGGCTGCATATGAGGGGTTATGAGAACAGTGGCACATGGGCCGACATCGAGTTCCCCGCCCCTCACGTCATGTACCTCCACCGAGGGTGGAAGACCTTCGCTCGCCTCCATAGCTTGACGGAGGGGCTCACTCTCCATTTCAAACTAATGGAGAGTGGCCTCCTCTCCGTCAAGATCTTCAGGCACTTCGGGACTCGGGTAAGGCTCTGCGTGGAGAGCTCTTCTGATGATGAAGATTGCTCCTCGAGCGAGAGTGGCGAGGAAGATAATGGCAGCAACGACGAGGCTAGCGGGCGGTAGGATGACGGGTCCGACTAGGCGTCGGGCGCCGCTCCGAGCGGCACTAGCGACCCCATCATCCGTGTTGCTGGCTCCTTGAACTTCTCAGGGTCGTCTCCTTGGGCGGTTGGCGTTGGGAGGCTGCGGAAGAGGAAGAGGGCGGGCGGCAAGGCCGACAAGTCGGAGTACGCGGGCACCGATGCCTTCATCGCGTATTGATGTCCTGTCGCCTCGTCTTCGAGCTCTTCCTCCGGTGCCGCCATCACCATCCAGCCCTCGAACGGCCACCGGGATGTTCTCTTGGTGTCTTCTGCCACTCGTAGCTCGCCTAGGCGCCCCTTTTGCCCTTCTGCTTTCTTGTTCCATTTCCTGAGGAGAGGGACAAGAAAGGGATTACGAGCATCTTATCTCTTTTTAGTCTTGTAAGCCTTCAGGCCTTTGTTAGCTTTATAACTTGTAATCCCATTGCTCATGTTTTTCATTTCGTATGAACTATACCTGTACGGGATGTTTTTTAATGAAAAAGGGATGTTTGTCGGGTTTTCCGTTCGCAGGTGGAACCCACGACAGGGAGTGAATCCTCGTTACCTTTAAGATAAAGGTTTTTTCGCCCGGCAACAGGCCTTGCCGTCCCTCCACTTCGCTCGACCTTCCTCACGCCCTTGGCGGAGGTAGGGATGAGGTGGGCTTAGGCTCCTCGTTTCATTCCCTTGCTACCGTGGCTACGACCAAATCCGACCCCCGGAGATAGCCCTAGGGTACGGAAAAAGGGGAGCACGTTAGCCTAGGGATAAAACGAGGTTTCACGTATCCCAGTCCATAACGAAATGCATGATAGATTATAGAAAACTTATCTGGATCAGCAGCCCCCGGCAACCTTGGCTTGCCGCAGATGGATCCTGTTCTTGCAGCCCCCGGCAACTCTGGCTTGCCGGGGCCCGGACGCCGGTCCGTCCCCTTTCTTCCAAAATAGCTCGGCAAGAATACTTATGTGCCGTGCGAACCAAAGAAGACAGAGAAGAACAGAGAGACGCGCACTCGACCTCTAAGCTAGGGGTTAGCCGCCGCTAAGCACTATCAACCCTAACCAAGGAAGAGACTCAACCTAGCATGCATGCTATAACTTAGGGCGCCAGCACTTTGTTTATTTATGCTCAGGGTCTGCGTCTGGCTTTGTACAAAGGGTTACATGCCTTGCCGGCAAGGCTTGTACAAAAGGGTGGCTTGCCGAGAGGCCCGGCAGTCGTGCCTTATGGGTAAAACTTGCAGAGATGCTCGATGTTCCAGGAGTTGCTCACTGGAATGGCATCTACGGTCTCCAGCCGAACTGCGCCGGGCCTGGTGACTCGTGTTACCCGATAAGGGCCTTCCCACTTCGGCGTCAACTTGCTGGAATTCTTGGCCGACTGAACATGCCGAAGAACAAGGTCGCCTTCCTCAAAGCTTCAGGCATGAACCTTGCGGCTATGGTAGCGGCGCAAGGCTTGCTGGTAGCGTGCTGCTCTCATAGCCGCCCGGAGACGATCTTCCTCAAGGAGCGTTGCGTCATCTTGCCGCAATCGCTCTTGCTCAAGCTCATCATAAGTGAGCACTCGAGGTGACCCATATATGAGTTCCGTGGGGAGAACTGCTTCTGCCCCATAGACCAGGGCAAAGGGTGTCTGGCCGGTGGCTCGATTTGGCATCATTCTGATCGACCAAAGAACCGCCAGCAACTCATCAATCCAGCGCCTTCCACTCTTGTGCAGCCTGTCAGAAGTCTTTGTTCTTAAGCCTCGCAGGACTTCAGCATTTGCTCTCTCCGCTTGGCCATTGCTCCGTGGATGTGCCACGGAAGCAAAACAGACCCTGCTGTCGAGATCCTCAATGTATTGCATGAAGGCATGGCTTGTGAACTGTGTGGCATTGTCGGTGATGATCCTGTTGGGCACCCCAAAATGGCACACTAGTCCCTTGAGGAACTTGATGGCTGACTGCACTATCACCTTCCTCACTGCTTCTACCTCTGGCAACTTTGTGAACTTGTTGATTGCGATGTACAAGTACTCAAAGCCCCGGACAGCGCGGGGGAAAGGGCCCAATATGTCGAGCGCCCAGACCGAGAAGGGCCAGGAGAGAGGGATAGTTTGAAGGGCTTGAGTTGGTTGATGGGGCTTCTTCGAATGGAACTGGCACGCTTCACACTTGGTTACTAGCGCCGTCGCATCCTGGAGGGCGGTGGGCTAGAAGAAACCTTGCCGGAAAGCCTTGCCTGCAACGGCCCTCGACCCTATGTGGGAGCCACATATGCCTCCATGTATCTCTGCCAATAGCTTTAGTCCTTCCTCCTGGGAGATTCACTTCAATTTCACCCCATTCGGTCTTTTTCTGTACAATATGTTATCAACAAATTGGTACAGAGCAGACCGGCGGGCTACTCTTTCTGCCTCTTCCTACTCCTCAGGAAGCTCTCCTTTTTGAAGGAATCAGACGGTGTGCTGCGCCCATGCCGGAGCTTGTGGCTCGACGACAAGGACTAAAGGCATCTCTTCTGCCACGGGAGCGGCCGTCTCCACGGCCATGACCTGAGGTCCTGTCGGAGTCGGTTGTCCCATGGTAGGATCGGCATCCCCGGCAACATCTTCGCCGGCGGCTCTGGGGAGCTTGGTGGGGAAGTACTTGCCGGAGCCTAGCTTCCTCCGCTTGTTCTATCCGGTTGACGGCTCAACGGATGGTTGAGTTAACTGAAGCACAAAAGTACCTGGTTCCACAGGTAGCTTGAGGGTAGCGCGCTTTGATAGGTAGTCGGTGATGTCGTTCTCCGTCCGAGGGACATGCTCCTCTTGTATACCGTCAAAGCGCTCCTCCAGTTTCCTCACCTCATCTACGTAAGCTTCCATCCACGGGCTTTGACAATCTTTGTTGACCTGCCAGACGACGAGTTGCGAGTCGCCCCTGACGATGAGATTTTTAACCCCAAGGTCCGCCGCGATCCTGAGACCGGCAAGCAAACCCTCGTGCTCGGCCGTGTTGTTGGTTGACATCTCCCGGGGAAAATGTATTTGGATGACGTACTTGAGGTGCTCTCCGGTGGGTGAGACAAGCAGCACACCAGCACCGGCGCCCTGCAGCGAAAAGGCCCCATCGAAGTACATGATCTAGTGGCTGCTTGTTTCCTCGCCGGGGAGAGTAGTCTCATGTACCTCTTCGTCAGGCGTCGAGGTCCATTCTGCAACAAACTCCGCCAAGACTCTGCTCTGGATCGTCGAGGTACTTTCAAACTTTAGACCAAAACTTGACAGCTATTGAGCCCATTCCACGATCCTTCCGGTTGCATCTGGGTTATGCAGTATCCTTTGCAAAGGAAGGCGGGTAACCACGGTGATCTCGTGTGCTTGGAAGTAGTGGCGCAGCTTCCTCGAGGCCATAAGGAGGCCGAAGAGCAATTTTTGCACCCCTGAAAACCTCGACCTAGCTCCCTGCAAGAGGGAGATGACGAAGTAAACCGGGTGTTGCTCCATCTTCTTCCTTTGCGCCACTTCACCTGGCCATGTGGGTCCTGTCGTACTGGCGCCAGTCTTGCCAGGACCGAGCCTTGCAGGGGACTCAATCTTGCCGGGACCGAGCCCTGCCGGGGAGGGTTCTGGCCCGCCAACCGTTGACTCTGCCGCTGTTACTGTCTTCTCTCGACCTCTCTCTTCGCCACTAGTGCGGCGCTAACAACCTGATTTGTTGTCGCTAGATAAAGCAGCAACGGTTCTTGTGGTTTGGGCGAAACCAGCTCTTGGGCCGAGGAGAGGTATTTCTTCAGATCCTACAGCGCTGCCTCGGCCTCTGGGGTCCACTCCACTGGCCCTGCCTTCTTTAAGATCTTGAAAAAAGGAAGGGCACGCTCTGCGGACTTGGAGATGAACCGACTCATGGCAGCAACGCAGCTAGTGAGCCGACGCACGTCCTTGATCTGCTTTGTCCTTGGTTTTGACCACTACGTCATCCATATAAGCTTCCATATTTCTATGTAGCTGGGGCTCAAAACCAATTTGGACTGCTCTCGCAAAGGTTGAGCCAGCACTCTTCAACCCGAAAGGCATCCGTAAAAAGCAATACGTACCACATGGGGTGATGAATGCTGTCTTTTCCTTGTCTTCTTTTGTCATGAAGATCTCGTGGTATCCTAAGTAGGCGTCAAGGAATGATAACAGGTCACACCCAGCCGTGGAGTCAACAATCTGGTCGATGCACGGTAATGGGAAGGGATCCTTTGGACAGGCCTTATTGATGTCTGTGTAATCAATACACAGCCTCCACTTCCCATTTGCCTTGCGCATTACTACCAGATTGGCCAACCACGTTCGATGGAGTACTCCTCTCACTAAGCCTGTCGCCTCTAGTTTTCTGATTTCCTCCATGATGAACTCCTGCCTCTCTAGAGCTTGCTTCCTGACCTTCTGCTTGACGGGCCGCGCATGAGGACAGACAGCAAGGTGGTGCTCAATCACCTCCCTGGGAACACCGCGGATGTTGGAGGCTTGCCATGCAAACACATCGACATTCGCCCGCAGGAAGGTGACGAGCTCGCTTTCCTATTTGCCGTCGAGGGTGGAGCTTATGGTAAAAGCTCCCCCCGTGCCATCCTCCTTGACGGGCACCTTTTGCTCTTGCCGGCGGAGCTCTCTGGCACATCATCAACGGGAGCGCAACACCCTGAAGAGGTGCGCTTGCCGGAGTGGGTGCGAGGGGTCTCGCCGGTCTTCTTCCCCCCCCCCCCCCGGGGCTCCGTCGGCAGGAGCAGGTGCCTTGATGGCAGCTGCTGCAACTGCTTCCTGGTAGAGTTGGTCGGCGCAGATCAACACATCTTTCTTGTCGGAGGGGACGGTGATGATGCTCATCGGCCCGGGCATCTTCAGCATGTTGTAGGCGTAGTGTGAAGCCGCCATGAACTTGGCTAGTGCCGGGCGGCCGAGGATCCCGTTGTAAAGCAAGGGGATCTCGGCTACATAAGAAACAATCCTTTCCGTCCTGTGGTTCAGCTCGCCTCCGAATGTCATGGGCAGCGTGGCCTTTCCCTTTGGTTGGTTCCTCCCCAGGTTAACTCCTTGTAACGTGCCCGTCTCCTCAAGGTCTCCATCGGGGATCTGCAGCCTTTTGACCACAACAGGCGAGATTAAGTTCAGGCCGGCCCCGCCGTCAACCAACATCTTTGTCACCTTGAGGTTGCGGATTGTTGGTGAAACCAACAATGGCAAGAACTTGACCGCAGTAGTGCGTTCAGGGTGGTCCTCGGTGTCGAAGATGATGGGCGTGCTGGACCATTTCAGCCGCTTCCATGCATCGAATGATGGCTCCACTGCCGTAATCTCACGCGCCCACTGCTTGAGTGGCGGTGGGACATATGCAGCGAGGCGTCACCATTGACGCACATGGCCTCTGTGGCCTTCTGAAACTCGTGGTCGCCGGACTCGTCGTCCTCATCATGATCATCGTCTTCCTGCTTCTTGTCGCGGCCCCGGGCGGGCCTCTCCTGCTGATTATCCTTGCTGTGGCGGCCTCCTTGGCCGCCACGCTTCTTGCCGGATCCCTCAGCACCATCTAGGCCTTTATCCTTGTCCCGTCGCTCGTACTCGGCTTTCTGCTTCTCGGCGAGCAGCTCTACCTGCCGGCAGTTTTGGAGGTCATGGCCCTTGGTACGGTGGATCTTGCAGTACTGCTTGTCGGAGCCTCCTGGCTTGTCGGCGGCCGCCAAGGCCTGGAAAGCGATACACCCGGCAACCTCCTTCCCGGGGTCGCTCGCCTTGGTCTTCTTGGTGGTGCCGGTGTCGTCGGTTCCCTCAACGGCAAGCACCGCTTTGCCCTTGCGCTTCCTATTACGGCGTTGGCCCTTCTTCGCTAGGGTGGCGGTGTCGCCAGTGGAGTCGGTTTCCGTGTCGGCATCTTCGCCGAGGTACTTCCTTCCCTCTTCAGCGCGAGCGCATCGATCGGCCAGGACATAAATCTTGGCCACATCCTTGACCTTGTTCATCGCCAGCACTTCACGCATCTTGCCATTGCGCACGTTCTGATGGAACGCACTGATCACGGCGGCAGGATGAACATCGGGGATGTTGTACTGCACCCAGCTGAACCTCTGGATGTACTTGCGCAAGTTTTCTCCTTCCTTCTAGGTGATGATGTGTAAATCACTCGCCTGGCCATGAGCTTCGTGACCTCCGGTAAAGGCTCCAACAAAATCATGGCACAGATCCGCCCAAGAAGAGATGGAATCCACCGGCAAGTGCATCAACCATGACATAACATTAGGCTTGAGTGCCAACGGGAAGTAGTTGGCAAGCACCTTATCGTCGCGGGCCCCAGCAGCTTGCATCGCGATGGTCTAGATGCTGAGGAACTCTGACGGGTGAGTCTTGCCATCGTACTTCTCGCCAGCGTCGGGCTTGAATGTACGGTGGGAGGGCCACTGGATCTACCACAGCTCACGGGTGAAAGCCGGACAACCACCCTCGTAGGGTAGGCCACCATAGCCTCCCGGCGCTGGGTGGTCTGTAGCGGGCCCTGCCCGCCTGTCCGACTGGTGTCGCGCGTCACGTCGGTGCTCGATCATAGTTCGAGCGTCCTCATGAGCCCACTCCCAAAGGACTTGATGCTGATCGCGGTTGGTTCGCGGGTCGAACGACGCGATGGAGATATCATCACGGGCGTCGTCGCGACGGACCGACGCCCGGGGTGGCCGGGATGGAGGTGAGGAGTACACCGTGGCTGCATCATCTCGGGCATGGCCTCTGCTGGCATGTGGTGGCCCGGCGAAGCGACGGCCTACGGGTCCCGCCGGCCGCAACTTTTCGTTGTTGGCGATGCCGACGAGGCTCCGGACGGTGGCCCTCCATTCGTCGAGCTTCTCCACGGAGGGAGGAAAATCGAGGAGCAGCTGCGCGCGTGCTAGGGCTTCCGCTGGCGTGGGTGGCGGCGAAAGCTGGGTGGACCGTGATGCGCCTCAACTTCTAACGATGTTAGAAGGAGCTGCGTCACGGCCCTGCAGCCGTTCGCCACCTCCATCAGCCCCTCGGCGCGCATGCTGGCCCTCCTCATCATGTGATAGGCGCACAGGACTCTTCCCAGGGCGGCGCGCAGGGTCACCAGCAGGGTGATGCTGCTCATCACGCACAACCTGGGAAGAGCGCGCCGTGGGCGCCGGTGTTGGTGTCTTGGAGGCCCCTGTGTGATACGTCTCCAACGTATCTACTTTTCCAAACACTTTTGCCATTGTTTTGGACTCTAACTTGCATGATTTGAATGAAACTAACCCGGACTGACGCTGTTTCAGCAGAACTGCCATGATGTTGTTTTATGTGTAGAAAAGAAAAGTTCTCGGAATTTCCTGGGAATCCACGGAGGAACTTTTTGGAATTAATAAGAATTTTTGGAGAAAGAATTAATGCCAGGGGGCCACAGGCTGTCCATGAGATAGAGGGGCGCCCCCCTCCCCCCCCCCCGTAGGGCGCGGCCTCCTATCTCGTGGGCCCCCTGGACCTCCACCGACATCAACTCGAACTCCATATATTCACGTTCGGGGAGAAAAAAATCAGAGAGAAAGTTTCATCGTGTTTTACGACACGGAGCCGCCGCCAAGCCCTAATCTCTCTCGGGAGGGCTGATCTGGAGTCCGTTCGGGGCTTCAGAGAGGGGGATTCATCGGCGTCGTCATCATCAACCATCCTCCATCACCAATTTCATGATGCTCACCGTCGTGCGTGAGTAATTCCATCGTAGGCTTGCTGGACGGTGATGGGTTGGATGAGATTTACCATGTAATCAAGTTAGTTTTGTTAGGGTTTGATCCCTAGTATCCACTATGTTCTGAGATTGATGTTGCTATGACTTTGCTATGCTTAATGCTTTTCACTAGGGCCTGAGTGCCATGATTTCAGATCTGAACCTATTATGTTTTCATGAATATATGTGTGTTCTTGATCCTATCTTGCAAGTCTATAGTCACCTATTATGTGTTATGATCCGACAACCCCGAAGTGACAATAATCGGGATACTTCTTGGTGATGACCGTAGTTTGAGGAGTTCATGTATTCACTATGTGCTAATGCTTTGTTCCAGTTCTCTATTAAAATGAGGCCTTAATATCCCTTAGTTTCCGCTAGGACCCCGCTTCCACGGTTGGGTAGGACAAAAGATGTCATGCAAATTCTTTTCCATAAGCATGTATGACTATTTACGGAATACATGCCTACATTACATTGATGAACTGGAGCTAGTTCTGTGTCACCCTATGTTATAGCTATTACATGAGGAATCGCATCCGGCATAATTATCCATCATTGATCCGTTGCCTACGAGCTTTTCACATATTGTTCTTCGCTCATTTACTTTTTCATTGCTACTGTTACAACTACTACAAAACCCCCAAAACATTTATCTTTACTTTTGCTACCATTACCTTTATTATCATACTACTTTGCTACTAAATACTTTGCTGCAGATACAAAGTTATCCAGGTGTGGTTGAATTGACAACTCAACTGCTAATACTCAAGAATATTCTTTGGCTCCCCTTGTGTCGAATCAATAAATTTGGGTTGAATACTTTACCCTCGAAAACTGTTGCGATCCCCTACACTTGTGGGTTATCAAGACTTATTTCTGGCGCCGTTGCCGGGGAGCATAGCTCTATTCTCTGAGTCACTTGGGATTTATATTTTTTGATCACTATGAAGAACTTGAAAGACGACCGAACTACTATTTTCCCCTCAACTACGAGGGGAGGTAAGGAACTGCCATCTAGCTCTGCATTATATTCTCCTTCCATTATTAGTAGGCTTGCGACACCTAAACCTACTACTGCTATGAATTCTGATATGTCGCATGTTATTGATGATGCCACTTCTGCTATGCATGATAAAACTACTTCTGTGTGTGATACTACTTTGCCATTAGGTGAATTTCTTGATGACCAACTTGCTAGAGTTAGGGGGGATGAAAATATTGAAGAACCTATTATTGATGATAGTGATGATGAAGGTTCTCCCAATGATTATGTATTACCTGTTGTTCCTAAGGGTTATGTTATGAATGAAGAAGCTGCTAGGGAAATCTTTGCTTGCAATGATAGATATGATCTTAAGAAATTATTAGCTAAATGGAAGCAACAGTCTCTTAATGCTAGAATGAAACCTGACCGTGCTTTTGCTACTTCACCTATCTCTTTTACCGATAAGGATTATGAATTCTCTGTTGATCCTGATATTATTACTTTAGTTGAATCTGATCCTTTTTATGGCCTTGAATCTGAAACTGTTGTGGCACATCTTACCAAGTTGAATGATATAGCTACCCTGTTTACTAATGATGAGAAGTCTCGCTATTTTTATATCCTTAAGATATTTCCGTTCTCATTAAAGGGTGATGCTAAGACTTGGTATAATTCTCTTGCTCCTGGTTGTGTGCGTAGTCCCTAGGATATGATTTATTACTTCTCTGCTAAATATTTTCCTGCTCATAAGAAACAAGCTGCCTTGCGGGAAATATATAACTTTGTGCAAATCAAAGAAGAGAGTCTCCCACAAGCTTGGGGGAGGCTTCTCCGGTTACTTAATGCTTTGCCTGATCATCCTCTTAAGAAAAATAAAATACTTGATATCTTTTATAATGGACTAACCGATGCTTTCAAGGACTACTTGGATAGTTGTGCTGGTTGTGTTCTCAGGGAAAGAATAGTCGACGAAGCTGAAATATTGTTGAATAATATGTTGACTAATGAAAATAATTGGACTCTCCCCGAGCCAATTCCTGAAGAAATTCCTGAACCTATTGAGCCAACTCCTGAGTCTATTCCTAAACCCACTCCGAAGAAGAGAGATTTTTTATTTCTCAGTCCTGAAGATATGCAAGATGCAAAGAAATCAATGAAAGAAAAAGGTATTAAAGCTGATGATGTTAAGAATTTACCTCCTATTGAAGAAATACATGGTCTTAATATACCGCCTGAAGAACCACATTGTCTTGATAACCCGACACAGGTAGTAAAGGTAAATTCTCTCTATAGATATGGTAAAGTTGAAATTCCCTCTACTAAATTTCATAGCCCATGCTTATATGAATTTGATGACTTTATGGCTAGACAAGAAAGTTTTAATGCTTATGTTTGTAGAGAGTTAAAGAATAATGCTTTCGAGATAGGACGCGTAGGTGATAATATAGCTAGAGTTAAAGGTGAACTTCACCGCGTTAGCAAATATGCTTCTATGGTTGCTACTCAAGTTGAGCAAGTACTTAAAGCTTAGAATGATTTGCTTGAAGAATTAAATAGTAAAAATGACTTTGCTGTTAGAGTGGCTACTAGAACTGGTAGAATGACTCAGGAACCTTTGTATCCTGAAGGCCACCCTAAGAGAATCGAGCAAGATTCTCAGAGAAATAATTTAGAGGCACCTAGTTCTTCTAAAAAGAAGAAAAAGAAAAACGATAGAACTTTGCATGCTTCTAGTGAACCTACTGTAGACACACCTGAGAATCCCAATGATATTTCTATTTCGATCTTTGAAACACAATCGGTGATGAACATGAACCTAGTGATAATGTTAATGATAATGTTCATGTTGATGCTCAACCTAGCAAAAACAATGATGTTGAGATTGAACCTTCTGTTGATCTTGATAACCCACAATCAAAGAATCAATGTTATGATAAGAGAGATTTTGTTCCTAGGAAGCACGGTAAAGAAAGAGAACCATGGGTTTAAAAACCCATGCCCTTTCCTCCTAAACCATCCAAGTCAAAGGATGATGAGGATTTTGAGCTCTTTGCTGAAATGATTAGACCTATTTTCTTATGTATGCGCTTAACTGATATGCTGAAAGTAAATCCTTATGCTAAGTATATGAAGGATATCATTACAAATAAAAGAAAGATACCGAAAGCTGAAATTTTCACCATACTTGCTAATTACACATTTAAGGGTGGAATACCAAAGAAACTTGGAGATACCGGTGTACCAACTATACCATGCTCTATTAAAAGAAATTATGTTAGAACTGCTTTATGTGATCTTGGAGCCGGTGTTAGTGTTATGCCTCTCTCTTTATATCGTAGACTTGAATTGAATAAGTTGACACCTACTAAAATATCTTTGCAAATGGCTGATAAATCAACTGCTATACCTGTCGGTATTTGTGAGGATGTGCCTGTTGTGGTTGCAAATGTCACTATCTTAACGTACTTTGTTATTCTTGATATTCCATAGGACGATAGTATGTCGATTATCCTTGGTAGACCTTTTCTTAATACTGCAGGGGCTGTTATTGATTCCAACAAAGGCAATGTCACTTTTCATGTTAATGGTAATGAGCATACGGTACACTTTCCGAGGAAACAATCTCAAGTTCGTAGCATCAATTCTATTGAAAAAGTTCCAACTATCATTTTTGGAGGTTTTGAATTTCCTCTCCCTACTGTCAAGAAAAAGTATGATATTCTTATTGTTGGGGATTTTCATATCCCGTTGAGGTAACTTAGTGTTATTCAAATTTCTCCGGTTCCGTGTTATTCGGAATGAGTTTGTTAACAAGACTTGATCAACCTTATTAGTGGATTCGTTTTGATGATCACGAGATGGATGAAACTAGAAGGCACAACCTTCTGTACCCTCTTTTTACTTTCTGTTATTTAGAATAAATAAAGCAAAAATAGTATTATCCGTCTGTTTTCTGAATTATCCATGCATTAAAAAAATAGTCCGAAAATAAAAGTGCTCCAAATGCCCTGCAAATTTTGTATGATTTTTTCTGGAATATTTGAGGATTTTAGGCACTGAAATCACTGCAGGAGGGGCAAGCACCAGGCCACGAGAGAGGAGGGCACCCCCCTATAGGACGCGCCCCCCTGTCTCGTGGGCCCCTGGTGGCCCCCCTCCACTTATGCTAGCACCCACACACTTCATCTTCTACCCAAAAAAATCCCCATCCAGCTCAAGCATGAGTTCTAGCTCGTTTTGCTGCGATTTTTGATCTCCTAGCTCAAAGCTCCATTCACAAAACTGCTTTGGGAGATTGTTGCTTGGTATGTGACTCCTCCATTGGTCCAACTAGTTTTTGTTCTAGTGCTTTATTCATTGCAAATTTTTGCTGCATAGGTGACCATGTTCTTGTGCTTGCATGTTAAATTTATGAGGTCCCAAGCAATTCTAATGCATGATATAGGCTCTAGGCACTTGTAGGAGTAGTTGCTATCAATCTTGTTTAGTTTTATTCACTTTTATTTTGAAGTTACTAAAATTTCAGAAATTTTCAAGAAAATGTTGAGGAAACTTTTGAGGGGCTCTTCTAGCCAAAGCTCTAAGGAAAAACAAGACAAAGAGAAGGAAAAAGCCAAGTATAATCTTCCTCGCTTAGCGGAAGTACGGTCGTGTGAATGGCCATGCGAGGATTTCTTGAAAGAAGCCAGAATTCATGAAGACTTTTATGCTTTAATCGAGACTGCAGGCCTCTAGTTTCATCAACGACCGAATCGATCAGTATCTCTTACTTACCAATACTTTCATGCAAAACTTTTATTATTATCCTAAGAATCACCGCCTGCAGTATCATTTCATTTATATGATAATTCAAAGAAATGTCTTTACGTCATTTTTGTGCGGTATGTAGGATACCTTATGAGGGAGAATTAGAGAAACCCCATTGTGAAGATGTGGGTGGCTTCGTTAAAACTATTGCTGTAGAAGAGCCAAAGAAGGGCTCTGAGGCAAAAGTCTCTAGCATACACTTTCCTGTTTTACGCTATTTTGCCATATTTGCTAGTAGATGCTTGATTGGTTGTGGAAATAGTGGAAACTTGAGCGTTCCCGATATTATCATTCTTCAACATGCTTTGCTTGGAGACAATACTTTTAGTATGGGTGCCGTCGTTGCTACGCGGCTAGCCCTGAATCATACAAAAGGCCCCATATTTGGAGGTATCTATGCTGCACGTCTTGCTAAACATTTTCAGATACCCATTAGGCACCATGAGGAGGATGAGATAAAATTGCCTCCTCACATCTTAGATTACAAGAGCATGGTAGCACACAAGTTATTGTTGACAATGAAGAAAAGATGCTCTTGTATAAACTTAGATTTCATAAGAAACATGTTGAGATTATTATTTTGCATGCGCCTCTATTGTTTGATTTGCTTGCAGAAAATCGTCTTCTCACGCCGGAAGCGGTGAACAATCATCGAGCTCAAGCTTTTACTCCAGAACCTGAACCTGAGCCAGAACCTGAGCTGGACCCATATCGTGCACCATCTGTCCAGTGGGATCCGGAGATGACCAGCCAGTGGTATCCTGATTACACCTCCCACTACACCGGGGAGAGTAGCGGCGGTCCTTGGTTAGACCAACTTAGGCCAAAAGCCTAAGCTTGGGGGAGTACGTATTTCTCACCGACTTTACATTCATGTTCACACACTAGTCATCGGTGCTCATACTCTTTCATTGTATTATCCATGCTAGTTTAAATTTCTTTTTCTAGTTTTCTTCTTGTGTGTTTGATAAACCTTAAGAAAAAATCAAAAAATTAGTTAGTTTAAATTCTATGCTTGTAGTAGAAATTAAAATGAAAACCAAAAAGATTTCTTGTTCTTCGTCTTACTTGTTGGGAGCTTTCCCGTGTAAATAGTTTTATTTTATTTTCTTTCCTTTGGGGGTCGAGAAGACCATATTGAAAATGTTTAGTGGCTCTTATATGCATGATTGTTTATTTAACTTAGAGCCCATATTATCCTGTCTTCTCTCTTGAGTTGAATGCTTGCAGATTCCAGCTTATTATTATACACATCGTTCGGCCGTGCAAGTGAAAGGCAATAATGACGACATATGATGGACTTATTGGGATGAGAAAAGCTGGTATGAACTCGACCTCTCTTGTTTTTGTAAATATGATGATTCATCATTCCTGAGTCAGCTATTATGAAGTAAACATATTTGCAATGACATCTAGAGATTATAGTTGCTTGTGTCATGCTTGATTAGCTATGAGTTATAAGGGTTTACCTTGCGTGCCAACATGCTATTAGAATGATTATGATGTGGTATAATGGGATGATATCCTCCTTTGAATGAATTGAGTGACTCGACTTAGCACATGTTCACGCATGTAGTTGAATCAAATCAACATAGCCTTCACGATATTTATGTTCATGGTGCATTATATCCTACTCATGCTTGTATTCGGTGTAAATTAATGTTAATGCATGTTTACGACTGTTGTCGCTCTCTCAGTTGGTCGCTTCCCAGTCTTTTGCTAGCCTTCACCTGTACTAAGCGGGAATATTGCTTGTGCATCCAAACTCCTTAAATCCCAAAGTTGTTCCATATGCGGTATTTACCTGCCGTTCCAAGTAAATTTGTATGTGCCAAACTCCAAACCTTCAAATGAAATTCTGTTTTGTATGCTCGAGCAGCTCATGTTACAACTAGGGCTGCCTATATCTTCCATGCTAGGTGGGTTATTCTCACGAGGAGTGGACTCCGCTCCTCATTCACGAGAAAGGGCCGATAACCGGGATGCCCAGTCCCATGATCTAAAACGATCAAAGCAAATCAAAATAATTAAACAGAACTCCCCCAGGGCTGTTGTATGTTGGAGGCACTCGTTGTTTCGAGCAAGCCATGGATTGATGCTTGTTGGTGGTTGGGGGAGTATAAACCTTTACCATTCTGTTTGGGAACTGCCTATAATGCATGTTGTGTGGATGATATAGCCATCTCATATTTGTTGCATTGACAGCGAAAGTATGCCGCTCAAAATGTTATTCAATCTCTATTTTAAAATCGAGCTCTGGCACCTCTACAAATCCCTGCTTCCCTCTGCGAAGGGCCTATCTATTTACTTTTATGTTGAGTCATCACCCTTCTTATTAAAAGCACCCATTTGAGAGCACACTTGTCATTTGCATTCATTACTATTGGTTTATATTGGGTATGACTTGATTGGATCTCTTTTACCATGAATTACAATGTTTAGTCAGTCCTTGATCTTTAAAGGTGCTCTGCATTTATGTTTTATGGTCTCGTAAAGGGCTAGCGAGATACCATTTTGTTATATCATGTTATGATTATTTTGAGAAAGTGTTGTCATCTGAGTTTTATTATTATGGCTCGCTAGCTGATTATGTTATTGATATGAGTAATTGTGAGACCTAGGTGTTATTGTGAGTATGGTTAGTTCATAATATTTGCTGAAACTTGAATGCTGGCTTTTCATGTTTACAACAACAAGAGCAAACAGAGTTTGTAAAAGTTTTTCTTTATCACTTTCAGTATATCAACTGAATTGCTTGAGGACAAGCAAAGGTTTGAGCTTGGGGGAGTTGATACGTCTCCAACGTATCTACTTTTCCAAACACTTTTGCCGATGTTTTGGACTCTAACTTGCATGATTTGAATGAAACTAACCCGGACTGACGTTGTTTTCAGCAGAATTGCCATGATGTTGTTTTATGTGTAGAAAAGAAAAGTTCTCGGAATGTCCTGGAAATCCACGGAGGAACTTTTTGGAATTAATAAGAATTTTTGGCGAAAGAATTAATGCCAGGGGGCCCACAGGCTGTCCACGAGACAGGGCCCCCCCTAGGGCGCGGCCTCCTATCTCGTGAGCCCCTTGGACCTCCACCGACCTCAACTCCAACTCCATATATTCACGTTCGGGGAGAAAAAAATCAGAGAGAAAGTTTCATCGCGTTTTACGACACGGAGCCGCCGCCAAGCCCTAATCTCTCTCGGGGGGCTGATCTGGAGTCCGTTCGGGGCTCCAGAGAGGGGGATTCGTCACCGTCGTCATCATCAACCATCCTCCATCACCAATTTCATGATGCTCACCGCCATGCTTGAGTAATTCCATCGTAGTCTTGCTGGACGGTGATGGGTTGGATGAGATTTACCATGTAATCAAGTTAGTTTAGTTAGGGTTTCATCCCTAGTATCCACTATGTTCTGAGATTGATGTTTCTATGACTTTGCTATGCTTAATGCTTGTCACTAGGGCCTGAGTGCCATGATTTCATATCTGAACCTATTATGTTTTCATGAATATATGTGTGTTCTTGATCCTATCTTGCAAGTCTATAGTCACCTATTATGTGTTATGATCCGACAACCCTGAAGTGACAATAATCGGGATACTTCTCGATGATGACCGTAGTTTGAGGAGTTCATGTATTCACTATGTGCTAATGCTTTGTTCCAGTTCTCTATTAAAAGGAGGCCTTAATATCCCTTAGTTCCGCTAGGACCCCGCTTCCACGATTGGGTAGGACAAAAGATGTCATGCAAATTCTTTTCCATAAGCATGTATGACTATTTACGGAATACATGCCTACATTACATTGATGAACTGGAGCTAGTTCTATGTCACCCTATGTTATATCTATTACATGAGGAATCGCATCTGGCATAATTATCCATCATTGATCCATTGCCTACGAGCTTTTCACATATTGTTCTTCGCTCATTTACTTTTCCGTTGCTACTATTACAACTACTACAAAAACCCTAAAACATTTATCTTTACTTTTGCTACCGTTACCTTTATTATCATACTACTTTGCTAATAAATACTTTGCTGCAGATACTAAGTTATCCAGGTGTGGTTGAATTGACAAATCAACTGCTAATACTCAAGAATATTCTTTGGCTCCTCTTGTGTCGAATCAATAAATTTGGGTTGAATACTTTACCCTCGAAAGTCATTGCGATCCCCTACACTTGTGGGTTATCACCGCGCCGCCGTTTGGCGGGATGGCGGCGCCCCTGGAGGGCCCCGTGCCGCCTGCGGGGGGGCCGACTCCGTCTCTGGAGCCCGCGTCTGGTGGCTCATCGCCTGGCGCACGAACGATGCCACTCGCCAAGCCCGGACTTCCAGGGTGGTGTGGATGTTCGCGGGCCGCGCCAGGGGTTCTCTCCGCGACTGGCCCGCTACTAGTCCGCACCGGTACTGGCAACCCGGTCCCGGACGAACCGATTGCCGTGGTCGTCTTCTTCTTAGGACCCATGGCGATGAAGAACAGCTAGGTCAACTGCTAGATCAGATTCTCACAATTACGCTCCGCTACCTAGCGCGCCAAAGATATCGGTGGGAAACAACGCCTATGGGATCACTGGAATCCCTACTACGGTTGCGGGGTGCTAGGTCGTGAGAAGAGCGGGACTAGCAGACAGCACAAAGGGGATTTACCCAGGTTCGGGCCACAAAGATGCGTAAAACCCTACGATCCTGCTTTGGTGGATGTATTTAGTGTTCTTGAGCTCTTGAACTAGCTCTAGGTGCTGCTAGGTTCAAAAGAGCCGAATCCTTCTCCAGTGCACCATCGGCCTCCTTTTATAGGCGAAAGGGGCTGCCACGGTGGCACACAGGAGGTGGAAAGTGCTACAGCGTTGTGAGCCTATCGCTGGCTGAAAGTGCAACTATCCCTAGGTGGTTTTGGTAATTAATAACAACATATAGCTCATTGAGCTAATACTATTCCAAGACTATTATTTCAGGAAAGCTCAATGAATGGCATGGCATGGATGATGAAAGTGGATCCCTCAAAATACTAAGGACAAAGGATTGGCTCAAGCTCAAAAGCTCAAGACTCTTCATTTTATATTTTAGTGATCCAAGATCACATTGAGTCTATAGGAAAAGCCAATACTATCAAGGAGGGATGAGGTGTTGCTTAATGAGCCTCTTGCTTCAATGTGCTTAGTGATATGCTCCAAAACCCTCAACTACTTTCCCACATCCACAAATGACCTAAACCAACGCCAAAATCGGTCACACCGAAACTTCCTATCCGCGCCACCGATTCCAAAAGTCATAGCCACTGCCACAAACCCTAAGCAAATCGGTCTTACCGATAGGGATCTCGGTCTCACCGAGATGGGGTTACAATCTTCTGTTTCCCTTAAATAACGTTTGGTCTAACCAAAGTGAGCGATCAGTCCCACCGAGATTGCAATGTAAACTCTCTGTTTCCTTTTTGTAACATTTTGGTCTCACCGAAAAGAGCAAATCGGTCCCACCGAGTTTACCTGACCAACTCTCTGGAAAGCTTATTACCAAATCGGTCTCACCGAGTTTGTGTAATTGGTCTTACCGAGATTACGTTATGCCCTAACCCTAACTGAATCGGTCTCACCGAGATGCATGTCGGTCCCACCGAAAATCACTCACGGTCACTAGGTTTACTAAATCGGTCCGACCGAGTTTAACAATTTGGTCCCACCGAGTTTGGTAAATTGTTTGTAACGGTTAGATTTTGTGTGGAGGCTTTATATACCGCTCCACCTCCTCTTCATTCGTGGAGAGAGCCATCAGAACGAACCTACACTTCCAACTTACCATTTCTGAGAGAGAACCACCTACTCATGTGTTGAGGCCAAGATATTCCATTCCTACCATATGAATCTTGATCTCTAGCCTTCCCCAAGTTGCTTTCCACTCAAATCTTCTTTCCACCAGATCCAAACCCATTGAGAGAGAGTTGAGTGTTGGGGAGACTATCATTTGAAGCACAAGATCAAGGAGTTCATCATCAACGCACCATTTGTTACTTCTTGGAGAGTGGTGTCTCCTAGATTGGCTAGGTGTCACTTGGGAGCCTCCGACAAGATTGTGGAGTTGAACCAAGGAGTTTGTAAGGGCAAGGAGATCGCCTACTTCGTGAAGATCTACCGCTAGTGAGGCAAGTCCTTCGTGGGCGACGGCCATGGTGGGATAGACAAGGTTGCTTCTTCATGGACCCTTCTTGGGTGGAGCCCTCCGTGGACTCGTGCAGCCGTTACCCTTCGTGGGTTGAAGTTTCCATCAACATGGATGTACGATAGCACCACCTATCGGAACCACGCCAAAAACATCCGTGTCTCCAATTGCATTTGAATCCTCCAAACCCTTCCCTTTACTTTCTTGCAAGTTGCATGCTTTAATTTCCGCTGCCTATATACTCTTTGCATGCTTGCTTGAATTGTGTGATGATTGCTTGACTTGTCCTAAAGTAGCTAAAATCGGCCAAACTCTAAAATTGGGAAAAGGTTAAGCTTTTATTGGTCAAGTAGTCTAATCACCCCCCCTCTAGACATACTTCAAGGTCCTACAAGTGGTATCAGAGCTTTGGTCTCCATTTGCTTTGATTTCCATAGCTTTTGGTGGTCATAGCCTTGGTTTCACAACCTAGGAGAGTATGGCGTCTAGCGAGGGAAATTATCACCGTAGACGCCCTTACTTTGATGGTAGTAATTTTGCTAGTTGGAAGCATAAGATGAAAATGCATATTCTTGGACATAACCCCACCGTTTGGGCAATTATTTGTATTGGCTTGCAAGGTGAATTTTTTGATGGGAGAGAACCAAACCGTGAAGCTAATGCGGAAGAATTGAAGATGCTGCAATACAACGCTCAAGCTTGTGATATCATCTTCAACAGATTGTGCCCCGAAGAATTCAACAAAATCAGCCGTCTTGAGAATGCAAAGGAAATTTAGGATACTTTGATTGATATGCATGAAGGTACTGAGTCCGTCAAGGAATTCAAGTTGGATGTGCTCCAAAGTCAGCTTGACAAGTTCAAAATGAAGGATGGTGAAGGTGTCGCTAAAATGTACTCTAGGCTTGCTCTTATGACAAATGAGATTGCCGACTTAGGGAGTGAAGAGATGACCGACAAATTCATCATCAAGAAGATCTTAAGAGCATTGGATGGAAAGTATGATACCGTGTGCACATTGATTCAAATGATGCCAAACTACAAAGATCTCAAGCCAACGGAAGTCATTGGAAGGATTGTTGCTCATGAGATGTCACTCAAGGATAAGGAGGAACTTCACAACAAGTCAAGTGGTGCTTACAAAGCCTCAAGTGAAGCCCCCACATCATCAAGTGAGAAACCAACCTTCAATGAAGAATTGAGCTTAATGGTGAAGAACTTCAACAAATTCTATAAGAGTAGAAGCAAAGAAAGAAGCTCCAAATCCAGGTCTTACAATGACAAGATATCTTCTAGTCGAGAGCGCAATTGCTACAATCGTGGGAGACCCGGACACTACTCCAATGAGTGTACGACACCCTACAAAAGAAGAGAAGATTCTCCAAGAAGAAAGAGCAAAAGAGAAGAATCACCACCAAGAGAGAGGAGGAGTAGAGATGATCGTTATGAACGAAGACCCTCACGGAGAAGCAAGGATTTGGAAAGGAAGGACAAGTCATCAAGGAGCTACACAAAACGAAGACATCAAGCTCATGTTGGTGAATGGGTATCCGGCTCCGATTCCGACAATCACTCCGAGAGAAGCTATCACTCCGACTCCGAATATACTCAAGATGAAGGTGTTGCTGGTCTAGCACTTGTGTCAACCAACTCCTACGACATATTTGATTCACCAAATGAAGGTGATGGAAGATGCTTCATGGCCAAAGGTCCAAAGGTAACACATCCCGAGTATTTTGATTTCAATAGTGATGAAGATGACTTGCTTGTGGATGCTGATTTACTTGTTGACAACTCTAGTGATGAATACTATGATGAAACGTCAATTAATCATGCTAATCATGCTAAAACGAATGACAATGATAAGGAGAAGATTGAGCTTCTAACTAAAGAATTAAACTCTCTTAAGTTAGCTCATGAAACTATCTACGAAGAATATCGAGAACTTTTAAGGGCTCATGAGAAGTTACGCTTTGAAAAGCTCAATCTTGAGCAAGAGCATGAGTTCTTAAAAGCAATCAATGATGATCTTCGCAAGAAAAGTTCTTCTTACATTGCCAAGCGTTTACTCTTATCTAATTACATGCCTCAACTCAAGTCTAATAACAAGCACAAGAAAGATACTTCCTCTAGTAGTAACAATAATAATGTTAAATCCAATATTGTTGCTTCTAGTAGTTCTCTTGATTCCACTAATGATTCTCTTAGCCAAGTTACACTTGAGCAAGAAAATAGCTTATTGAAGGGAATTATAGAGAAAGGTGTTTACAAGAGCCTTGCCGGGAGTAAAAAATTCGAGGAAATTGTACGCAAGCAAGGAAGGCACCGGAAGAATCAAGGTATTGGTTTTGAACGAAAGTTCAATGCCAATGGAGTTGAGTGGGAAGAAGATCAATACCCCAAGACAAAGTTTGTTCCTCAACAAGACAAGTATGATCCTACTTCCTTCAAGGGAACACAAGCTGAAGATGATCTTCCACCACAAGACCACAAGAACAAAGGCAAGGACAAGCTTCAAGAAGAGATTGATGCATTTGAAGAAACACCCAAAGCCTCGTTCAAGTGGGTGCCCAACACTACGTCAAGTTCTACTTCATCAAGTACAACTACAACTCCAAGGATTCCCATCAAGATGATGTGGATCCCGAAGAAGAAGAACTAGAGAGTTCTTGAGGGTGACTCCGCCAACATTTTTCACTCTTATCATTTTGGCAAGAACGAGTGCAATCAACTTCCACATCTTGCACTAGTTCAAGGAGTCACAAACCCTCATGTTGGTAAGACAAGGGACAAGGTAACCTAATGATTTCATGGACATCATCTTGTGTGTGTGTGCATCACTCTATGTCTATGGATATTCTTGTTTGTTCCTTGTGGGACTAACCCATGTAGGTAAGTTGAAACTGCAACTCACTCCAAAGGATTGCTCCAAATGATCTACATCCACATTGAGCATCTACATCTTCAACACGTACATGAAGTCATCATCGACAAAACCCAAGGTTAGTTCATCCCTCTAAGGGGGGATCTCACATCTAGGGGGAGCTTAACTCTAAGAATTGAGTCAAAGCAACTCTAATGGTGTGAACACATTAATGCATTATGTAAAAGTGGTAACCCCACTTGAGCTTAAACGATGAGTATGACCTATGATCAAATGTTCTCATTTGACTCCTAAGTCAATATACTCATATATAGATGACCTAGTCATCGCCAATTGTTTGATAGATGCTAAAATTGGTTGTGCATGCTTTGCCACATATTTCATTTGCTATCTTATTATGTGAGCATGTTGGTGCATATTTTACTCATTCAAGGACATCCACTTGTTGTTTTGATTGTTTGGATTATTTTCTTTGTGCCAAGTGGATGGACAAGAATGCCTAAGAACCTTCTTTAGCTATCTATGCTTTTCTCATCTCAAACTCTATTCATGCTACATCACAAAATTTGATCAAGTCAGATTCGAACCACTCTGTGTGAGGAGCACTCGGAGTCCCCGATTCTTCATAGACTTAAACTTCTAAAACCTCTTTGAGATTCTCGGTCTGACCGATTCTTCCATTTCGGTCCTACCGAGATCACCAAGTTGATCTGAGTTTTCAATCTTGGTGCAACCGATTTGAACTTTTCGGTCTCACCGATTTGTTATAACTGAACACAGTTATGCATCTCGGTGCCACCGAGTTGTTCCACTCGGTCACACCGACAGGGTCGGGCTATATATAGCCACGGGCAAAAGTTTGGAAATTTCTCCAAACCCTTCGCCGCGCAATAGCTCGCTCTCGCCATCGTGGTCTCGGATCGTCTCTCGCCGCCAAACAACCTCCACGTCGCTGGTCTTCATCGCTGTCAACGAAAATCGTCCCCGCCGTTGCCGCCGTAGCAAGTCCACCGCCAAGTTAGGGTATGGACTTGATCTTTGTGCTATCCATGTCTGATTCCTAGCACATTGTTTACATATTGATTCTTGCCACAATTGAGATTCTTCTATCCAACCAAAACAGTCCGTAGTTTAGATGCGATTCAAATTTTTAGGGTTAGGGTTCCGCCGAAACCATCTCGGACCCACCGAGTTGAAAAACTCGGTCTCACCGATTTGGCGTATGCCATTGCACTAGTGACTCTTGGTCTGACCGAGAATTACTAATCGGCGCGACCGATTTGAAGATTCTGTGAAACCCTAGCAGTCTCGATGCCACCGAACTGAAACTCGGTCCAACCGAGATCATCAGTTTAGGTTCCAAACCTGCTTCGGTATCACCGAGTTTGAAAATCGGTTGATCCGAAATGCTTTCTGTGGAAAACTAAAACTGAACTTTTGAATCATTCTTTTGCAAAAATCTCTGCATTTTGTGATGCTCATCTATTCTATCTCATCTATAACTCTTCACAGGGTCGTGATCAGCTTTTGCAGTATGTCCGATCGAGTGATGACGAACAGTCTGAAGAGCACATGGACTTGAGTGAGGGCACTAGTCCCTCAACTTCAGATGATGGGAGCAGAAGCACTCCTAGCAACTTGCCTAAGGCTGCAACTAGGCAAAGGAAGAAGAGAACCTCAGACTCAGAAGATGAGGATTACAAAGATGAGGAGGATGAGGCCACTTCCAAAAAGGTGGTGCTCAAGAAACAGTATGGCTCTGCACAAAGCACAAAGCCAGGCCTAAAGAAGAAAGTTCCTGCCAAGAGAACTCCAATGCCAAAGGCCAGGAAGTCCACTCAAGTGCCAGCTCAAGCTGAACCCAAACAGGCACCTGCAAGGAAAGAGGCACCATCAAAACCTCAGAAAGTCCCCACTGGTGCAACCATGAAGTTCACAATTGAATCAGAGGATGATGGTGATCAGGACAAGAAAAAGAAGAGAGCTAGAACCACAACTGCCAAGGTCCTTGGAAAGCCCTCAATGAGAAGGGATTTTGATGAAGAGGAAGAGGATGATGCACCAGCTCCTAAGGCAGCTAAGCTTATGGGAGATGCAATCAAGGCAGGGGCTGCAACATCCAAGCCCAAAGATGCACCCAAAGCTGCCTCCAAGGCCAAGCAAGCTCCAAAGAGGAATACTAGGAGTATTCCAACTGCTGAGAAGAATAAGGCCCCAGTGCCCAATGTTGCAGAAGATGAAGATGAAGAAGGTCAGGTCCTCAGAAAGCTCAAGCCCAAGATACCAGACCACAATGATGCCCATCCTATGGCTGAGGACATGAGAATCAGGAAGGATTCAGGGCTGAGGCTATGGAGGATGGAAGATCCATATGCTTCAAGAAGAAGGACTGCTATTGACTACAGGTTCCACACAAAGGAACAGCAGGACTTTTATGAGACCATTCTGTTGGACAAGAAGCCCATTGTCTGTGATATGAGGTGGGTTGACTGGAAATTCATCAGGGAGAATGAGCAGCACTACCCTGGAGTGGAGGAGAGCTTTATTGCTTGTGGAGTAGCAGATTTTGTTGGACAGAAGTTCACCAACTGGAATGATGAGCTTATCATGCAGTTCTACTCCACAGCACACTTTTATCCAGATGGTAGAATTGTGTGGATGTCTGAAGGTACTAGGTACCAATCTACTGTTGAAGAATGGGCAAGCCTTATAAATGCCCCCAAGGAAGAAGAGGATGACTTGGACATATATGCAAAGAAGAAGTTGGGTCATAACTCAATGGCTCACATGTACAAGGAAATTCCTGACAAGGCAGTTGAAACTCACAAGTTTGGATCAGTTCACTATCTGCTATCAGGATTGGCAACCATCAATTGTATCCTGAGGCACACTTTGTTGCCCAAGTCAGGTGACCACAACATGATCAGAGGGCATGCCATCAACATGCTGCATGTGTTTGATGTGCCCCAGAAGTTCAAAGTCATGAGCCTGATCATTGAGACAATCAAGAGGACTGCGGCAGATCAGAACAGGAGCTGTGGATATGCACCTCAAATTCAAGAATTGGTCAACTCCAAAATGGGCATAGGGAAATACCAGTTGGATAAGGAACATTTTCCAATTTATCCAGACTTTGAGGACAATGAGGTTGTCATGAATGAAGATGATCCACAATCTGTCCAAGCTCAGGAGAAGAAGGAGAAGATAAAGAAGGAGAAGGCTGCCAAGATGCCAACTCAAGAGGAGGCATCTGAGTATTTCTTGAAGACCAAACAAGAGCAGCTTGGTTACTTGATAGCATCAACTTTGAGGATTGAGAAGGGGTTGGCTACCCTAACTCAAAACCAGGAGAGCCTGGAGAGAATCATGGAACAAAAGTTTTATGATCTAGATGTCAAGGTGGCGAGATTGATTAGTTGTAGAGCATTGCAGGATGACATGCAGGAGAGGAAGGGCAACACAACCACCAATGTGTTTGCCAGAGTGCCCAGAGCCCAGAGGTCGATTTGCGAGTGCAAGGATGTGACACTCGAGCTACAACTTCAAAGACCAGCCTCGCCCCAATAGTTCGGTGCAACCAGCTCCAAAGCACCAACTCCTACATCACCCTCTACTTCAACTGAAGGCTTCGTCCAAGGAGCCATCTCTACACCACCACCGAAGATCAAGCACGAGAGACGATCTAGCACTATGCATTTTCTATGAACTTTTGGTAACTTGTTGCCAAAGGGGAGAAAATGTATAGATCATAGGCTTCGAGAGAGAGTGTTGCTTTTATTCTCTCTTGCTTTATTTGGCGGTTTTTCAAACTTTGTTTGCTTTTGGTTGAGATACTATGCCTGTGAGACATTGATGATCATGTGTTTGATCATAAGCTACACTTATGCATGCTTGATATTATCCTATCTATCCTATGTGATCATTCACTATGCTTGGTGATGAGTGCATGTATTCATTGTTTATTATTTTGAGCGCTCCACCAAGATGTATGTGACATGGAAGAGTAACCCATGAGCCTAATTCATTGTGCATTTGCAGTCCAAAGCAAATCTTAAACTATGCACAAATTTAGGGGGAGCTCTTGCTTATCACATACTTCTCAAAGCGACGATGTTATTCAATCTTATTATCATTTGTCGAAGCTTTGATCTATATGTTGTCATCAATTACCAAAAAGGGGGAGATTGAAAGTGCAACTATCCCTAGGTGGTTTTGGTAATTAATAACAACATATAGCTCATTGAGCTAATACTATTCCAAGACTAAGGAAAGCTCAATGAATGGCATGGCATGGATGATGAAAGTGGATCCCTCAAAATACTAAGGACAAAGGATTGGCTGAAGCTCAAAAGCTCAAGACTCTTCATTTTATATTTTAGTGATCCAAGATCACATTGAGTCTATAGGAAAAGCCAATACTATCAAGGAGGGATGAGGTGTTGCTTAATGAGCCTCTTGCTTCAATGTGCTTAGTGATATGCTCCAAAACCCTCAACTACTTTCCCACATCCACAAATGACCTAAACCCAACGCCAAAATCGGTCACACCGAAATTCCTATCCGGCGCCACCGATTCCAAAAGTCATAGCCACTGCCACAAACCCTAAGCAAATCGGTCTTACCGATAGGGATCTCGGTCTGACCGAGATGGGGTTGCAATCTCTTTGTTTCCCTTCATAACGTTTCGGTCTAACCGAAGTGAGCGATCGGTCCCACCAAGATTGCAATGTAAACTCTCTGTTTCCTTTTTGTAACATTTCGGTCTCACCGAAAAGAGCAAATCGGTCCCACCGAGTTTACCTGACCAACTCTCTGGAAAGCTTCTTACCAAATCGGTCTCACCGAGTTTGTGTAATCGGTCTTACCGAGATTACGTTATGGCCTAACCCTAACTGAATCGGTCTCACCGAGATGCATGTCGGTCCCACCGAAAATCACTAACAGTCACTAGGTTTACTAAATCGGTCCGACCGAAGTTTAACAATTCGGTCCCACCGAGTTTGGTAAATTGTGTGTAACAGTTAGATTTTGTGTGGAGGCTATATATACCCTCCACCTCCTCTTCATTCGTGGAGAGAGCCATCGAATGAACCTACACTTCCAACTTACCATTTCGAGGAGAACCACCTACTCATGTGTTGAGGCCAAGATATTCCATTCCTACCATATGAATCTTGATCTCTAGCCTTCCCCAAGTTGCTTTCCACTCAAATCTTATTTCCACCATATCCAAACCCATTGAGAGAGAGTTGAGTGTTGGGGAGACTATCATTTGAAGCACAAGATCAAGGAGTTCATCATCAACGCACCATTTGTTACTTCTTGGAGAGTGGTGTCTCCTAGATTGGCTAGGTGTCACTTGAGAGCCTCCGACAAGATTGTGGAGTTGAACCAAGGAGTTTGTAAGGGCAAGGAGATCGCCTACTTCGTGAAGATCTACCGCTAGTGAGGCAAGTCCTTCGTGGGCGACGGCCATGGTGGGATAGACAAGGTTGCTTCTTCTTGGACCCTTCTTGGGTGGAGCCCTCCGTGGACTCGCGCATCCGTTACCCTTCGTGGGTTGAAGTCTCCATCAACGTGGATGTACGATAGCACCACCTATCGGAACCACGCCAAAAACATCCGTGTCTCCAATTGCGTTTGAATCCTCCAAACCCTTCCCTTCACTTTCTTGCAAGTTGCATGCTTTAATTTCCGCTGCCTATATACTCTTTGCATGCTTTCTTGAATTGTGTGATGATTGCTTGACTTGTCCTAAAGTAGCTAAAATCTACCAAACTCTAAAATTGGGAAAAGGTTAAGTTTTTATTGGTCAAGTAGTCTAATCACCCCCCCTCTAGACATACTTCAAGGTCCTACACTGGCATTACAAGACAAAGTGCATTTAATGTGAGGCTTAGGTGTGCCTTCACTTTATCGGCGACGGGATCGAGGCTCGTCCCATCTGTCGCCGCTCCTCCTTGCTTCGACACGTGCCCTGGCTAGCGATGCATGCGGTGCCATGTAGGCAGGCAGGCAGCTGAGATGGTGCGGTGGTGGAGCCTCCACGAAGGGCTGCATGTTGCCATGCAGGTGCCTGCCCAGCTGGTTGGGTCGGCAGTTGCATGCGAACGGCGGCGGAGACTTGGCTGGTGTGGGCCTAGCGGTGGCCCCGCTGGCATGCTTTGGCGAGGGCTTTGTCAGGTGGCCCGGCAAGGGTCTTGCCGGGTAGCCCGGCAAGGGTCTTGCCGTGGCGCGCTGGCGTCCCCGGCAAGAATCTTGCCGGGGGTCTTATGGGTTTCTTTGGCGAGGATCTTGGTGAGGATTGTTGCCTTCCTATCCTCATTTGGTCTTGAGCATTCTATGTCTTCACAAAGATCTGCATGCCACCACGGAGGTGCCTCCTGAGCCCTGTCCCAATGCGTTTGTTAATATTGGTGGGCTCAAAGGTGGCTCGCTCAGTTGGTGTGGGCGAGCTGCCCCGCAAGGGGCTTGCCGGGGCTGTGGAGGCTGCCCCCAGCAAGGGTCTTGCCGGGGAAACCTGCTTCGCCCATCTGCACTTTGTGGCCTTGGTCCTTGTCATTGCTTTGTTTGTCTTGTGCCTTCGGCTTCTCTCCGGCTTCCCTTTCCTGCCCTGTTATGCGTGGCCGTGGCGGGTGGCTCTGACTGCCCGTGCACAAGTAAAGGGGTAAAAAGGAGAGCCCCTGCTTTTGTACACCGACAATTGCCGACAACGTTACTTGTGCACATTAGTGATCATAGTTCTCATAGCACACATACCACATCATATTGGTATACATATCTTGGTATCATCACTTGTGTCACAAAGGTTGTCATCACATATACGCAATTGCTATCTTGGTTCATGAAGTTTTGCATAAGTGGCCAAAGAAAGCGCTCAAAAGAAAAAGAGTCAAACAAGCTTTTAAGCAAAAAAGAAAAGATAAGCAAAGAGCTTTTAAGCAAGAACCATAGCATCATACTACACTAAGATTTTCATAATTGATCATCTTGAATCATATCATCAGAACACCATACATATAGCATACCTGGGATAGAAGTCGTTGCATTTTGCCTAGTAGGTTGTGCAATCGAGCAAGCATCTCTCTAGCATTGTTCAACAAGAGCATTTTCGTGGATTCCACATTTTGGCTCATTCCTTGGTTGCGCGACCCCATTTATCTATCCATGTGTGTGTTCCCGTGTACCTCCCTTTTTGCTATTGGTCTACTTGTTGCAATTGCAAATTTGCGAATCTTTTTCAACATTATTGAATCTCACTAACAATTGCATAAATTTGGTGCCACCATCGATGTCTGATGGAACTATGTCGGTATTTCCGCAAAGAGGAAGGGATGATGCAGCACAACGACGGAAGGTATTTCCCTTAGTGATGAGACCAAGGTTATCAAACTAGTAGGAGAACCATGCAACACAACGTAAACAGCTCCTGCACACAAAGAACAAATACTTGCAACCCGACGTAAGAGAGGGGTTGTTGATTCCTCACGGGTAAAAAAGACAGATAAAATTGTAGTAGATTGGATAAAAGATCTCGCGGGAACGTGAGAAAAAATAAATTACTAAAAATTGCAACAAGGTATTTTTGTATTTTTGGTTTAATAGATCTGAAAATAAAAGCAAATAAAAATAGATCGTGAAGGCAAATATATTAAAGAAGAGACCCAGGGGCCATAGGTTTCACTACTGGCTTCTCTCGAGAAAAATATCAAACGGTGGAATACCAAATTACTGTTGGGCAATTGATCGAACTTCAAATACTCATGACGATATCCAGGCAATGATCATTATATAGGCATCATGTCCAAGATTAGTAGACCAACTCATGCCTGCATCTACTACTATTGCTCCACACATCGACCGCTATTTAGCATGCATGTAGTGTATTAAGTTCATTGAAAAATGGAGTAATGCAATAAGAACGATGACATGATGTAGACAAGATCTATTTATGTAGAAATAGACCCCATCTTGTTATCCTTAATAGCAATGAAACATACGTGTCATTTCCCCTTCTGTCACTGGGATCAAGTACCGTAAGATCGAACCCATCACAAAGCACCTCTTCCCATTGCAAGATAAATAGATCAAGTTGGCCAAAAAAACAAATATTGGAGAAGAAATATGAGCTATAATCAATCACACATATAAGAGATCAAAGAAGACTCAAATAACTTTCATGGATAAGAACATAGATTTGATCATAAACTCAAAGTTCATCGGATCCGAACAAACACACTGCAAAAAGAGTTACATCATATGGATCTCCAAGAGACCATTGTATTGAGAATCAAGAGAGAGAGAGAGGAAGCCATCTAGCTACTAACTACGGACTCGTAGGGCTACAATGAACAACTCATGCATCATCAGAGAGGCACCAATGGACATGATTAACCCCTCTGTGATGGTATTTAGATTGGATCTGGTGGTTCTGGAACTTGCGGTGGCTGGAATTGATTTTCCTCGACTCCTCTAGGGTTTCTGGAATATTGGGTATTTATAGAGCAAAGAGGCGGTGCGGGAGGCCATCGAGGTGGGCATAACCCACCAGGGCGTGCCTGGGCTGCCCTGCTGGGTTGTGCCCCCATTGGGCACCCCTTTGGTACTTCTTTGGCCCATCTTGTGTCTTCTGGTCCAGAAAAAATCCACAAAAAAATCGCTTCATTTGGACTCCGTTTGGTATTGATTTCCTATGATGTAAAAATCAAGCAGAAAACAACAACTAGCACTGGGCACTATGTCAATAGGTTAGTACCAAAAAATGATATAAAATGATTGTAAAACATCCTAGAATAATAATATAACAGGATGGAACAATCAAAAATTATAGATACGTAGGAGACGTATCAACATCCCCATGCTTAATTCCTGCTCGTCCTCGAGTAGGTAAATGATAAAAACAGAATTTTTGATGTGGAATGCTGCCTAACGTGTTCATCACATATTCTTTTCTTTGTAGCATGGACATTTGGACATTTATATGTTTCAAAGCAATAGTCTAGTTTTGACATGAAGACTTTAATACTCAAGCATATAACAAGCAACCATGTCTTTCAAAATATCAACTCTAAAGCAAGTTATCCCTAGCCCATTATGCTCAATCGTTGATCCATTCATGAAACACACTCGGATACTAGCTATACCCAATGCTCGAGTACGATCATAGTGCCCCTAAGTTGGTGCTTTATTAGAGAAGATGGAGACTCAAGTAAAAATAAAAATTGCATAAAGTAAAAGAAAGGCTCTTCGCAGAGGGAAGTAGGGATTTGTAGAGGTGCCAGAGCTCAAAGCGAAAATTGAGAGATAAAAAACATTTTGGGAGGCATACTTTTCCCACCAACGAAAACGACTTAGAGTTCCCAACACTTTCCATGCTAGATATATCATAGGCGGTTCCTGTAACACCCCGGTTGTTCAGCTACAGTAATAACACATTAATGGTGCCAGGTCATCATGATTATTTTTCTAAACATCACTTTGATCCAAACCGAATTCAAATTCAAATTAAATTACAATTCAAATTTTTATTCTTCAAACGGTAGAACAAAAATGTTCGTAGGGCAGAAAATATTCACTAGGAAATTAACATGTAGGAACCCAACATCAAATGGATTTTTAATTTAACCAGATATTATTTAAGATATATCTGCAACACTTAGTTGAGACCTTTAAATACAAACCAAAAATTGGTTGTTTGCAAATACCCCGAAAATTTTTGTGCAGCCCCTAAATATAGTGCGTGAATTATGTGCAAAGTTACATGATCAACAAAATTCATTTGATAACAGAAACTAAATAAAACCAGGAGCTAATAAGTAGAAATAGGAAATGTAAAAAATATAGAGTTTAAAAAGAAAAGGACCTAATCTTCTGGGTGCTTTGGCCCATCTAGCACAACAGCCAGCCCAGCCCGCTTAGGGCATCCCCTACCTCCCGCTACAGGAGCAGAGAAGTGCGTGGTGGCCATCCACCTTGCCAAGGCCGCCGTGTCGGCTATCCCACGGGTCCCTGGTTAGATAAGACTATCCCCGGTGCCCTACGGTTCGCCCGCTCGCCCTGCCTCTCCCACTTCTCCCCCTCGTGTCGCTCTCCTTCTTCCCCTCGCTCAATCAAGCCGCCATCACCATGGCCTCCTCCGTGCACGCGCTCAGCGACCTTGCCACCACCTGAGATTACGTCGGGAGCATCTTATGCATCTACTCGAAGGGGATCGGGTCCAAGGAGAGGAGGAGAGGGGCAGAGAGGAGGGATGAGCTTGGAGAAGGGGGCTGGATTTCAAAGGAAAGATTTGGGGGATACAGAGTTTAGTTAACACACGCATACCCACTCCAGCCACAGGCGGCCACCCTTTAACGCACTCACACCACCACTTGGCCAGCCAGCTGGCTGGGCCCACCAGCCAGCTCCCTCGTCACGCTACCCGTTGCGTAGGCGTGACATTCTCCCCTCCTTGAGACGAAGCTTCTCCCTCCCAGATGATGGCCGTTGGAAAACGCCGGCGAAGAACATCGTAGTCCTCCCAGGTCGCCGCATCCGGAGACGATGATGACCACTGGATCTTGAGTTGCACCACGGGCGCGTCTCCGTGCTTCATCATGCGCCGCTCCAGGATCTTGACGGGTTCAGTCAGGGAGGCCGACAGGTCGTGGACTCGGGGCAGCTCGGCGAACACCGGTGTGTAATCCGGCGTGAACGGCTTCAGCTGGGAGACGTGGAAGACTGGATGCACGCGGCTGTCCGGCGGCAGGTCCAACTTGTACGCCAGCGGTCCGATCTTCTCCAAGACAGTGTAGGGGCCGAAGAACTTGCAGGCCAGCTTGGCGCAAGGGCGCGAGACCACCGAGCGTTGCACGTAAGGCTGCAGCTTTAGGAGGACCTGTTCCCCCACCTAGAATGCGCGCTCGATGCGGTGCTTGTCGGCCTGCTTCTTGAAGCGGTGCTCTGCGCGCGTCAGCTGCGCACGGATGGCGTCCGTATGAGCGGCCCAGTCCAGATCGTCGCCGGTTGGTGCCTCCTCTGCCCAGGTTGCCATGGCGCCCAAATTGGCTTCCCGGTCGTACAGAGCTTTAAAGGGTGTGCAGTTGAGGGAGGAATGGAATGTCGAGTTGTACCAGAACTCTGCCATTGGTAGCCAGCGGCGCCACTTGTTGGGGGAGTCGTGGACCGCGCAGCGCAGATACATCTCCAGACACTGATTCACCCTCTCGCTCTGGCCATCAGTCTGCGGGTGGTACGCCATTGAGTACAGTAACTTGGTACCCGCGCTCTCGAGCAGTTCGCGCCAGAGGTTGCTGGTGAAGATCTTGTCGCGATCGGAGACAATGGAAGAAGGAATCCCGTGCAGCTTCACGATGTTGTCCCAGAACGCGCGGGCGACTATTGCTGTGGTGAATGGATGGCGAAGTGGCACAAAATGTGCAAACTTGGTGAAACGATCGACGACGACCATGATGGAGTTGCAGCTCTCGGACGCCGGCAACCCCTCGATGAAGTCCATAGTCAGGTCTTCCCATGGCGCAGACGGTATGGGCAAGGGCGCGAGGAGGCCAGCAGGCTTGGTGTGCTCATGCTTGGCCTGTTGACAGACTGTGCATTGGTGAACGAAGTCCTCCACGTCCTTCTTCAGGCCACGCCACTCGAAGTGCTTCTTGACCCAGTGATATGTCGCCGTGACGCCAGAGTGGCCGCCCACCGCGCTGTTGTGGAGCGCAGCGATCAGCTTCGTGCGCAGGGCCGTGTTCGCCCCAATCCAAAGCCGACCTTGGCGACGAATGACGCCTCGGTGAAGCTCGTACCCTTATGCATCCGGGCTGGACACGGCTAAATGCTGAAGATGTTCCTGGGCATCCGCATCGGTGGTGTAGGAGTTCTATAACGCCCTCGATGCGGCTATATCTCCCACGTGTCGAAGCACGACTTAGAGGCATAACCGCATTGAAAGCTATGTCGCAAGTGAGGTAATCTTCACACAACCCATGTAATACATAAGGGAACGAGATACATAGTTGGCTTACAATTGCCACTTCACACAAATACATGAATAAAGCATTACATCATCCAGATACAATCAAGGCCCGTCTACGGAACCAAAATAAAAGAAGAACCCCAAATGCGACAAAAGTCCCCGATCGACCCCAACTGGGCTCCACTACTGATCAACTAGAACGAAACAACACAAAGGGCAAGATCTTCATCAAGCTCCTCCTTGAGCTTGGTTTGCGTCACCTGCTCGGTAACATAGGCACCTGCAAACTGGTTTTGGAAGTATCTGGTGAGCCACGAGGACTCAGCAATCCCATTACCATGGGTATCAAGACTAGCAAAGCTTAAAGGGTAAGGAAGGGGTAAAGTGGTGAGGTTGCAGCAGCGACTAAGCAAGTATGGTGGCTAACATACGCAAAGAAGAGCGAGAAGAGAACAAGCGGAACGGTCGTGAAGCTAGCAATGATCAAGAGGTGATCACGAACACCTACTTACGTCAAACATAACCCGAAACCGTGTTCACTTCCGGACTCCGAGAAGAGACCATCACGGCTACACACTCGGTTGATGCATTTAAATTCGGATCAAGTGTCAAGTTGTCTACAACCGGACATTAACAAATTCCCATCTGCCACATAACCGCGGCACGGCTCTCGAAAGTTTATACCTGCGGGGTGTCCCAACTTAGCCCATGACAAGCTCTCGCGATCATCGAAGAATAGACCTTCACCCGAGACACTCCGATCGACTCGGTATCCGGTACATCAAGACATTTCGACAATGGTAAAACAAGACCAGCAAGACCTCCCGGCGTGCCGACATCCCGATAGTAGCCGCGTATCTCGTCTCGTGCCACGACCGGATGAGCAATCCGCACAACTAAAACCAGACCTCAAGTTTCCTTGAGGGGCGCCGCAAAGGGCTCTAGTTTGGACCAACACTTAGACAAGCATTGGCCGGGGGCTGAATAAAGATGACCCTCGAGAGAGCGACTCCCAAGGGAAAAATAGGTGGTGGTGAGGCAAATGGTAAAAGTCAATGTTGGGCCTTCTTTGGACAAGTTTTATTCAAAGCAAACTGTCGGGGGTCCCATAAATCACCCGACCGCGTTAGGAGCATAAAATCCGGGAACATAACACCGGTATGACGGAAACTAGGGCGGCAAGAGTGGAACAAAACACCAGGCATAAGGCCGAGCCTTCCACCCTTTACCAAGTATATAGATGCATTAATAATATAAGAGATATTGTGATATCCCAACATAAACCCCATCCACCATGGAGAAATCTTCAACTTCACCTGCAACTAGCAACGCTATAAGAGGGGCTGAGCAAAAGCGGTAACATAGCCAAACAACGGTTTGCATAGGAATGGTGTCAAAGGTTAGGGGTTCATGGCAATATGGGGTGGCTGGACAAACAGGTAATAGGTAGCGCAGCATAGCGAAAGAACGAGGCAACTAGCATAGCAATGATAGTAGTGAGATCCAGGGTAGCGGTCATCTTGCCTGAAATCCCGCAAGGAAGAAGAACGAGTCCATGAAGAAGATGAAGCCACGAAGACGAACCACACGTGATTTAACGAATCCTCACGATCGCAACGAAACGGGAACTATCGAGAAGAAGCACACAACATGGTAAACACACCACACATGAACAAGACATGATGCACAACAAGCATGATGCATGACCAAGCTACATGAAGCTACTCATGGCAAGAGATGATGCAAACAAGAACAACACATCAAGGCAAGTTTAAATGAGGCCAGGAACAACCTATAACAATTCCGGTAAGTCCTCATATGCATATTTCGAAATTGGTCCAGAACTGAATAAACCTTATGTTCAAGTTGTTAAACAGCAAGTTAAGATGCACCATGATGATCTACACGAAATTCTAGTCAAGTTACATATAAAGTTCATTAGATTCGGAGCTACGGTCTAAAACATATGAGCAAAACAAGTTAAACATGGCATTGATGCAAAATGCACCCAAACATCAAGCAAACACACCAAAACAAGGATGCAACATGGTAATATGAAACCACATGCAAAATCAAGCAAGTTTCATATAGATCACACTCAAAACGGAGCAACGGTGCAACACCCACACACTATACAAGTCATAACAACAATCTGTCCAAAACAGCAACTAGGCATGTTGCAAGCATCAAAACAATATGCTACAGCACCCCAACATAATAACAAAAGGCATGGGCATGAAGTACACGTAAATCATAACAAAATATGAACACTGAGCTATCTCTAGAAAAGACTAGAACATGCTCCAAAACGCATGGAGATATTGCAAATAATAACAGTTTCAGACTTTAGCAGAAATAACATCAAGTTGCAATGTTTAGAGCTATCAAACAACATGTTACAGGAACATAGCATGGCAAACAAAGGCATGGCATGAATCTACTAGTAGCATACATCAAAAGACCCTTACTGACCATAAGCCAAAAAGGCACGGAAAATATGATGGCACCCATGTAAACATGGCAAGTTATATTACAGATTTGAACATGGCAGAAACAACAATAAGTAGGCATGTTCGTGAGCTCGAACCACTCACCACAGAGCAATACATGGCATGGCAAGGCAACCAACAGTAAGAAGGCATGTTTATGAAGCTAAGCATGGCAAGAACAAGTTCATAGGATACATGGATCACTAGGAAAACACATGCGAACAAGTGAACTTAATGTTAACAGGCTGACAGCAACATTTTCAAGCAACTTTAGAGCAAGATATGAACATGTTCCAGCAGGCTACAATTGCAAACAAGGGCATGAATGGATAGAGCAAGACATTTATATCAAAACATGTTTATAGAGCATCTCCAGATTATGCATAGAATGATTAGTAGAAGCATGTTAACATGGCAACAAAATATAACAGAATCTGCCTAGCAAAACAGTAACAGCAACTACCCTACTTAGCAAGCTTGATACACTCAGCACACAACTCACAAAAATACATGGTCAACACCCCTGGAAAGATGGCATGGCATAGTTCAACATTCATGTAGACATCAACCTCATAGGATGCACACATAAATCATGGCAAAAATGATAAAACAGCAAGTTCTGTTAAGAAACAGAAACTAACAATCTGAAGCCCTTTTCCAACAGCATTTCGGGCATCAAGATGAGCTCAAATGCAAATGATGCAATGGAATGTAATGATGTACTCGTCGAGGCGAACAATTTGACATATTATATGCACGAAACGGCGCTACGGATGCAGAGATGTGATGGCATGAACATGGCATGAAAATTACTGAAATCTGGGACTTAGCAGATTTTACCTCCGCAAAAAAAAATCAACGCGGGACGGAGGGATCCAGGGGCGTGGGGCACCGTTTGGATCGGGGACGGGTGGATCCCATCCACCCGCCCAGATCCGGCGAGGACGCCACCGGCGACGACGGAGGAGGCGGCCGGCGGCGGGATGGCGCATGGGCGGGCGACGAAGGGTCGGTGGCCCGCCGACGCCGCCGGGAGGCGCAGGAGGTGGCGGAGGAGGCGCGGGCGGCACCATGGAGGCGAGGTCGCCGGGCGGCGAGAGGTGGAGGCGAGGCGAGCTCCCGCGAGCTCGAAGGCGATGGCGCGCGGCGGCAAGGCGGCCGGGCGGAGCCTCGGCGCGGCGGAAGAGCACGGGCGGGCGGCGCGGTGAGGCAGCGGCGAGGCGGGCCGACGAGGCGCTGGAGGCGCTGGCGGCGAAGGGCGGCGCGGTGCGGGCGGCGCGAGGCGGCGGGGACAGACGGGCGGGCGGCGGCGCGGATCTGGCCGCTGGAACTGGGAAGAACTCATGGGCCGGGCGGGCGAGGGACGGCAGCGGAGTACACGTGGTGGGCTCGGATTCGCCGGGCGCGCGGCGGTAGACGCGTCCGGCGGCTGGACGGACATGTCCGGCGTCGCGGGATGAAGGGGGCTAGGGTTTAGACCGGGATTTCGAGGAGAGGGGGCTAATTTATAGGTAGAGGGAGCTAGGAGAGTCCAAATGAGGAGCGGTTTTCCGTCACGTGATCGTGATCGAACGACCGAGAGCATGGAGAGGTGTTTGGTGGGTTTTGGGCCACTTTGGAAGGGGTGTTGGGCTGCACAAAAGAAGGGCTTTGCGGTTACCCGGTTAACCGTTGGAGTACCAAATGACCTCCAAATGGCACGAAACTTGACAGGCGGTCTACCGGTGCTATACCAAGGCCGCTTGGCAAACCTCGGGCCATTCCGAGAAAGTTTAATACCCGCTGACAACAGGAGAGAAGAAGGGGACGCCGGGTGAGATAGGAGCGCCGGATTGCAAAACGGACAACGGGGAAAATGCTCAGATGCATGAGACGAACATGTATGCAAAATGAAATGCACAAGATGACATGATAAAATGCAAATGATGACATGGCAAAGTGCAACACGCAAGCAAAAGACATGGCAACGATGACGAATAACTGGCAGACACCTGGCGCAACGAATCCGGGGCGTTACAACACTCCACCACTATGAGAGGATCTCGTCCCGAGATCTGGGATGGCACCGGAGGGAAAACGGAAGAGGAAGAGAAGAGGTAAAACTAAGTTGCTTCTTTGACGAACGAGTGAAACCACGAACCTTGAGAGGTTGAGCAATTTAAAAGAAGAGTACAACAGAGATGAACGAGATTGCAAACAATCCCGTTAGAAAAGAGGAAGAAGGAACATTGCGAGAACTTGAAGGTTGAAAGACATGGAAATAAGAGCTTCACGAACGAAAAGAATATGACCACCTCAGTAGAATGAGATAGCCAAGGAACAAGAATGACAGAATTTGGGCAGCACTCCGGTAGAAAAGAGAAGAAAACTTGATAAGATGAAAAGAACTTGAAGAGATGATACAACACTCCGGTTAAATGGATAAGCAAGAAAAGAACATGACCTCACCATACGACATGATGAGTGAAGAGAGCAAAACATAATGCCTTCAGAAGAAAGAATAGAAGATAAATCATTGGAATGAAAGAATGGAGAAGAAAATGCCAACTTCTATCACAAATGAGCTTGGAAAGCACCCTTCCAAGAAGGTTACAACGGGGTTGTTGGGAAAAACCCAACAACAAAATGAATAAGCTTGTAGTGGGCTTATGGAAAACATCTCAAAACTATGAGGTGACAACCGGCCACTAACGGAAACCATTGATTTGATTGAGAGCACCAAAGAGATGAAAAACTGCTTTCGCCGAGAGGATAGGAGAAAACTTGGATCATTGATAAACACCACAGTAGCAACATTCCTTAGGGAAGGCTTGAGGTGAAATCTATACCAAGATAACTCCAATGAAGAGATTGATTGGTCGAAAAGATCTCTTGAACGAAGAGAAAAAGATGGATTTAGAATACCTCATTCTTGACAACCTAAGAATCATGAAACATGAATGGAAATTGTCAAGAGTGACATAACACCATCTCAAAAGATAAGATAGAAGGAATTGCACTTTGGAATGCAAGATGAAGAATACTTGAGCTCCTCAAAACAAAACAAGTGTTGAACACCATGTTTATTTTAGAGTATAGCTTGGGGGATCATAACTTCAAGAGAAATCTTGAAGAACAATTGAAGAATGAAGAGAGTCCTTGATGAACCACCATGTAGAGCCTCCATTAAGAATTCCGGTAAACAAAAGGGTGATAAACAGAAAGAGAAGTTGAAAACACAAGGTGAAGCCTTGCAATGATTTAGATGGATCTCCGCAACGATAATGCGGAAAACTTGGCACTCCGGAAAAAGAATAGAATTGAATCACCTCGAGGAAATAAGAATAAGATTTATTGTATGTGTATCCTTCATCAGATTTAATTGATGACAAGCAACGGATTTGGCATACTACTTATTCCCATTGAAAAAGGATTAAGAGAGATATAGCGTAAACTTGATAAGGTATTGATGAACTACCGGCAGGATTTGGAAACAACGAATATTTGATATGATAACGAAGGAAGTGAAATCTTGAACGAACCACCGTAAGAATTCAAAATGAAAGTAGCAAAGGCACAATTCACCGGGAAGAATTGGAAAACGAATGAAGATATTTGAGGGGATTTAGATACATGAGAACGAAGAGATCATGAACTGATTAGAGGATATTAGAACGATTCACCGGTAAGATTTGGAAAATGATAGCTACACACTGAGAATGAAGAATTATGACATGATGGCCTTCGGAGGAAAGAAATGGAAACACTCATGAAGTGCTCCGGATGGTAAGAAAAGAATTCTCACAATTGAAAACAATTATGAGACCATGAATATTGAAGAGAATGGACCAAGATTTAAGAGAAATACTTCTTCGATATTCACATGCTGAGAATGACGAGGAGAAACACCACCATGAATTGTTGAGACACTCCGGAAGGATTAAAAGAGGAAAGGTTCAGCCAAAGATGAAAAGAATTTGAAAACGACCTTGGAGAAAAGCATTTGACTGATGATAACCCATTATTACGTCAAACTTGGAGAAGAATTTAGGATAGCTCTGGGAAAATAGAAGAGTCGGGTAAGATCCTAGGAAAAGACCTGTGGGTTAGGGCCCACTCAAAAGAACACCATTGAGAATGATATTAAAGAGAGATTGCACCGGTTTAATTAAATGGCTTGAATGAGATAACAATCTCCAAATGGCTTGAACGGATTAAGAAGGAAACACAAATCTTCCAAGATATCTTCAGCACTCCAGAACAAATGAATAGGAAGTGAATGATTAAGAGGTGCATCGGCATGAGAAAGCATTAGAAACGAGGAAAGGAATATGATGAATATCGAAAGCTTGAATTGGATCCACCGGAGAAGAAAAAAGAACGAAGGATGATGAACTTGAAGCTCGTGACCATCTTCATGGGAAATCACCGGATAAGAACATTGATTGAAAAGAATGAAGAGACTTCACATGAATAAATGGATACTTGATTAAGAAATCTGTGTCCTTGAAGAAAAAGGGTGGGAGGGCGGGAAAACAAAGGCGACTTGGGGACGGATGAAACAAACACCGTTGAGAAAACTTAGAATTGATCTCGCAAATATTGAAATGATCGGATCCACTTGAAGAGAAGCACACCGGTTGGAAAGAATTGACATGACAATCTCGATGATCAAGAAGGATTAACACTCACATAGAAATATGAGAACACCAATTAGGGAAGGTATGGATTCAACATTTGACATCGAAGCAACTCGAATACCACATATAAAACAAAACAAAGGATTTGGCTTGCAGAATAAGCCGGAACAAATACATATGATAGAGATTTACCCAATCTCATACCATGCATCTGTCGGAAAGATATTCTAGGAGCTACTTGAATTCCCACCTATAAAACTCCCGAAACTTTCTGGTTATGCAATCTGGTGTTGGGGATACAGGGGAAGCAATATATCTCACCCAAACTAACAATCCCTACATCCAAATTGTATCCATCCGTCAACACATAACCAAGAAACCTTCGAAATCGTGTACCTCAACCTTGAAAAGCATCCGTTATATGAGTCATGGCAATACTCCGTACTCACCTCGAGATTGGGTTAGCGGCGTTATCTCACCAACAAGCGCATAAAAGAGATTTTCGATGTCGGCGTACTAAACTCGGTATTCGAACTGCAACGATAAAATTATGATGACAACACCTCAGAGCTCAACTCCCCGGGACACCTCCACTAAAAAAAACCCCTGCTGACGGGAGGCACCAAGACAATGTTGTCATCATAAAACCATCGGAACGGTTCTAAGATACCCACGTGATCCTAAAAAGAAATTAGTGAAATTTGAGAAGAGAAGAGTCAAAACTCTACGTCAGGAGACCTCACCAGAGCGACGAAGGGACTGAGGAGTAAAAAGAATTCCTAACTCTTCGATATATAATCCTAAATGACTCAAAAAAAATTTCTAGACACAACTCGGCCACTAAAAACGATCAAGCAGTGGGGCTCCTAAGGTCGGGGAAGGCTCTGATACCAACTTATAACGCCCTCGATGCGGCTATATCTCCCACGTGTCGAAGCACGACTTAGAGGCATAACCGCATTGAAAGCTATGTCGCAAGTGAGGTAATCTTCACACAACCCATGTAATACATAAGGGAAAGAGATACATAGTTGGCTTACAATCGCCACTTCACACAAATACATGAATAAAGCATTACATCATCCAGATACAATCAAGGCCCGTCTACGGAACCAAAATAAAAGAAGAACCCCAAATGCGACAAAAGTCCCCGATCGACCCCAATTGGGCTCCACTACTGATCAACTAGAACGAAACAACACAAAGGGCAAGATCTTCATCAAGCTCCTCCTTGAGCTTGGTTTGCGTCACCTGCTCGGTAACATAGGCACCTGCAAACTGGTTTTGGAAGTATCTGGTGAGCCACGAGGACTCAGCAATCCCATTACCATGGGTATCAATACTAGCAAAGCTTAAAGGGTAAGGAAGGGGTAAAGTGGTGAGGTTGCAGCAGCGACTAAGCAAGTATGGTGGCTAACATACGCAAAGAAGAGCGAGAAGAGAACAAGCGGAACGGTCGTGAAGCTAGCAATGATCAAGAGGTGATCACGAACACCTACTTACGTCAAACATAACCCGAAACCGTGTTCACTTCCGGACTCCGCGAGAAGAGACCATCACGGCTACACACTCGGTTGATGCATTTAAATTCGGATCAAGTGTCAAGTTGTCTACAACCGGACATTAACAAATTCCCATCTGCCACATAACCGCGGCACGGCTCTCGAAAGTTTATACCTGCGGGGTGTCCCAACTTAGCCCATGACAAGCTCTCGCGATCATCGAAGGAATAGACCTTCACCCGAGACACTCCGATCGGACTCGGTATCCGGTACATCAAGACATTTCGACAATGGTAAAACAAGACCAGCAAGACCTCCCGGCGTGCCGACATCCTGATAGTAGCCGCGCGTATCTCGTCTCAGGCCACGACCGGATGAGCAATCCGTACAACTAAAACCAGACCTCAAGTTTCCCTGAGGGGCGCTGCAAAGGGCTCTAGTTTGGACCAACACTTAGACAAGCATTGGCCCGGGGGGCTGAATAAAGATGACCCTCGAGAGAGCGACTCCCAAGGGAAAAGATAGGTGGTGGTGAGGCAAATGGTAAAAGTCAATGTTGGGCCTTCTTTGGACAAGTTTTATTCAAAGCGAACCGTCGGGGGTCCCATAAATCACCCGACGCGTTAGGAGCATAAAATCCGGGAACATAACACGGTATGACGGAAACTAGGCGGCAAGAGTGGAACAAAACACGGGCATAAGGCCGAGCCTTCCACCCTTTACCAAGTATATAGATGCATTAATAATATAAGAGATATTGTGATATCCCAACATAAACCCTGTCCACCATGGAGAAATCTTCAACTTCACCTGCAACTAGCAACGCTATAAGAGGGGCTGAGCAAAAGCGGTAACATAGCCAAACAACTGTTTGCATAGGAATGGTGTCAAAGGTTAGGGGTTCATGGCAATATGGGGTGGCTGGACAAACAGGTAATAGGTAGCGCAGCATAGCGAAAGAACGAGGCAACTAGCATAGCAATGATAGTAGTGAGATCCAGGGTAGCGGCCATCTTGCCTGAAATCCCGCAAGGAAGAAGAACGAGTCCATGAAGAAGATGAAGCCAGGAAGACGAACCACATGTAGAGGAACGAATCCTCAAGATCGCAACGAAACGGGAACTATCGAGAAGAAGCACACAACATGGTAAACACACCACACATGAACAAGACATGATGCACAACAAGCATGATGCATGACCAAGCTACATGAAGCTACTCATGGCAAGAGATGATGCAAACAAGAACAACACATCAAGGCAAGTTTAAATGAGGCCGGGAACAACCTATAACAATTCCGGTAAGTCCTCATATGCATATTTCGAAATTGGTCCACAACTGAATAAACCTTATGTTCAAGTTGTTAAACAGCAAGTTAAGATGCACCATGATGATCTACACGAAATTCTAGTCAAGTTACATATAAAGTTCATTAGATTCGGAGCTACGGTCTAAAAGATATGAGCAAAACAAGTTAAACATGGCATTGATGCAAAATGCACCCAAACATCAAGCAAACACACCAAAACAAGGATGCAACATGGTAATATGAAACCAAATGCAAAATAAAGCAAGTTTCATATATATCACACTCAAAACGGAGCAACGGTGCAACACCCACACACTATACAAGTCATAACAACAATCTGTCCAAAACAGCAACTAGGCATGTTGCAAGCATCAAAACAATATGCTACAGCACCCCAACATAATAACAAAAGGCATGGGCATGAAGTACAAGTAAATCATAATAAAACATGAACACTGAGCTATCTCCAGAAAAGACTAGAACATGCTCCAAAACGCATGGAGATATTGCAAATAATAACAGTTTCAGACTTTAGCAGAAATAACATCAAGTTGCAATGTTTAGAGCTATCAAACAACATGTTACAGGAACATAGCATGGCAAACAAAGGCATGGCATGAATCTACTAATAGCATACATCAAAAGACCCTTACTGACCATAAGCCAAAAAGGCACGGAAAATATGATGGCACCCATGTAAACATGGCAAGTTATATTACAGATTTGAACATGGCAGAAACAACAATAAGTAGGCATGTTCGTGAGCTCGAACCACTCACCACAGAGCAATACATGGCATGGCAAGGCAACCAACAGTAAGAAGGCATGTTTATGAAGCTAAGCATGGCAAGAACAAGTTCATAGGATACATGGATCACTAGGAAAACACATGCGAACAAGTGAACTTAATGTTAACAGGCTGACAGCAACATTTTCAAGCAACTTTAGAGCAAGATATGAACATGTTCCAGCAGGCTATAATTGCAAACAAGGGCATGAATGGATAGATCAAGACATCTATATCAAAACATGTTTATAGAGCATCTCCAGATTATTCATAGAATGATTAGTAGAAGCATGTTAACATGGCATCAAAATATAACAGAATCTGCCTAGCAAAACAGTAACAGCAACTACCCTACTTAGCAAGCTTGATACACTCAGCACACAACTCACAAAAATACATGGTCAACACCCCTGGAAAGATGGCATGGCATAGTTCAACATTCATGTAGACATCAACCTCATAGGATGCACACATAAATCATGGCAAAAATGATAAAACAGCAAGTTCTGTTAAGAAACAGAAACTAACAATCTGAAGCCCTTTTCCAACAGCATTTCGGGCATCAAGATGAGCTCAAATGCAAATGATGCAATGGAATGAAATGATGTACTCGTCGAGGCGAACAATTTGACGTATTATACACACGAAACGGAGCTACGGATGCAGAGATGTGATGGCATGAACATGGCATGAAAATTACTGAAATCTGGGACTTAGCAGATTTTACCTCCGCAAAAAAAAATCAACGCGGGACGGAGGATCCGGGACGGAGGGATCCAGGGGCGCGGGGCACCGTTTGGATCGGGGACGGGTGGATCTCATCCACCCGCCCAGATCCGGCGAGGACGCCACCGGCGACGACGGAGGAGGGCAATGGCGGGGGATAACCATGGGCGGGCGACGAAAATCGGCGGCGGTCGGGACGCGTGCCGGCGGGCGGCGGCAGGAGGTGGCAGGCGAGGCGCGGGCGGCACCGTGGAGGCGAGGTCGCTGGCGGCGAGAGGTGGAGGCCGAGGCGAGCTCCGCGAAGCTCAAGCAGCAGCGCCCGGCGGCGGCGGCGAAAGGTGAGTTTTGGCCTTAGCGGCAGAAAGCGGCGGGCGGCGAAGGCGAGGGCGGGCGGCGAGGCGGGCGACGAGGCGCTGGAGGCGCTGAAAAGGGCGGGCGGCGCTGGTAAGGGCGGGCGCAGCGCGGGCGCGGCGGCAGCGGCGGCGAGGGCAGAGGCGGGCGGACGGCCGGGCGGCGCCGGATTCGGGCCGGATAAACTCCATGGCCGCGGCGGGTATGGGACGGCGGCGGAGGACACGTGGCGGGCTCGGATTCGCCGGCCTTGGCGGCGGACGCGTCCGGCGGCTGGACGGACATGTCCGGCGTCGACTTTGGAAGGGGTGTTGGGCTGCACAAAAGAAGGGCTTTGCGGTTACCCGGTTAACCGTTGGAGTACCAAACGACCTCCAAATGGCACGAAACTTGACAGCGGTCTACGGTGCTATACCAAGGCCGCTTGGCAAACCTCGGCCATTCAAGAAAGTTTAATACCCGCCACAACAGAGAGAAGAAGGGGCGCCGGGTGAGATAGGGCGCCGGATTGCAAAACGGACAACGGGGAAAATGCTCAGATGCATGAGACGAACATGTATGCAAAATGAAATGCACAATATGACATGATAAAATGCAAATGATGACATGGCAAAGTGCAACACGCAAGCAAAAGACATGGCAACGATGACGAATAACTGGCAGACACCTGGCGCAACGAATCCGGGGCGTTACAAGTTCGCCACCTCCTGTAACCATGCCGGCTGGCAGGTCGAGAGCGCGGCCAGGTCCATCAGTTTTCCCACTCTGGAGAGCGCGTCTGCCGCTCCGTTGTCGAGGCCGCGCTTGTACAGGAAGCGAAATTGCAGGCCGACGTGCTTGGACATGGCCTTGCGCTGCACATTTGTCTCCAGGTGCTGTTCTCCCAAGTTGCAGAGACTCTTGTGGTCTGTGAGAATGTCGAATGGCCCTCACCAAGATCTCGACGCCATTTGTTCTCGCCATCATCACGACGAAACCGCTTCGTAAGTGGATAGTTTCGTTGCGCGCCCCAACGTTTTCTTTGAAGTAAGCCACGGGATGCCCTCCCTGGGTGAGCACCGCGCCGATGCCCGTGTCGCAGGCATCAGTCTCGATGGCGAACGGCTTGTCGAAGTTGGGTAGAGCGAGCACTGGCATGGTGACCATGGCCTGCTTGAGCAGGTCGAACGCTGCTTGGGCGTGCTCCGTCCACTCAAAGCCTTTCTTGGTGAGGAGTTGCGTGAGGGGCTTGGCGATGATGCCGTAGTGCGGGACAAACTTGCGGTAATAGCCCGTGAGGCCAAGAAAACCGCGAAGCTCCGTCGCTGTCGTAGGCGTAGGCCACTTCACAATGGCCTGGGTTTTCTCTGTGTCGGTGGCGACGCCTTCGCGAGAGATCACGTGGCCGAGGTAGTCGATGTGGTCGGTGGCGAACTCGCACTTGGAGGCCTTGACATAGAGTTGGTGTTGACGAAGCAGTTCCAGCACCGTGCGCACATGTTCCAGATGTTCCTCCATGGTTTCGCTGAAGACCAAGATATCGTCAAGGAAAATGATGACAAACTTGCGGATGTACTTACTGAAAATCGTGTTCATCAGGCACTGAAATGTTGCCGGAGCGTTGGTGAGGCCGAATGGCATGAGACGGAACTGAAAATGGCCGTGATGGGTCTTGAACGCCGTCTTGGCCTCATCTTCATCTCTCATACGAATCTGATGGTAGCCGGACCGTAAATCCAACTTGGAGAAAACTGTGGCACCGGCTAGTTCGTCGAGCAGTTCATCCACAATTGGCAAGGGAAACTTGTTCTTGATTGTTGCGTCATTGAGGCGGCGATAATCGACGCGAAACCTCCAGGTGCCGTTCTTCTTCTTCACGAGCAGCACCGGTGCCGCGTAGGGGCTCACGCTGTGAGTAATCACCCCAGACTCCAGCATTTCACGGACTTACCGCTCGATCTCGTCCTTCTGCAGAGGAGAGTAGCGGTAGGGGTGAGTATTGGCCGGAATCGCCCCTTCCACCAACGTGACGGCGTGGTCGTACTAACGATGTGGCGGCAGACCGTGGGGAGCTGCGAAGACATCGGCGTACTCGTCGAGGAGATCGGCGAGAGGTGTGTGACTTGGTGACGTGCACTTAGTCTGGAAGGGCGGGCCGGCATCCACCATGGCCATAGCCCACACCTCATTGCCGTCGATCCACTTGTGAAGCTCTGCTGGTTCCACCGCAGTCAGGGTCTCGGTGAACTTCTGCTTGACGCCGCGCAGGGTGACTTGCTCGCCGTCGTGGATGAAGGAGACGAACTTGTCTTGCCAGTGGCAAGTCATGGGGCTGTACTGCGCCAGCCAGTCCATGCCTAGAATGCCGTCATAGGCACCGATGTCGAGCTCGCGCATTGGTGTGGAGAAGGTGTGCCCCTGCATCCACCATTTTAGCTCGGGCACCATGCGATCACAGGTGATGCGATCGCCGTTGGCGACCCGTACCTCCACCGGCGGTAATGGTTGGGTTTGCGCGCCGATGCGGTCGACGAAGCTCTTGTTGACGAAACTGTGGGTCTTTGCCGAATCGAGGAGCGGCATCACCGATTCCCAACCAACGACGCAGACGAATGGTACTTGGTGATTGAGCCGTCAATGCTCGGGCGGACAGACGCGCAGCACTCCGCCCGGCTCGCTGGCGGTTGAGCTCGTCGAGTTGAAGAGCATGGATCGCATCGTCGGAGAGGACCTCGCCATGCTCTCCCACATGGATCATGGCGATTCTGCCGCTGCTGCTTGCAGCGATGCTCTCGAGTACTTGTCCCCACACTTGAAGCCTGATTGTTGGCGCGCTGTAATCTCGCGGTATCGTTCCCATGCGGTCGCCGCCGGTGGCGCGTAGGGCGGCAGCGTGCGGCTAATGGTGCCGCGTTCGTTGGAGGAGGCGGGCGCCTGGAGGAACCGGTCGGGCCCGGGGTCGCGTCGTGCCCAGCTCTTCCTCCTGAATGCGTGCAAGCACATATGCGCGGGTGATGCTCGATGGGGCTTGGAGGCGAATTGCTGCGCGTAGCTCATCCTTCAAGCCCAAACAGGCGGGTGATGAAGAATTTGTTGTTGATGGAGGGTCGGCGCCGGCAGATGGTACATGAGTTCATCGAGCGAGGTGCGATACTTCGGCGTATTTTGCCGTCTGTCGGAGTTGAAGGAGGCGGTGCATAGTGACCTCGAACTTCGTCGCGCGAATTCTTGAGCACGGCGGCGGCGAACATGTCCCATGACGAGTTTGCGGTGGCTCTGGCGAACGCTGAAGCGGTGTGTTGCTCGCCCTCGATGTAGAGCGCCGCGGTGGGCACCCAGACATGTTGACCGACCTTGAAGAGCTCAAAATAGGCCAAGCACCGATCCATCCAGAGGTAAGGTGCGGATCCGTCGAAACGGGGAAAATCGTGTTTCGGGGGTTTGTGGTAGGAATTCTCTGTATAGCTGGGGCTGGGCGGCGGCGCAGTGACCCCGGCCATGGGCGCACCGAGAGGGGGAACCGGAAGGAGAGGTGGTCGACTGTCCCCCAACCGTGCGTGGGCGGACGCGGGGCGATGGGTTTCCGCGTGGGGCTGGGGACGCGGAGGTGGAGGCGGTGGCGGCGCCGGTGGTGGTGGTGGTGGTACCAACGTGGTGACGGATCCCGCCGGCGATGGCGAGCAGTCGATGGTCTTGCGGGTCGCGTTGACCTCGGCCTGCGTCAGATCAAGCTGCCGCGCGAGACCCCGCAGCTCCTGCGCGATCTGGTTGTTGAAGGAGAGTTGCGCCTCGAGTTGCTTGTCGCGGAGGGCGGTCTGCTCGTCGAGCTTGGTGAGGAGGGAGTCGAGCATCTTCGCGATGTTGGCGTTCCTTCCTCCATGGCCTCCGGGACTTGCCGTGTCGCGACGGAGGGCTTCGGACGGCGCCGTTGCCCGGCTGAAAGGATCGAACCCATGACGGATTTTGGGCGAGATCCGTGGCGGACTCGCACCGTCTTGTGTGGATGTTACCGATCCACCTCTCAAGCTCCGGGGTTGCAGCAGCGACGGCGAGGGGAAGAAAATTTCTAGCTCTGAATACCAATGTAACACCCTGATCTACTCGAAGGGGATCGGGTCCAAGGAGAGGAGGAGAGGGGCAGAGAGGAGGGATGAGCTTGGAGAAGGGGGCTGGATTTCAGAGGAAAGATTTGGGGGATACAGAGTTTAGTTAACACACGCATACCCACTCCGGCCACAGGCGGCCACCCTTTAACGCACTCACACCACCACTTGGCCGGCCAGCTGGCTGGGCCCACCAGCCAGCTCCCTCGTCACGCTACCTGTTGCGTAGGCGTGACAGCCTCCTCCGTGCACGCGCCCAGCGACCTTGCCACCACCTGAGATTACGTCGGGAGCATCTTATGCATCTCCTACAACGACTACGTGGATGCGTTCGATCTTGGAGCCACCGCAACGACGGGATCGACATCGTCTTCAACCTTTGGCTACAGCGACGCCATCGACGAATCCGTCGCCTTCACTGCACCATCGTCCCCCTCGAGTTCACCTTCGGCCCCGCAGTGAGCACCTCAATCGATTCCCCCTTGTTTGCCCTTCAATTTGCCACTGTTGAGAACACTCCCCCTCCCCCCCCCCCCCCATGCGACGACCGCCATGGCAGAGAGCCCGAGCTCCGCTCGTCACGGCCACTGTCAGTGCCCGCAAGCCACAGGCCTCGCCGCTGCTCCCAGCCGAGCCGCCCGCCGACCACAACCTCTGCGTGCCGTGTGCTCATGCGTGTGCGTGCCTCGAACTGCTGTTGGTCGCTACTGCTGTTGTGTTGTTGTTTTACTGCATCCTGCAGCCGCTGCACTTTGCTGGTACTTGCGTGCTGTCGCTGTCGTGTACTGCCGCCGCCGCGGCTGCGCCCAGAAGCTGCCGCTTCTCCCTGCTGCTACTACCGTTGCTCCCCGCACTGCCCGCTGCAGCTGCTCGACGCCCGCCTCAAGCCGCCACCGCTCATCGATGCCGCCCCGCTCGCCTGCTACGCGCGCCCCGCACTACACCTGCGCCGCCCTCCGCCGGTTCCACCTTGCTGCCGGCCTCGCATAGCCGTGCCGTGCCACTGGCCTGGGCACGTGCGCCCCCGGCCGGCCTGGGCCAGTGCCCGTGCGTGCACACCCGCCATGGCTGAGCTCCCATGCGTGTGTGTGTATGCTGTGTGTGTGTTGTGTGTGTGCGTGTTGTGTGTGTTGAGTGTGTGCGTCTTGCGTGTGCATATGAGTAGGGCCAGCCCTTGTTAATTAGGAATAAGTAGCAATTAGTGGTTAGGTTAGTTAGTCTGGACCCTATGACATGTGGCCCCTACTGTAAATTAAATTGATAAATTTAATTAAAAGTGCCTAAGTCCATAACAGCTGGGACCCACTTTTACTATTCAAATGTTGACCGGGTCAACCCAACCCCACTGGCCCCACTATCATACCCTATGGCTAGAATAGCACTAGGTGACAAAGTATTTTACTGTTTATTTTTGAAGCATAAATAAAACCAGAAAATCAATAAAACTTTGGAAATTCATAGAAATTAAACCGTAACTCCGATTAAAATACTTTGTACATGAAAGTTACTTAGAACGACGAGACGAATCCAAATACGCAGCCCTTTCGCCAGCCACATGTGCCTAGCATAGCGAACGTGCAACACTTCACCTCCGGTTCATCTGTCCGAAAACGCGAAACACCGGGGATTCTTTCCCGGATGTTTACCCCCTTCGCCGGTATCACCTACTACAGCGTTAGGGCACATCTAGCACCGCTCATTGTCATGTCATGCATCGTCATGCTTATGTTTGCATTATATTTATTGTTTCTTCTCCCTCTTCTCTCCGGTAGACTACGAGACCGACACTGCTGCTGCCCCGTTCGACTACGGAGTTGACGAGCCCTCCTTCTTGCCAGAGCAACCAGGCAAGCCCTCCCTTGATCACCAGATATCGCTTATTCTTCTCTGTACTGCTTGCATTAGAGTAGTGTAGCATGTTATTGTTCGGTTACTCCTATTCTGTTGCATAGCATGTCATTGTTGCTACAGTTGTTGATACCTTACCCGCAATCCTAAATGCTTAGTATAGGATGCTAGTTTACTATCGGTGGCCCTACATTCTTGTCAGTCTGCCTTGCTATACTATCGGGCCGTGATCACTCGGGAGGTAATCACGGGTATATATTATACATACATACATAATATTCAGGTGGTGACTAAAGCCGAGTCGGCTCGTAGAGTACCCGCAAGTGATTTCGATGTGGGGGCTGGAAAGACAGGTGGCTCCATCCTGGTAGAGGTGGGCCTGGGTTCCTGGTGGCCCCCGACTGTTTCTTTGTGGTGGAGCGACAGGGCAGGTTGAGACCACCTAGGCGAGAGGTGGGCTTGGCCCTGGTCGTATCCATGGTTACTTCAAAATAACACGCTTAACGAGATCGTGGTATTTGATCTGAGTCTGGCCACTGGGATATATGCACGAATCAACTACGCGCGAACAGTTATGGGCACTCGATGTCGTGGTATCAGCCGAAGCCTTCTAGACGTCAGCGACTGGGCGGCGCGCGCCGGATTGGACTAGAACGCATGCTCTTGTATTAGGGAGGCTAGGTCTGCTTCCGGCCGCCCACGCAACATGCAGGTGTGCAATGGGCGATGGGCCCAGACCCCTGTGCGCTTAGGATTTAGACTGGCGTGCTGACCTCTCTGTTAGGCCTAGGTGGGGCTGCGACGTGTTGATGTTCCGAGGCCGGGCATGACCCAGGAAAGTGTGTCCGGCCAGAGGGATCGAGCATGTTGGGTTATGTGGTGCACCCCTGCAGGGAAGTTTATCTATTCGAATAGCCGTGTCCCTCGGTAAAAGCACAACCCGAAGTTGTACCTTAATCTTATGACAACTAGAACCGGATACTTAATAAAACACACCCAAACAAGTTTCAGAGACAAACTCGGTGATCGCTTTCCCACAGGGCGATGACGGGAGGATCGCCGGGTAGGATTATGCTATGCGATGCTACTCGGAGGACTTCAATCTACTCTCTTCTACATGCTGCAAGATGGAGGCTGCCAGAAGCGTAGTCTTCGATAGGACTAGCTATACCCCTCTTATTTTGGCATTCTGCAGTTCAGTCCACCGATATTGCCTCTTTACACATATACTCATGCATATGTAGTGTAGATCCTTGCTTGCGAGTACTTTGGATGAGTACTCACGGTTGCTTTTCTCCCTCTTTTCCCTCTCTTTCCTTTTCTTCTCGGATGCCGCAACTAGATGTTGGAGCCCAGGATCCAGACGCCACCGTCGACAACGACTCCTACTACACTGGAGGTGCCTACTACTACATGCAGGCCGCTGACGACGACCAGGAGTAGTTTAGGAGGATCCCAGGCAGGAGGCATGCGCCTCTTTCGATCTGTATCCCAATTTGTGCTAGCCATCTTATGGCAACTTGTTTAACTTATGTCTGTACTCAGATATTGTTGCTTCCACTGACTCGTTTATGTTCGAGCACTTGTGTTCGAGTCCTCGAGGCCCCTGGCTTGTAATATGATGCTTGTATGACTTATTTTACTTTTAGAATTGTGTTGTGATATCTTCCTGTGAGTCCCTGATCTTGATCGTATACATTTGCGTGCATGAATAGTGTATGATTAAATCGGGGGCGTCACAAGTTGGTATTAGAGTCGACTGCCTGTAGGATTCCCCCTTCCACACTCCTTGGTCGAAGTCGAGTCTAGACATTGCAAATCTTTTTACTAACTTGGTTGTGCGGCTTACGGGCCCATGTCGCCATTGGGTGGTATTAGTGTGACGCCCCGAGACCGATGCTCTAGATGCCTTCCTTTTATTTTAGTTGTTGTTGTGTGGTTATTGTGTTTGTTGCATTATCATAATTATTGTTGCATATTTCATTCCTATATATGTTTATGCCATGATCATGTTGAGTGCTTTGTCATATCTTTGCTTCTTGCACCATGCTCATCTCACTTGTTATGTTGCTTTGTGCCCTTGTCATTTTTTGTTGCATTTGCATCATGATCATCATTGTAGTGTGCATATTTGTTGTGTGCTTGTTATCTTTGTGAAGTCCTTCTCCTCATCTTATTTGTTGTATCATCTTGCCCTTTCCATCTAAACCATCATCAGTGCAACACCCCATCTCTAGCTTCTTCCGTTCAATTCTCACCCATTTATTCAAGTGGCATTATTTCTGTTCCGTCTAATGTTCATTCTTTTACTATAAATTCTCAACCATGCCTTCAAGCTCTCTGCCGAATTTCAGCTCCTTTCAACTTGATTTGGTTGGGTTCCAAAATGGCTCAAGTTTGAATTTAATTCAAACTTGGATTATTTTTCTACCTCATAAAATTGCCAAGTCAATTTATTCAAATCCTGCACAAATTCTGGACTCCAGGCATATTCTCATATCTCTCTTAACCCTCTCCTTTATACCTGTGCTTTTCTGTCTTGTTTTCTGTCTAAAGAAAAGAGAAGAAGGGAAGCAGCAGTAGCAACTAAGTGTTGGGGAACGTAGTAATTTCAAAAAATTTCCTACGCACACGCAAGATCATGGTGATGAATAGCAACGAGAGGGGAGAGTGTTGTCCACGTACCCTCGTGAGACCAAGCGGAAGCGATCTGGCGTAGAGGAAGTAGTCGACGTTCTCCTCGCGATCCGACCGATCCGGCGCCGTTACTCCGGCGCCCGAAGTTCTTGACACACGACAGCTCGATGGCGTCCCTCATACTCCGATCCAGCCGAGTGTCGAGGAGAGTTTCACAAGACGACGGCGTGGGACGATCTTGATGTTTCACGGCGCGAGGCTTCGCCTAAGCTTGCGACGGTATGACCGAGGTGGAATATGGTGGAGGGCGCACCGCACACGGCTAAGGGCGATCCGTAGATCAACTTGTGTGTTCTAGGGTGCCCCCTGCCCCGTATATAAAGGAGGGAGGGGGAGGTGCGGCTTGCCCAGAGGAGGGCGCGGAGGAGTCCTACTCCCAGGAGTAGGACTCCCCCTTCCTAGTTGGAATAGGATTGGGGGAGGGGAAGAGGAAAGGGGCGCCGCCCCCTCCTTGTCCTATTCGGACTGGGGGGGGGGCGCCACCCCCTGGCCGGCCCTCCTCTTCTCCCTCGAGGCCCACTAAGGCCCATTTACCTCCCGGGGTTCCAGTAACCTCCGGTACTCAGTAAATTCCGTTTTCACGGAACCATTCGAACTCCAAATATAGGCTTCCAATATATCAATCTTTATGTCTCGACCATTTGAGACTCCTCGTCATGTCCGTGATCACATCAGGGACTCGAACTTCTTGGTACATCAAAATACATAAACTCATAATAACCGCCATCGAAACCTTAAGCGTGCGGACCCTACGGTTCGAGAACAATGTAGACATGACCTAGAACTATTCTCGGTCAATAACCAATAGCGGGACCTGGATGCCCATATTGGTTCCTACATATTCTCGAAGATCTTTGTCGGTCGGACCGCATAACAACATCGTTGTTCCCTTTGTCATCGGTATGTTACTTGCGAGATTCGATCGTCGGTATCAATACCTAGTTCAATCTCGTTTATCGCAAGTCTCTTTACTCGTTCCGTAATACATCATCTCACAACTAACTCATTAGTTGTAATGCTTGCAAGGCTTGATGATGTGCATTACCGAGAGGGCCCAGAGATACCTCTCAGACAATCGGAGTGACAAAACCTAATCTCGAAATCGTCAACCCAACATCGCCTTTGGAGACACACTGTAGTACTCCTTTATAATCACCCGATTCGTTGTGACGTTTGGTAGCACCAAAGTGTTCCTCCGGCAAGCGGAGTTGCATAATCTCATAGTTACAGGAACATGTATAAGTCATGGATAAAAGCGGTAGCAACATACTAAGCGATCGTGTGCTAATGCTAATGGAATGGGTCATGTCAATCAGATCATTCTACTAATGATGTGACCTTGTTAATCAAATAACAACTCTTTGTTCATGGTCAGGAAACATGACCATCTTTGATTAACAAGCTAGTCTAGTAGAGGCATACTAGTGACATATTGTTTTGTCTATGCATTCACACATGTATCATGTTTCCGGTTAATACAATTCTAGCATGAATGATAAACATTTATCATGAAATAAGGAAATAAATAATAACTTTATTATTGCCTCTAGGGCATATTTCCTTGATCTCCCACTTGCACTAGAGTCAATAATCTAGATTACATAGTAATGATTCTAACACCCATGGAGTCTTGGTGCTGATCATGTTTTGCTGCGTGGAAGAGGCTTAGTCAGCGGGTGCGCAACATTCAGATCCGTATGTATCTTGCAAATCTCTATGTCTCCCACGGACTAAGTCCGGATGGAATTGAAGCGTCTCTTGATGTGCTTGGTCCTCTTGTGAAACTTGGATTCCTTCGCTAAGGCAATTGCTCGATATTGTCACGAAGATTTTCATTGGACCCGATGCACTAGGTATGACACCTAGATCGGATATGAACTCCTTCATCCAGACTCCTTCTTTAGCTGCTTCGAAGCTGCTATGTACTCCGCTTCACATGTAGATCCCGCCACGACGCTTTGTTTAGAACTGCACCAACCGAGCTCCTCCGTTTAGTGTAAATCGTATCCGGTCTGCGATTTAGAATCGTCCGGATCGGTGTCAAAGCTTGCATCAACGTAACCGTTTCACGATGAGCTCTTCGTCACCTCCATATCGAGAAACATATCCTTAGTCCTTTTCGGTATTTGGGATGTTCTTGACCGCTGTCCGATGATCCACTCTGGATTACTTTGGTACCTCCTGCTAGGCTTATAGCAAGGCACACATCAGGTGGTACACAGCATTGCATACATGATAGAGCCTATGGCTGAAGCATAGGAACATCTTTCATTTCTCTCTATCTTCTGCAGTGGTCGGGCATTGAGTCTTACTCAACTTCACACCTTGTAACACAGGCAAGAACCCTTTCTTTGCTTGATCCATTTTGAACTTCTTCAAAATTTTGTCAAGGTATGTGCTTTGTGAAAGTCAATTAAGCGTCTTGATCTATCTCTATAGATCTTAATGCCCAATATGTAAGCAGCTTCACCGAGGTCTTTCATTGAAAAACTCTTATTCAAGTATCCCTTTATGCTATCCAGAAATTCTATATCATTTCCGATCAGTAATATGTCATCTACATATAATATCGTAAATGCTCTGAGCTCCCACTCACTTTCTTGTAAATCTGAGGCTTCTCCAAAAGTGCATACAAACCCAAATGCTTTGATCACACTATCAAAGCGTTTATTCCAACTCGAGATGCTTGCACCAGTCCATAAATGGATCATTGGAGCTTGCACTTTGTTAGCTCCTTTGGATCGATAAAACCTTCGGTTGCATCATATACAACTCTTCTTCCGTAAATCCATTCAGAATGCAGTCTTTACATCCATTTGCCAAATTTCATAATCATAAAATGCGGCAATTGCTAACATGATTCGGACGGACTTAAGCATCGCTTCTGGTGAGAAGGTCTCATCGTAGTCAATCCCTTGAACTTGTCGAAAACCCTTGCGACAAGTTGAGCTTTGTAAACGATAATATTACCGTCGGCGTCGGTCTTCTTCTTGAAGATCCACTTGTTTTCTATTGCTTGCCTACCCTCGGGCAAGTCAACCAAAGTCCATACTTTGTTTTCATACATGGATCCCATCTCAGATTTCATGGCCTCAAGCCATTTTGCGAATCTGGGCTCACCACCGCTTCTTCATAGTTCGAGGTTCATCATGATCTAGTAGCATGATTTCGAGCAGGACTACCGTACCACTCAGTGCGGATCTTACTCTGGTTGATCTACGAGGTTACGTAGTAACTTCGATCGAAGTTTCATGATCAACATCATCAACTTCCTCACTACTTGGTGTAGATGTCTCGTAAACCGGTTTCTGCGACGAACTACTTTCAAGTAAGGGAGAAGGTACTATTACCTCATCAAGTTCTACTTTCCTCCCACTCACTTCTTTCGAGAGAAACTCCTTCTCTAGAAAGGATCCATTCTTAGCAACGAATGTCTTGCCTTCGGATCTGTGATAGAAGGTGTACCCAACTGTCTCTTTTGGGTATCCTATGAAGACACATTTCTCGATTTGGGTTCGAGCTTATCGGGTTGAAGCTTTTTCACATAAGCATCGCATCCCCAAATTTTAAGAAACGACAACTTTGGTTTCTTGCCAAACCATAGTTCATAAGGTGTCGTCTCAGCGGATTTCGACGGTGTTCTATTCGATGTGAATCGGCCGTCTCTAGAGCATAACCCCAAAAGCGATAGCGGTAAATCTGTAAGAGACATCATAGATCGCACCATATCTAGTAAAGTGCGATTCTGACGTTCGGACACACCATTAAGCTGTGGTGTTCGGGTGGCGTGAGTTCTTGAAACTATTCCGTATTGTTTCAAATGTAGACCAAACTCGTAACTCAAATATTCACCTCCACGATCGGATCGTAGAAATTTAATTTTCTTATTACGATGATTTTCAACTTCACTCTGAAATTCTTTGAACTTTTCAAATGTTTCAGACTTATGTTTCATTAAGTAGATATACCCATATCGCTTAAGTCATCTGTGAAGGTGAGAAAATAACGATATCCGCCACGAGCCTCAACATTCATCGGACCACATACATATGTATGTATGATTTCCAACAAATCTGTTGCTCTCTCCATAGTACCGAGAAGCGGGTTCTAGTCATCTTGCCCATAAGGCACGGTTCATAAGTGCCAAGTGATTCATAATCAAGTGACTCCAAAAGTCCATCAAGATGGAGTTTCTTCATGCGCTTTACACCGATATGACCTAAGCGGCAAGTGCCACAAATAAGTTGCACTATCATTATCAACTCTGCATCTTTTGGTTTCAACATTATGAATATGTGTATCACTACTATCGAGATTCATCAAAAGCAGACCACTCCTCAAGGGTGCATGACCATAAAAGATATTACTCATATAAATAGAACAACCATTATTCTCTCGATTTAAATGAATAACCGTCTCGCATCAAACAAGATCCAGATATAATGTTCATGCTCAACGCAGCACCAAATAACAATTATTTAGGTCTAAAACTAATCCCGAAGGTAGATGTAGAGGTAGCGTGCCGACCGCGATCACATCGACTTTGGAACCATTTCCCACGCGCATCGTCACCTCGTCCTTTGCGGTGTTAAGCAATCCGTAGTCCTGCTTTGAGTTGCAAATATTAGCAATGTAACCAGTATCAAATACCAGTGCTCTGCGAGCTCTAGTAAGGTACACATCAATAACATGTATATCACATATACCTTTGTTCACCTTGCCATCCTTATTATCCGCCAAATACTTGGGGCAGTTCCGCTCCAAAGTGACCGATCGCTTGCGAGAGAAGCACTCGAGATCAGTGTTTAGGTCCAGACTTGGGTTTCTTCTCCTAAGCGACAACTTGCTTGCTGTTCTTCTTGAAGTTCCTTCTTCTTCCCTTTGCCTTTCTTCTTGAAACTAGTGGTCTTATTGACCATCAACACTTGATGCTCCTTCTTGATTTCTACCTCCGCAGCCTTTAGCATTGCGAAGAGCTCGAGCATAGTCTTTACTAACCCTTGCATATTATAGTTCATCACGAAGCCTTTGTAGCTTGGTGGCGTGATTGAAGAATTACATCAATGACACAATCATCTGGAAGATTAACTCCCAATTGTGTCAAGTGATTGTAGTACCCGGACATTACGAGTATGTGCTCACTAACAAAACTATTCTCCTCCATCTTGCAGCTATAGAACTTATTGGAGACTTCATATCTCTCAATCCGGGCATTACTGTTGGAATATCAACTTCAACTCTGGAACATCTCATATGCTCCATGACGTTCAAAACGTCGTTGAAGTCCCGGTTCTAAGCCGTAAAGCATGGCACATCGAACTATAGAGTAGTCATCAGCTTTGCTCGCCAGCGTTCTTACGTCGTCGATTGCATCAAGAAGAGTTCGGCACCTAGCGGTGCATCCGGGGCGTAACTCTTACGTGCAGCAATGAGGATGATCCTCGTTACGGACCCGATCCGTGTAATTGCTACCATCATCTTTCAACTTTGCTTTCTCAAGGAACGCATTAAAATTCAACGGAACAACAAAGACGAGCCATCTATCTACAATCAAACATAAACAAGCAAGATACTATCGGTACTAAGTTCATGATAAATTTAAGTTCAATTAATCATATTACTTAAGAACTCCCACTTAGAAAGACATCTCTCTAGTCATCTAAGTGATCACGTGATCCAAATCAACTAAACCATAACCGATCATCACGTGAAATGGAGTAGTTTTCAATGGTGAACATCTTATGTTGATCATATCTACTATATGATTCACGCCGACCTTTCGGTCTCCGTGTTCGAGGCCATATCTGCATATGCTAGGCTCGTCAAGTTTAACCCGAGTATTCTGCGTGTGCAAAACTGGCTTGCACCCGTTGTAGATGGACGTGAGCTTATCACACCCGATCATCACGTGGTGTGCAGGCACGACGAACTTTGGCAACGGTGCATACTGGGAGAACACTTCTTGATAATTTAGTGAGAGATCATCTTATAATGCTACCGTCAATCAAAGCAAGATAAGATGCATAAAGGATAAACATCACATGCAAATCAATATAAGTGATATGATATGGTCATCATCATCTTGTGCTTCATGATCTCCATCTTGCGGCACCACCATGATCACCATCGTCACCGTAGCGACACCTTGATCTTCATCGTAGCATCGTTGTCGTTTCGCCAATCTTATGCTTCTCGACTATCTCTACCGCTTAGTGATAAAGTAAAGCATTACGTAAGCGATTGCATTGCATACAATAAGCGACAACCATATGGCTCCAGCCGATTGTCGATAACCGGTTACAAAACATGATCATCTCATACAATAAAATATAGCATCACGTCTTGACCATATCACATCACAACATGCCTGCAAAAACAAGTTAGACGTCCTCTGCTTTGTTGTTGCAAATTTTACGTGGCTGCTACGGGCTTAAGCAAGAACCAATCTCACCCACGCATCAAAACCACAACGATATTTCGTCAAATAGACTCCGCTTTTAACCTTCTCAAGGACCGGGCGTAGCCACACTCAGTTCAACTAAAGTGAGAGAGACAGCACCCACCGGTCACCTTTAAGCAACGAGTGCTCGTGGCGGTGAAACCAGTCTCGCGTAAGCGTACGCGTAATGTCGGTCCAGGCCGCTTCATCTCACAATACCGCTGAACCAAAGTATGACATGTTGGTAGGTAGTATGACTTGTATCGCCCACAACTCACTTGTGTTCTACTCGTGCAAAACATCAAACCATAAAAACCTAGGCTCGGATGCCATTGTTGGGGAACGAGTAATTTCAAAAATTTCCTACGCACACGCAAGATCATGGTGATGAATAGCAACGAGAGGGAGAGTGTTGTCCACGTACCCTCGTGACTGAAGCGAAGCGATCACAACGTAGAGGAAGTAGTCGACGTTCTCCTCGCGATCCGACCGATCCGGCGCCGTTACTCCGGCGCCCGAGTTCTTGACACACGTACAGCTCGATGGCGTCCCTCGTACTCCGATCCAGCCGAGTGTCGAGGGAGAGTTTCGTCAAGACGACGGCGTGGTGACGATCTTGATGTTTCACGGTGCAGGCTTCGCCTAAGCTTCATGACAGTATGACCGAGGTGGAATATGGTGGAGGGGGCACCGACACGGCTAAGGAACGATCCGTAGATCAACTTGTGTGTTCTAGGGTGCCCCTGCCCCGTATATAAAGGAGGGAGGGGGAGGTGCGGCCGGCCTAGAGGAGGGCGGCTGAGGAGTCCTACTCCCACCGAGTAGGACTCCCCCTTCCTAGTTGGAATAGGATTGGGGAGGGGAAGAGGAAAGGCGCCGCCCCCTCCTGTCCTATTCGAACTGGGGGGGGCGCGGCCACCCCTGGCCGGCCCTCCTCTTCTCCCTCGAGGCCCACTAAGGCCCATTTACCTCCCGGGGTTCCAGTAACCTCCGGTACTCAGTAAATTCCGTTTTCACGGAACCATTCGAACTCCAAATATAGGCTTCCAATATATCAATCTTTATGTCTCGACCATTTTGAGACTCCTCGTCATGTCCGTGATCACATCGGGACTCGAACTTCTTGGTACATCAAAATACATAAACTCATAATAAGCATCATCGAAACCTTAAGCGTGCGGACCCTACGGTTCGAGAACAATGTAGACATGACCTAGAACTATTCTCGGTCAATAACCAATAGCGGGACCTGGATGCCCATATTGGTTCCTACATATTCTACGAAGATCTTTGTCGGTCGGACCGCATAACAACATCGTTGTTCCCTTTGTCATCGGTATGTTACTTGCCCGAGATTCGATCGTCGGTATCCAATACCTAGTTCAATCTCGTTACGGCAAGTCTCTTTACTCGTTCGTAATACATCATCTCACAACTAACTCATTAGTTGTAATGCTTGCAAGGCTTGATGATGTGCATTACCGAGAGGGCCCAGAGATACCTCTCCGACAATCGGAGTGACAAAACCTAATCTCGAAATCGCCAACCCAACATACGCCTTTGGAGACACTGTAGTACTCCTTTATAATCACCCGAGCACGTTGTGACGTTTGGTAGCACCAAAGTGTTCCTCCGCAAACGGAGTTGCATAATCTCATAGTTACTGAGGAACATGTATAAGTCATGGATAAAAGCAGTAGCAACATACTAAGCGATCGTGTGCTAATGCTAATGGAATGGGTCATGTCAATCAGATCATTCTACTAATGATGTGACCCGTTAATCAAATAACAACTCTTTGTTCATGGTCGGAAACATGACCATCTTTGATTAACAAGCTAGTCTAGTAGAGGCATACTAGTGACATATTGTTTTGTCTATGCATTCACACATGTATCATGTTTCCGGTTAATACAATTCTAGCATGAATGATAAACATTTATCATGAAATAAGGAAATAAATAATAACTTTATTATTGCCTCTAGGGCATATTTCCTTGATCTCCCACTTGCACTAGATTTAATAATCTAGATTACATAGTAATGATTCTAACACCCATGGAGTCTTGGTGCTGATCATGTTTTGCTCGTGGAAGAGGCTTAGTCAACGGGTCTGCAACATTCAGATCCGTATGTATCTTGCAAATCTCTATGTCTCCCACGGACTAAGTCCCGGATGGAATTGAAGCGTCTCTTGATGTGCTTGGTCCTCTTGTGAAACTTGGATTCCTTCGCTAAGGCAATTGCTCAAAGATTGTCACGAAGATTTTCATTGGACCCGATGCACTAGGTATGACACCTAGATCGGATATGAACTCCTTCATCCAGACTCCTTCATTAGCTGCTTCGAAGCTGCTATGTACTCCGCTTCACATGTAGATCCCTTCACGACGCTTTGTTTAGAACTGCACCAACCGACAGCTCCTCCGTTTAGTGTAAATACGATCTGGTCTGCGATTTAGAATAAATGGGATCGTTGTCAAAGCTTGCATCAACGTAACCGTTTCGATGAGCTCTTTGTCACCTCCATATCGAGAAACATATCCTTAGTCCTTTTCGGTATTTCGGGATGTTCTTGACCGCTGTCCGATGATCCACTCTGGATTACTTTGGTACCTCCCTGCTAGGCTTATAGCAAGGCACACATCAGTCTGGTACTGACATTGCATACATGATAGAGCCTATGGTGAAGCATAGGAACATCTTTCATTTTCTCTCTATCTTCTGCGTTGGTCGGGCATTGAGTCTTACTCAACTTCACACCTTGTAACACAGGCAAGAACCCTTTCTTTGCTTGATCCATTTTGAACTTCTTCAAAATTTTGTCAAGGTATGTGCTTTGTGAAAGTCCAATTAAGCGCCTTGATCTATCTCTATAGATCTTAATGCCCAATATGTAAGCAGCTTCACCGAGGTCTTTCATTGAAAAACTCTTATTCAAGTATCCCTTTATGCTATCCAGAAATTCTATATCATTTCCGATCAGTAATATGTCATCTACATATAATATCGTAAATGCTAGTGAGCTCCCACTCACTTTCTTGTAAATCTGAGCTTCTCCAAAAGTCTCAGACAAACCCAAATGCTTTGATCACACTATCAAAGCGTTTATTCCAACTCGAGATGCTTGCACCAGTCCATAAATGGATCGCTGGAGCTTGCACACCTTGTTAGCTCCTTTGGATCGATAAAACCTTTCGTTGCATCATATACAACTCTTCTTCCGTAAATCCATTCAGAATGCGTCTTTACATCCATTTGCCAAATTTCATAATCATAAAATGCGGCAATTGCTAACATGATTCGGACAGACTTAAGCATCGCTACGGGTGAGAAGGTCTCATCGTAGTCAATCCCTTGAACTTGTCGAAAACCCTTCGTGACAAGTCGAGCTTTGTAGACAGTAATATTACCGTCAGCGTCAGTCTTCTTCTTGAAGATCCACTTGTTTTCTATTGCTTGCCTACCCTCGGGCAAGTCAACCAAAGTCCACGCTGCTGCATCCGAGGGGTCTGGAGATCAAATCCCAGGCGCCCCTGTTATTTGCCCTGTTTCTTTTTCATCTTGTTTCTGTTATTTTCAGTCAGGTTCGCTCGAACTGTTATCCAGTTATCGTTTCTCTGCGATTTATCTCAAGTGGACTCCTGTTGCTACTGGTTAGACTGGCAGGTTTGCACATAGGCGACCAGGGATCAATTCCCCACGGGCGCAACTTTCTTTTCCATCAATTTTTGCCTTACCAGGTCAAGCTTGTTCATGTTGAATCAAGTCCAGTTTCCATCACAAACATCTTCTAGGCGGGCTGGTCAGCGCGCCAGTTTTCGTTAGAGAGGAACTGGGTTCAAGTCCCACCAGCCCCAATTTTTGCTCTGTTTCCTTTTATTTTTCTGCACACACACACTCAGCCGCTGGGCCAAATCTCCTCCTGGGCCGCTGCACTATGTTGCATTCGGCTCGCGTAGTATGTTTTTCCTTCTCTGTGGTTTTGGTATTTTCCAAGCGCATGCATAATTACATTACTACCATTGTTTTGCATTGCTCATATCTATATATGCATGCATCCAAACTAAACAAACTATATATGTAAAATGCTTAGAATTTTATTTAGTTTCACAACATGCTGTTTTCATCCATGTTCAAAATGTATAAAATGTTGTTTGCATATCATTTGCATGTTTGGCATGTTAAAATAGTTTATTTCATAACTAAATATCCGTAGCTCGGTTTTAATTGTTCTTTATATGTAAATGGGCTAGAAAAATGCATAGATTAACATGGTAGCATTACTTTGCATGTTTAACAACTCTAAAATTGTGTATAGGGAAGAACAATAGTAAATTCGAAATATGCACATTGGGATTTTCCGGATTTGTTGTTTCCGGCCTCATTTAAAATTGCCTAGATAGGTAGTTTTGTTATGCTTCACCTCTTGCATGTTAACAACATTGAACCTTGTCATGCATCATACTTGGTTGTGCATCATGTCATGTTTATGTGTTGTGTGTTTACCATGTTGTTTGCTTCTTTCCGGTTGTGCTCCTTCTCGTTAGTTCTGTTTCGCTATGCGATCGTGAGGATTCGTTCGCTCACGCTTGGTTCGTCTTCGTGGTTTCATCTTCTTCATGGACTCGTTTTTCTTCCTTGCGGGATTTCAGGCAAGATGACCGCTACCCCTGGATCTCACTACTATCATTGCTATGCTAGTTGCTTCGTTCTATCGCTTTCTGCGCTACCTATCCCTTGTTCTATCAAGCCTCCCAAATTGCCATGTCAGCCTCTAACCTTGTCACCCTTCCTAGCAAACCATTGCTTGGCTATGTTACCGCTTTGCTCAGCCCCTCTTATACCGTTGTTAGTTGCAGGTGAAGTTGAAGATTGCTCCATGGTGGACAGGATTATGTTGGGATATCACAATATCGCTTATATTATTAATGCATCTATATACTTGGTAAAGGGTGGAAGGCTCGGCCTTATGCCTGATGTTTTGTTCCACTCTAACCGCCCTAGTTTCCGTCATATCGGTATTATGTTCCCGGATTTTGCGTCCCTAACGCGGTTGGGTGATTTATGGGACCCCCTTGACAGTTCGCCTTGAATAAAACTCCTCCAGTAAAGGCCCAACCTTGGTTTTACCATTTGCCTCACCACCACGTACTTTTCCCTTGGGAGTAATTAACCCAAGGGTCATATTTATTTTAGCCCCCCAGGGCCAGTGCTTCTCGAAGTGCTGGTCCGAACCGAGCAGCCTGCGGGGCCCACTCGGGGAAACTCGAGGTCTGGTTTTACTCGTAAATTGACTTATCCGGTGTTGCCCTGAGAACGAGATTTGTGCAGCTCCTATCGGGATTGTCGGCGCATCGGGCGGCTTTGCTGGTCTTGTTTTACCATTGTCGAAATGTCTTGTAAACCGGGATTCCGAGATCGATCGGTCTTCCGGAGAAGGAATATCCTTCGTTGATCGCGAGAGCTTATCATGGGCTAAGTTGGGACACCCTGCAGGTATAAACTTTCGAGAGCCATGCCCGCGTTATGTGGCAGATGGGAATTTGTTAATGTCCGGTTGTAGATAACTTGACACCGATTGAATTAAAACGCATCAACCGTGTGTGTAGCCGTGATGGTCTCTTTTCGCGGAGTCCGGAAGTGAACACGGTTTTGGGTTATGTTTGACGTAAGTAGGAGTTCGGGATCACCTCTTGATCATTGCTAGCTTCACGACCGTTCCTTTTGCTTCTCTTCTCGCTCTCATTTGCATATGTTAGGCACCATATATGCTTAGTCATTCTTTGCAACCTCACCACTTTACCCCTTCCTTTCCCATTAAGCTTTGCTAGTCTTGATACCCATGGTAATGGGATTGCTGAGTCCTCGTGGCTCACATATTACTACAACAACAGTTGCAGGTACAGGTTATGCGATGATCATGACGCGAGAGCGATGTTTGCTTGTTTTGGAGTTCTTCTTCTGCTTCTTCTTCGATCAGGGGATAGGTTCCAGGTCGGCAGCCTGGGCTAGCATGGTGGATGTCGTTTGAGTTTCTGTTTGTGTTCATCCATAGTCGGATGTTGCTCTTATGTATTGTGATGTTGTATTCATGTGGCATTGTATGCCTTTTGTATGTATCCCCATCTATTATGTAATGTTGATGTAATGATATCCACCTTGCAAAAGCGTATCAATATGCGGTTCTATCCTTGGTGGGACCTTCGTGTCTCTTTAGGATAGTATCGCATATTGGGCGTGACAAGTTGGTATCAGAGCCTTGACCGACCATAGGAGTCCCCCTTGATTGATCGTGTAGGTTGGCCGTTGTCGAGTCTAGAAGAAAACTGTTTTCGGAGTCTAGTTATATCGGAGAGTAGGAATTCTTTTTACTCCTCAGCCTCTTCGTCGCTCTGGTGAGGAATCTTGACGTAGGTGTTTTGAATTTCTCCTCTCCCCTTCAAATTTTTCTTTAGGATCACGTGGTTAGTTTTCGTTCATTGTCCATCCTCTTTTGTCCGGCGCATTCCTCGTTCGGCGCATTCCTCGTCAAGCTGATTCGAACCTCTTTGTCTTTGGGAGATCAGTCCTCGGCTCTTTTCGATCGATGTTGTTTCCCTGTCCGAAGTTGTCCTTGTTTTTCCCACCCGCCCAACCTTTTTCTTCTCGGAGTCGGAGTCCGTAATCGAGTGTCCATTCCACTCGTGCGAAGTCTTTGCTTTCTTTCCTCAATGATTTCAACCGATGATTTCTCTTCAAGTTATTCGTCAGTTCTGCCTTCCAAGTTGCCTCTGTTTTCCCGCCCTCCCACCCTTTTCTTCCCGGAGTCTGAGTTTGTTTTGAGCATCAATGTCATTCGTGTGGAGCCTCTTCAGCCTTTGGTCAATTATTTCAACCGCTGAATTCTCATCTCGTTCGTCATTCTTCATCCCTTTCTTTTTCGGTGCACTCAATTCAAGTTTTTCGTTGTCGAACGTATTCTTTCCCTCAGCTCAGATATTTCCCTTTGCTCATTCACCTCTCGCCATTTTATCCTTCTGGAGTGTTCAAGACATCTCAGGAGATTCGTCCGTATTCCAATTAATTCGAGGTTGTCACCTCATTCAAATATTTCAATTGTTCCGGTGCATCGTCTATCTGTTCAACAATCCTTTTTCAACGGTGTTTTCTTTTAGTGGGCCCTAACCCACAGGTCTTTTCCCAGGTTCTTACCTGACTCTTCTAATTTCCCGGAGCTATTCTCAAATTCCTATTAAGTGTGACATAAGAATGGTTCCCATCAGTCACATGCCTTCTCCAAGATCTCGATCAAATTCTTTTCATTATTGGCTCAACCCCCTTCGATTTTCATTCTCCCGGCGTATCTTAGTAATTTCGGTGGTGTTTCTCGTCGTCATTCTCAACTTTGAAGATCGAGGAAAAGTTTCTCTAAATCTTGTCCGTTCTCTCGAAGTTTCGTGGTTCTAGCTTCATGTTATCCTCTCATATTATTCCGTTTGTCAGATATTCTTTCTTACCCATCCGGAGTAAGGAGTTGTTTTTTTTTTTCATTTCTTTTCACCGGAGGCCATCATTCCAGTTATCGTTCTCTATTTATCCCGGTGCTTCGTTCAAGTGTTCTTTAATCAGCTCATGATCTCTTTGTTCTTTTGCATCTAAATCCCCTCGAGCATATTGGTTCTTATGATTCTTCCCGGTGATTCATTCTCTTTCGTCATTAAATTTTTGAATTCTTACGGTGGTTCATTCAAGATTTTTTCCCCTTGAATATCACATATATTCATTCGTTCTTTTCAACCCTATCGGTGGTTCATGAAGACTTTCTCAAGTTTGGTGCTATATTCCCCTTAATCCTTTTCCGACAAGAATAAGTAGTATGCAAAATCTATTGCTTGTCATCAATTTAATTTGATGAAGGATAAGCATACAATAAATCTTATTCTTATTTCATCCAAGTGATTAATCCCTTCCTTCAGAGTTTGTTCTTGAGGAATAAATTCTAGTTCCAAGTGTTTTCATCTTTTCTTTTCCGAAGTTCAATTTTCTCGGCCATTTCGTCAGAACCTCCATCTAAATCATCGCAAGGCTCATCTTATTCTTTCTTCCTTCAATTTTATCTCGTCATTCTTTTGTTACCGGAGTTCTTCACGGTGGCTCGTCACGATTTAATTCTTTCTTCAAGAATTCATCAAGTTTCTTGTCGGCGGAGTTCAAGTATCTTCTCTTCTCGCATCTCGAAGTGCAATTAATTCTCCGTATTCTTTGGAGTGGAGCTTTGCATTTCTTCTTTCTTCTTAGCTGAAGGAAATATGCCCTAGAGGCAATAATAAAGTTATTATTTATTTCCTTATTTCATGATAAATGTTTATCATTCATGCTAGAATTGTATTAACCGGAAACATGATACATGTGTGAATGCATAGACAAAACAAGATGTCACTAGTATGCCTCTACTAGACTAGCTTGTTAATCAAAGATGGTTATGTTTCGACCATGAACAAAGGAGTTGTTATTTGATTAACGAGGTCACATCATTAGTAGAATGATCTGATTGACATGACCCATTCCCTTAGCTTAGCACACGATCGCTTAGTATGTTGCTATTGCTTTTATCCATGACTTATACATGTTCCTATAACTATGAGATTATGCAACTCCGTTTACGGAGGAACACTTTGGTGCTACCAAACGTCACAACGAATCGGGTGATTATAAAGGAGTACTACAGGTGTCTCCAAAGGCAGATGTTGGGTTGGCGTATTTCGAGATTAGGTTTTGTCACTCCGATAGTCGGAGAGGTATCTCTGGGCCCTCTCGGTAATGCACATCATGAAGCCTTGCAAGCACTACAACTAATGAGTTAGTTGTGAGATGATGTATTACGGAACGAGTAAAGAGACTTGCGGTAACGAGATTGAACTAGGTATTGGATACCGACGATCGAATCTCGGGCAAGTAACATACCGATGACAAAGGGAACAACGTATGTTGTTATGCGGTCTCGACCGACAAAGATCTTCGTAGAATATGTAGGAACCAATATGGGCATCCAGGTCCCGCTGTTGGTTATTGACCGTGAATGGTTCTAGGTCATGTCTACATTATTCTCGAACCGTAGGGTCCGACGCTTAAGGTTTTGATGATGGTTATTATGAGTTTATGTATTTTGATGTACCGAAGGAGTTCGAGTCCCGGATGTGATCACGGACATGACGAGGAGTCTCGGAATGGTCGAGACATAAAGATTGATATATTGGAAGCCTATGTTTGGAGTTCGAATGGTTCCGGCTAAAACGGAATTTGCAGAGTACCGGAGGTTACGGAACCCCGGGAGGTAAATGGGCCTCGATGGGCCTTAGTGGAAAGGAGAAGGGCAGCCCTAGGAGGCGCGCGCCCCCCCTTCCCTAGTCCTACTAGGACTAGGAGAAGGGGCCGCCCCCTCTCTCTCTCCCCCTCAGGAATCCTAGTCCAACTAGGATTGGGGGGAATCCTACTCCCGGAGGGAGTAGGACTCCTTGGCGCACCCTTTGGCCGCCGCCCCCCCCTGGCTCCTTTATATACGGGGCAGGGGGCACCTTGAACACAACAAGTTGATCGTGAGATCGTTCCTTAGCCGTGTGCGGTGCCCCCTCCACCATATTCCACCTCGGTTATACCGTCGCAAGCTTAGGCGAAGCCTGCGCCGTGAAACATCAAGATCGTCACCACGCCGTCGTCTCGACGGAACTCTCCCTCGACACTCGGCTGGATCGAGTCTGAGGGACGCCATCGAGCTGTACGTGTGTCAAGAACTCGGGGGCGTCGGAGTAACGGCGCCGGGATCGGTCGGATCGCGAGGAGAACGTACGACTACTTCCTCTACGTTGTGATCGCTTCCGCTTCGGGTCTACAAGGGTATGTGGACAACACTCTCCCCTCTCGTTGCTATACATCACCATGATCTTGCGTGTGCGTAGGAAAATTTTTGAAATTACTACGTTCCCCAACAGTGGCATCCGAGCCTAGGTTTTTTCTATGGTTTGATGTTTTGCACGAGTAGAACACAAGTGAGTTGTGGGCGATACAAGTCATACTACCTACCAGCATGTCATACTTTGGTTCAGCGGTATTGTGAGATGAAGCGGCCTGCACCGACATTACGCCAGACGCTTACGCGAGACTGGTTTCACCGCCACGAGCACTCGTTGCTTAAAGGTGGTGGTGGGTGTCTGTCTCTCTCACTTTAGTTGAACTGAAAGTGTGGCTACGCCCGGTCCTTGAGAAGGTTAAACGGAGTCTATTTGTGAAATATCGTTGTGGTTTTGATGCGAGGTGAGACTGGTTCTTGCTTAAGCCCGTAGCAGCCACGTAAAATTTGCAACAACAAAGTAGAGGACGCCTAACTTGTTTTTGCAGGGCATGTTGTGATGTGATATGGTCAAGACGTGATGCTATATTTTATTGTATGAGATGATCATGTTTTGTAACCGGTTATCGGCAATCGGCGGAGCCATATGGTTGTCGCTTTATTGTATGCAATGCAATCGCATACTGTAATGCTTTACTTTATCACTAAGCGGTAGCGATAGTCGAGTAGCATAAGTTTGGCGAGACGACAACGATGCTGCGATGGAGATCAAGGTGTCGCGCCGGTGGCGATGGTGATCATGGTGGTGCAACAAGATGGAGATCATGAAGCACAAGATGATGATGACCATATCATATCACTTATATTGATTTGCATGTGATGTTTATCCTTTATGCATCTTATCTTGCTTTGATTGACGGTAGCATTATAAGATGATCTCTCACTAAATTATCAAGAAGTGTTCTCCCGAGTATGCACCGTTGCCAAAGTTCGTCGTGCCCACACCACGTGATGATCGGGTGTGATAAGCTCACGTCCATCTACAACGGGTGCAAGCCAGTTTTTGCACACGCAGAATACTCGGGTTATACTTGACGAGCCTAGCATATGCAGATATGGCCTCGGAACACGGAGACCGAAAGGTTGAACGTGAATCATATAGAAGATATGATCAACATAAGATGTTCACCATTGAAAAACTACTCCATTTCACGTGATGATCGGTTATGGTTTAGTTGATTTGGATCACGTGATCACTTAGATGACTAGAGATGTTTTTCTAAGTGGGAGTTCTTAAGTAATATGATTAATTGAACTTAAATTTATCATGAACTTAGTACCGATAGTATCTTGCTTGTTTATGTTTGATTGTAGATAGATGGCTCGTCTTTGTTGTTCCGTTGAATTTTAATGCGTTCCTTGAGAAAGCAAAGTTGAAAGATGATGGTAGCAATTACACGGATCGGGTCCGTAATTTGAGGATCATCCTCATTGCTGCACGTAAGAGCTACGCCCTGGATGCACCGCTAGGTGACGAGCTTCTTCTTTGGAGCAACGCCAAATGTTATGAACGTCTGGCGAGCAAAGTGATGACTACTCTATAGTTCGATGTGCCATGCTTTACGGCTTAGAACCGGGACTTCAACGACGTTTTGAACGTCATGGAGCATATGAGATGTTCCAGAGTTGAAGTTAATATTCCAACAGAATGCCCGGATTGAGAGATATGAAGTCTCCAATAAGTTCTATAGCTGCAAGATGGAGGAGAACAGTTACATTAGTGAGCATATACTCGTAATGTGCGGGTACTACAATCACTTGACACAATTGGGAGTTAATCTTCCGGATGATTGTGTCATTGATGAATTCTCCAATCACGCCACCAAGCTACAAAGGCTTCGTGATGAACTATAATATGCAAGGGTTAGTAAAGACTATGCTCGAGCTCTTCGCAATGCTAAAGGCTGCGGAGGTAGAAATCAAGAAGGAGCATCAAGTGTTGATGGTCAATAAGACCACTAGTTTCAAGAAGAAAGGCAAAGGGAAGAAGAAGGGAATCTCAAAAAGAACAGCAAGCAAGTTGTCGCTCAGAGAAGAAACCCAAGTCTGGCCCTAAACTGAAGCCGAGTGTTTCTCCGCAAGCGACTGGTCACTAGAAGCGGAACTGCCCCAAGTATTTGGCGGATAAGAAGGATGGCAAGGTGAACAAAGGTATATGTGATATACATGTTATTGATGTGTACCTTACTAGAGCTCGTAGTAGCACTGGTATTTGATATTGGTTACATTGCTAATATTTGCAACTCAAGCAGGACTACTGATTGCTTAACTCGCAAAGGACGAGGTGACGATGCGCGTGGGAAATGGTTCCAAAGTCGATGTGATCGCGGTCGGCACGCTACCTCTACATCTACCTTCGGATTAGTTTTAGACCTAAATAATTGTTATTTGGTGCTGCGTTGAGCATGAACATTATATCTGGATCTTGTTTGATGCGAGACGGTTATTCATTTAAATCGAGAATAATGGTTGTTCTATTTATATGAGTAATATCTTTTATGGTCATGCACCCTTGAGGAGTGGTCTATTTCTTATGAATCTCGATAGTAGTGATACACATAATGTTGAAACCAAAAGATGCAGAGTTGATAATGATAGTGCAACTTATTTGTGGTAATCGCCGTTTAGGTCATATCGGTGTAAAGCGCATGAAGAAACTCCATCTCGATGGACTTTTGGAGTCACTTGATTATGAATCACTTGGCACTTGCGAACCGTGCCTCATGGGCAAGATGACTAGAACACCGTTCTCGGTACTATGGAGAGAGCAACAGATTTGTTGGAAATCATACATACAGATGTATGTGGTCCGATGAATATTGAGGCTCGTGGCGGATTTCGTTATTTTCTCACCTTCACAGATGACTTAAGCAGATATGGGTATATCTACTTAATGAAACATAAGTCTGAAACGTTTGAAAAGTTCAAAGAATTTCAGAGTGAAGTTGAAAATCATCGTAACAAGAAGATTAAGTTTCTACGATCTGATCGTGGAGGTGAATATTTGAGTTACGAGTTTGGTCTACATTTGAAACAATGCGGAATAGTTTCGCAACTCACGCCACCCGGAACACCACAGCATAATGGTGTGTCCGAACGTCGTAATCGCACTTTACTAGATATGGTGCGATCTATGATGTCTCTTACAGATTTACCGCTATCGTTTTGGGGTTATGCTCTAGAGACAGCCGCATTCACACTGAATAGAACACCGTCGAAATCCGTTGAGACGACACCTTATGAACTGTGGTTTAGCAAGAAACCAAAGTTGTCGTTTCTTAAAGTTTGGGGATGCGATGCTTATGTGAAAAAGCTTCAACCTGATAAGCTCGAACCCAAATCGGAGAAATGTGTCTTCATAGGATACCCAAAGGAGACAGTTGGGTACACCTTCTATCACAGATCCGAAGGCAAGACATTCGTTGTTAAGAATGGATCCTTTCTAGAGAAGGAGTTTCTCTCAAAGAAGTGAGTGGGAGGAAAGTGGAACTTGATGAGGTAATAGTACCTTCTCCCTTACTTGAAAGTAGTTAAATCGCAGAAACCAGTTTTCGAGACACCTACGCCAAGTAGTGAGGAAGTTGATGATGTTGATCATGAAACTTCAGATCAAGTTCCGCAGAACCTCGTAGATCAACCAGAGTAAGATCCGCACTGAGTGGTACGGCAATCCTGTTCGGAAGTCATGCTACTAGATCATGATGAACCCACGAACTATGAAGAAGCGATGGTGAGCCCAGATTCGCAAAATGGCTTGAGGCCATGAAATCTGAGATGGGATCCATGTATGAAAACAAAGTGTGGACTTTGGTTGACTTGCCCGAGGGTAGGCAAGCAATAGAAAACAAGTGGATCTTCAAGAAGAAGACCGACACGACGGTAATGTTATCGTTTATAAAGCTCGACTTGTCGCAAAAGGTTTTCGACAAGTTCAAGGGATTGACTACGATGAGACCTTCTCACCAGAAGCGATGCTTAAGTCCATCCGAATCATGTTAGCAATTGCCGATTTTATAATTATGAAATTTGGCAAATGGATGTAAAGACTGCATTCTGAATGGATTTACGGAAGAAGAGTTGTATATGATGCAACCGAAGGTTTTATCGATCCAAAGGAGCTAACAAAGTGTGCAAGCTCCAATGATCCATATATGGACTGGTGCAAGCATCTCGAGTTGGAATAAACGCTTTGATAGTGTGATCAAAGCATTTGGGTTTGTCTGAGACTTTTGGAGAAGCTTGTATTTACAAGAAAGTGAGTGGGAGCTCAGAGCATTTCGATCTTATATGTGGATGACATATTACTGATCGGAAATGATATAGAATTTCTGGATAGCATAAAGGGATACTTGAATAAGAGTTTTCAATGAAAGACCTCGGTGAAGCTGCTTACATATTGGGCATCAAGATCTATAGAGATAGATCAAGACGCTTAATTGGACTTTCACAAAGCACATACCTTGACAAAGTTTTGAAGAAGTTCAAAATGGATCAAGCAAAGAAAGGGTTCTTGCACGTGTTACAAGGTGTGAAGTTGAGTCGACTCAATGCCCCACCACCGCAGAAGATAGAGAGAGAATGAAAGATGTTCCTATGCTTCAGCCATAGGCTCTATCATGTATGCAATGCTGTGTACTGGACTGATGTGTGCCTTGCTATAAGCTTAGCAGGAGGTACCAAAGTAATCCAGAGTGGATCATCGACAGCGTCAAGAACATCCTGAAATACCGAAAAGGACTAAGGATATGTTTTCAGATATGGAGGTGACAAAGAGCTCATCGAACGGTTACGTTGATGCAAGCTTTGACACCGATCCCGACGATTCTAAATCGCAGACCGGATACGATTTACACTAAACGGAGGAGCTGTCGGTTGGTGCAGTTCTAAACAAAGCGTCAGAAGGGATCTACATGTGAAGCGGAATACATAGCAGCTTCGAAGCAGCTAATGAAGGAGTCGGATGAAGGAGTTCATATCCGATCTAGGTGTCATACCTAGTGCATCGGGTCCAATGAAAATCTTCGTGACAATATCGAGCAATAGCCTTAGCAAAGGAATCCAGATTTCACAAGAGGACCAAACACATCAAGAGACGCTTCAATTCCATCCGGACTTAGTCCGATGGAGACATAGAGATTTGCAAGATACATACGGATCTGAATGTTGCGAGACCGTTGACTAAGCCTCTTCCACGAGCAAAACATGATCAGCACCAAGACTCCATGGGTGTTAGAATCATTACTTGTGTAATCTAGATTATTGACTCTAGTGCAAGTGGGAGACTAAAGGAAATATGCCCTAGAGGCAATAATAAAGTTATTATTTATTTCCTTATTTCATGATAAATGTTTATCATTCATGCTAGAATTGTATTAACCGGAAACATGATACATGTGTGAATGCATAGACAAAACAAGATGTCACTAGTATGCCTCTACTAGACTAGCTTGTTAATCAAAGATGGTTATGTTTCCGACCATGAACAAAGGAGTTGTTATTTGATTAACGAGGTCACATCATTAGTAGAATGATCGATTGACATGACCCATTCCCTTAGCTTAGCACACGATCGCTTAGTATGTTGCTATTGCTTTTATCCATGACTTATACATGTTCCTATAACTATGAGATTATGCAACTCCGTTTACGGAGGAACACTTTGGTGCTACCAAACGTCACAACGTAATCGGGTGATTATAAAGGAGTACTACAGTGTCTCCAAAGGCGATGTTGGGTTGGCGATTTCGAGATTAGGTTTTGTCACTCCGATAGTCGGAGAGGTATCTCTGGGCCCTCTCGGTAATGCACATCATCAAGCCTTGCAAGCACTACAACTAATGAGTTAGTTGTGAGATGATGTATTACGGAACGAGTAAAGAGACTTGCGTAACGAGATTGAACTAGGTATTGATACCGACGATCGAATCTCGGGCAAGTAACATACCGATGACAAAGGAACAACGATGTTGTTATGCGGTCTCGACCGACAAAGATCTTCGAGAATATGTAGGAACCAATATGGGCATCCAGGTCCCGCTGTTGGTTATTGACCGTGAATGGTTCTAGGTCATGTCTACATTATTCTCGAACCGTAGGGTCCGCACGCTTAAGGTTTCGATGATGGTTATTATGAGTTTATGTATTTTGATGTACCGAAGGAGTTCGAGTCCGGATGTGATCACGGACATGACGAGGAGTCTCGGAATGGTCGAGACATAAAGATTGATATATTGAAGCCTATGTTTGGAGTTCGAATGGTTCCGGTAAAACGGAATTTACCGGAGTACCGGGAGGTTACCGGAACCCCCCGGGAGGTAAATGGGCCTCGATGGGCCTTAGTGGAAAGGAGAAGGGGCAGCCCTAGGAGGGCGCGCGCCTCCCCCCCCTTCCCTAGTCCTACTAGGACTAGGAGAAGGGCCGCCCCTCTCTCTTTTCCCTCCAGGAATCCTAGTCCAACTAGGATTGGGGGGGGGGGGAATCCTACTCCCAGAGGGAGTAGGACTCCCTTGGCGCACCCCTTTGGCCGCCGGCCCCCTCCCCCCTGGCTCCTTTATATACGGGGGCAGGGGGGCACCTTGGAACACAACAAGTTGATCGTGAGATCGTTCCTTAGCCGTGTGCGGTGCCCCCCTCCACCATATTCCACCTCGGTTATACCGTCAAGCTTAGGCGAAAGCCTCGCGCCGTGAAACATCAAGATCGCCACCACGCCGTCAGGTCTTGTGAACTCTCCCTCGACACTCGGCTGGATCGAGTACGAGGGACGCCATCGAGCTGTACGTGTGTCAAGAACTCGGGCGTCGGAGTAACGGCGCCGGATCGGTCGGATCGCGAGGAGAACGACGACTACTTCCTCTACGTTGTGATCGCTTCGCCGGGTCTACAAGGGTATGTGGACAACACTCTCCCCTCTCGTTGCTATACATCACCATGATCTTGCGTGTGCGTAGGAAAATTTTTGAAATTACTACGTTCCCCAACATTAGCTATTCTAACATTTGGTTGTGGTATAATTTCACCTCAAGTTTTGAGATATTTTTAATAAGTCCACAACAAGCTTATTCTTTCGTTGTTGATTTTCTCAACAACTCCATTCAATCCTTCCTTCTAAGTTCTTTTCATTCAATTCTTTCAATTCTTCCGAAGGCATTGCATTGTTCATCTCGTCAAGTGTCATCTCATTGGGTGAAGTTCATGTTCTAATCCTTCCATTTTCAGTCGGAGTGTTGCCGGAATTCTTTTATTCATTCATTTTCTATCTTATTCTAACTGGAGTGGTTTCAGAGTCTATCTTATTTCATGAGCATTTGATTGTCGTCATATTCGCCGTTCTTCTTTTCTACCCGAGTGCTCTCAACCTTGTTCATCTTCTCTCTTGCGTTCTTACTTCACCTCTTCCTCTTTCTCTTCCCTCTTGTTCCTAAGATCTCGGGATGAGATCTTCTGTTAGTGGAGGAGTGTTGTGACGCCCCGAGACCGATGCTCTAGATGCCTTCCTTTTATTTTAGTTGTTGCCGTGTGGTTATTGTGTTTGTTGCATTATCATAATTATTGTTGCATATTTCATTCCTATATATGTTTATGCCATGATCATGTTGAGTGCTTTGTCATATCTTTGCTTCTTGCACCATGCTCATCTCACTTGTTATGTTGCTTTGTGCCTTTGTCATTTTTTGTTGCATTTGCATCATGATCATCATTGTAGTGTGCATATTTGTTGTGTGCTTGTTATCTTTGTGAAGTCCTTCTCCTCATCTTATTTGTTGTATCATCTTGCCCTTTCCATCTAAACCATCATCAGTGCAACACCCCGTCTCTAGCTTCTTCCGTTCAATTCTCACCCATTTATTCAAGTGGCATTATTTCTGTTCCGTGTAGTGTTCATTCTTTTACTATAAATTCTCAACCATGCCTTCAAGCTCTCTGCCGAATTTCAGCTCCTTTCAACTTGATTTCGTTGGGTTCAGAAATGGCTCAATTTTGAATTTAATTCAAACTTGGATTATTTTTCTACCTCATAAAATTGCCAAGTCAAGTTATTCAAATCCTGCACAAATTCTGGACTCCAGGGACATTCTCATATCTCTCTTAACCCTCTCCTTTATACCTGTGCTTTTCTGTCTTGTTTTCTGTCTAAAGAAAAGAGAAGAAGGGAAGTAGCAGTAGCAATTGAGCAGCCCAGCAGAAGCAGCGCTGCTCCAGCCGAGCCCGGCCCAGCTCCAGCGCCCCCCGCAGCCTCGTTCCACTCTCTCGTGGTGAATCCACGCTGGACACCCGTCCAGGCCCCACCTGCAGCCTCTCCTTCCCCTGTTTTTCTTCCTCCTCCCGATCTCTTTTCTCTCACAGTAAAACCTCCAGGGCGCCCGCACATGGCCATCGTGGTTTCACCACGACACATCGACGCCTCCTGGCCCTCCTATAAATCCAGAGCCCCGTGCCCTAGGGTTTCCCTCTTCCCCTCTCGCCGCCACCACCTCTTTCCCTTCCTCTGTTTCTTCTTCTTCCTCAAGACATAGAGATCAGAGAGCACCATCGAGAGCTTCGCCATTGCCTGCGTGGACGGAGGCCACCACGGTCATCTCCGGCATGTCCATCTTCTTCCTCGACGTCGACTACATCCATTCAGACTTCTTCCCCGCCCTAGGTCGCCTCCACTACGTTGCCGTCGCCTTCGTCTTCCTCTTCGTTACGGACCCGAAGCCCCGCCAATCAACGCGTCCTCGCATTCGCTGCACCACATCTCCGGCATCCTCATCTTGTCCTACGGGACCTAGGTGAGCAGCCATTCCCCCCAGCCCCTCTCCGGTTCGATTTTGTCATTGTGGTTGCCGATCCCGTCGCGTCAGAGGCCATGTCCGGCATGGACGATCATGGCAGCGAGCCCAAGCTCGTGTTCTAGCTCCTGCCCACTTCACCTATTGCATGCACCCTCACACGCACTCCATCATGCTGCACACGCTCATCCACTCAGCCGCCACCCCTCTGTTTTGCCTCGCCGTGCCCGGCTTCGCCCCTGCATCGCCGTGCTTCACCGTGGCCTGAGACGAGCTTCTTCTCAAGGCTCACGCTGTGGACTCCTCCCACAGCCCTCCGCACACATGCACACCTCCTTAGCCTTTTCCGCACGTCCGCCGCTGCCTCTCAAGCCCCACCGTCGCCACAGCTGCCCTCGCCGGCGCCGTCGTCGCAGCCGTCGTCTTCTCTGTCTAAACAGAGAAGCTCGACCCTGGATTATCTCTTAGAAAGCCGCGCCCTATCCTATCAACAGCAGCCGCGGCAGCGCAGTGGTTTGCACCACACTGCTACATCCGAGGGGTCTGGAGATCAAATCCCAGGCGCCCCTGTTATTTGCCCTGTTTCTTTTTGATCTTGTTTCTGTTATTTTCGGTCAGGTTCGCTCGAAATGTTATCCAGTTATCGTTTCTCTGCGATTTATCTCAAGTGGACTCCTGTTGCTACTGGTTAGACTGGCAGGTTTGCACATAGGCGACCAGGGATCAATTCCCCACGGGCGCAACTTTCTTTTCCATCAATTTTTGCCTTACCAGGTCAAGCTTGTTCATGTTGAATCAAGTCCAGTTTCCATCACAAACATCTTCTAGGCAGGCTGGTCAGCGCGCCAGTTTTCGTCAGAGAGGAACTGGGTGCGAGTCCCAGCAGCCCCAATTTTTGCTCTATTTACTTTTATTTTTCTGCACACACACACTCAGCCGCTGGGCCAAATCTCCTCCTGGGCCGCTGCACTGTGTTGCATTCGACTCGCGTAGTATGTTTTTCCTTCTCTGTGGTTTTACTATTTTCCAAGCGCATGCATAATTACATTACTGCCATTGTTTTGCATTGCTCATATCTATATATGCATGCATCCAAACTAAACAAACTATATATGTAAAATCCTTAGAATTTTATCTAGTTTCACAACATGCTGTTTTCATCCATGTTCAAAATGAATAAAATGTTGTTTGCATATCATTTGCATGTTTGGCATGTTAAAATAGTTTATTTCATAACTAAATATCCGTAGCTCGGTTTTAATTGTTCTTTATATGTAAATGGGCTAGAAAAATGCATAGATTAACATGGTAGCATTACTTTGCATGTTTAACAACTCTAAAATTGTGTATAGGGAAGAACAATAGTAAATTCGAAATATGCACATGGGGATTTTCCGGATTTGTTGTTTCCGGCCTCATTTAAAATTGCCTAGATAGGTAGTTTTGTTATGCTTCACCTCTTGCATGTTAACAACATTGAACCTTGTCATGCATCATACTTGGTTGTGCATCATGTCATGTTTATGTATTGTGTGTTTACCATGTTGTTTGCTTCTTTCCGGTTGTGCTCCTTCTCGTTAGTTCCTGTTTCGTTGCGATCGTGAGGATTCGTTCGTCTACGCTTGGTTCGTCTTCGTGGTTTCATCTTCTTCATGGACTCGTTTTTCTTCCTTGCGGGATTTCAGGCAAGATGACCGCTACCCTGGATCTCACTACTATCATTGCTATGCTAGTTGCTTCGTTCTATCGCTTTGCTGCGCTACCTATCCCTTGTTCTATCAAGCCTCCCGAATTGCCATGTCAGCCTCTAACCTTGTCACCCTTCCTAGCAAACCATTGCTTGGCTATGTTACCGCTTTGCTCAGCCCCTCTTATACCGTTGTTAGTTGCAGGTGAAGTTGAAGATTGCTCCATGGTGGACAGGATTATGTTGGGATATCACAATATCGCTTATATTATTAATGCATCTATATACTTGGTAAAGGGTGGAAGGCTCGGCCTTATGCCTGATGTTTTGTTCCACTCTAACCGCCCTACTTTCCGTCATATCGGTATTATGTTCCCGGATTTTGCGTCCCTAACGCGGTTGGGTGATTTATGGGACCCCCTTGACAGTTCGCCTTGAATAAAACTCCTCCAGTAAAGGCCCAACCTTGGTTTTACCATTTGCCTCACCACCACGTACTTTTCCCTTGGGAGTAATTAACCCAAGGGTCATCTTTATTTTAGCCCCCCCGGGCCAGTGCTTCTCTAAGTGCTGGTCCGAACCGAGCAGCCTGCGGGGCCGACTCGGGGAAGCTCGAGGTCTGGTTTTACTCGTAAATTGACTTATCCGGTGTTGCCCTGAGAACGAGATTTGTGCAGCTCCTATCGGGATTGTCGGCGCATCGGGCGGCTTTGCTGGTCTTGTTTTTACCATTGTCGAAATGTCTTGTAAACCGGGATTCCGAGACTGATCGGGTCTTCCTGGGAGAAGGAATATCCTTCGTTGATCACGAGAGCTTATCATGGGCTAAGTTGGGACACCCCTGCAGGTTATAAACTTTCAAGAGCCGGGCCCGCGGTTATATGGCAGATGGGAATTTGTTAATGTCCGGTTGTAGATAACTTGACACCTGATTCGAATTAAAACGCATCAACCGCGTGTGTAGCCGTGATGGTCTCTTTTCAGCGGAGTCCGGGAAGTGAACACGGTTTTGGGTTATGTTTGACGTAAGTAGGAGTTCAGGATCACCTCTTGATCATTGCTAGCTTCACGACCGTTCCTTTTGCTTCTCTTCTAGCTCTCATTTGCGTATGTTAGGCACCATATATGCTTAGTCGCTGCTGCAACCTCACCACTTTACCCCTTCCTTTCCCATTAAGCTTTGCTAGTCTTGATACCCATGGTAATGGGATTGCTAAGTCCTCATGGCTCACAGATTACTACAACAACAGTTGCAGGTACAGGTTATGCGATGATCATGACACAAGAGTGATGTTTGCTTGTTTCGGAGTTCTTCTTCTGCTTCTTCTTCGATCAGGGGATAGGTTCCAGGTCGGCAGCCTGGGCTAGCAGGGTGGATGTCGTTTGAGTTTTTGTTTGTGTTCATCCGTAGTCGAATGTTGCTCTTATGTATTGTGATGTTGTATTCATGTGGCATTGTATGCCTTTTGTATGTATCCCCATCTATTATGTAATGTTGATGTAATGATATCCACCTTGCAAAAGCGTATCAATATGCGGTTCTATCCTTGGTGGGACCTTCGTGTCTCTTTAGGATAGTATCGCATATTGGGCGTGACAATTAGGATCTTTTAGTCCTCCTCTATACTCTGGGACTCTGATCTCTCTTCTATTCGGGTTAAATGATTTTGCTAACTCTAACTCTAGGTTCTCGTAACTATTTCTCCCAGAGAGCCCTCATTCCGGAAGATCACCTGCTTCATCAGAAGATTCTGAGGATATCCCTCGATAATTTTCCGAGACCCTTGTGCTCATCGCCTTTGTAATTCACTGGCACCGATATATCCCTATGGATATCTGCATGCACTTGTCATTCTCATGATCATTTCTCGCCGCTCTTGTTGTTACAAGATGCCTCGAACTATTCTCCATTATCCCGAGAATCCATTTTGTTTACTGTCTTGCAGTTTTATTTCGCATGAAAACCCTTATGGTTTTTTTCTCACATTTATCGAGGATCTGTTCTTATCAATTGTTCATGTGTCTCACAAAATTCTTCGGAATACTTTTCGATCTGTCAAAAATTCTTTGCAGCCTGTTATTCTTGAAATTCTTGCCTGCTTGCATTATGGTTAATTCCATATGACTAGTAGTCCTCGATAACATCCCTTGCCTTAGTCATTTTGAGCATATTGATTCAATATGTGCATACGTACACAGTCATCAGGTTATCCTTTTTAAAATTATATTTCCGACTCAGACGTCATTCCGTACATGAGTTGGTTCTCGGCAATTCAAACCTTTATTGATTGTCCAACTAAGTGTTTTCAACTTATCCATCCTTGATCAGAGCGTCTTCTTCTGATACTTCATTTTGGAAACTGTCGCGGATATACCCCGCGGTATGACCCGGCCGGAGTCGTAAACCGGCCGGGACTTGGTAAACCGGCGGATGGTAAACCGGCAGACAATTAAGGCAGATGGCTAAGACAGACGGTAAACCGGCAAGTGTTAAACCGGCAGAGTTAAGACAGATGGTAGCACCGACAGGTGTTAAGTCAATCATAACCCGGCAGACATTGTTAAACCGGCAGACATTGTTAAACTGGCAGACATTGTTAAACCGGCAGATGTTGTTAAACCGGCAGATGTTGTTAAACTGGCAGACAATGTTAAACCGACAGACGTTAAGAAGCCCAGGAAAGGAAGTCAAAATAGTTTAAGTTAAAGTCCAAGTTGGACTCCACATGTAACCCGCCCCTTCAACTTATATAAGGAGGGGCAGGGCTCCCCAAAGGGGGACAGGCAAGAAACAATCCCTAGGGCTAAACACAACTAGAGGAGAGCCGGTTCACGACGACTCCCTCGTGATGATAATGAGATCTAGCCACAAACAGCATGTAAGGTTTTTACCGGATGATGTTTCCCGGGGCCCGAAGCTGTCTAAAACCCTTGTCTTGTGTTGCGTTTCTCGATTCCGCTCAACCCCTCTAAAGCTACCACATAGATGCGTTGGCCTCGCGACTAAGTCCTCACACTAAGGACATCTGACGTGTTATTTCCATGATAGTTGGCGCCCACCGTGGGGCCTGCGCACGATGGTGATGAGTTCTTGGAGGGATCTTTTCTCAGGGATCGAGAAGTTCATAATTTACCGGATAAAGAGAAATCGGTTTAGAAGGATTTGCATCAATTTCAAGTCCATCAGCCCAGAGTTCAAGATCTGTGAGACTTAAGTTCTAAGGAATTAGGGGTGCGGCTGTGCGCTACCTTAAACCGCCGAGATTAACATGAAAGAAGTGACAAGTCGCCAATATCATCTTCTTCTATGACCTATTTTGCCCTTGGCGTGTCAAGTTTCCATCAAGAACTCGCCAAAGCCGGCCGCCGTTTTGCTTTGGTCCGTGCGCCACGGCTGTCTGTATCTTTTTAAATCGAAGATCAATTTCAACTACAAGCTGCTTACATCGGTTCAAAGTACTAGTACTCGTCACGTCAAGCTACAGTATTTATTACCAACTGCTATGTGCACGGATAAGGCAACAAACAGCGGCCGAATCCTGCAGAAGGGAGATCCACGTAGCAAACCAGACTAGCAGAGAATATCAAATGCGACCCGGGACCGGATTAGAATATATACTCGGTTCCTGCTATGGAGTCGCCCTCGCAAACCACCCCGCCTTGGAGCTGACTGTGGACGCTGACCCGGATCTCCGCCACCTGTGTGTTTTGGCCCGTCGCGATCGAGCCACCACGGCCTCCGTCGCCTCGGTCCCGTTCCTCCTAGACCGCCCCGGAGCCGCCGCTAGCCTTCGGCCTCTCCTCGCTGGACCGCCTCAATGATCCTTCATCGTCAAGTCGCCACTTGCCGCCATCGGCTGAGCAGTCTACATCCGCACCCACATCAAATCGGCCTGGTCCTCATCTCCGCCGCCCGCGGAATCATCGAGTCGCCGCCTTGCCGAGCAGCCGTCACAACCGTGTTGCGCCGCCCCGGCTAAAATAGTCTTGACCCGGCTGGGCCGTGCCTTAAGTCGCTCCGCTGCCTCTGGGTCAAACCGACCCGGCGCTGCTTCCACTCGCCGTGGCCATCAAGCCGCCGGTGCCGTCAAGCCACTGCCATGTACAAGCACGACTCGGAGGAGGACTGCGGGCTCTTTCCGCCACCAAGCACCCAAGTCAAGCTACTTTGTGTCGGCCGTGCCCCGGCCTCCGGCCCTCGCCGTCGGTTCATGCCACGGCCAGTCGCCGTTGAATCACCGGCCCCTATCCGTCCGGATCACCCCCGGCCACGCCGCTTCATCGCCGTCTCCGCCAAACTTGCCCCGCGCTTCCACGGCCACCTGCGCCCGTGACTTCACCACCTCCTCTGCAGCACGGCCGGCCGGCCACCATCGAGTCTCCTATGCCCCGGGCCGCGCTCCGAGTCGCTTCCAATGGCCTGCCTTGGCCGCGATCCGCCCCGGCGTTTGCCTCGCGCCGGCTCCGCCTCGAACCGTGATTGACCCGCTGACGTATCTTTGAGCTGTGGTTTATCTTGCCACGGCCTCGTTCCAACATCAAGTGCGCCACAAGTCACCTCCTTGACCGCGGCCGTGTCGGGCCAGCCTCACCCTCAAGCCGCCGAGCTGCCGTAACCCACCGAGAAGAACCGATGTGCCAAGTAGCCTCCGGGGCCTGGTTGTCCGCCTCCGTTGCTGATCTCCGCGGGTGTGGCCTCAAGCAGCCCACCGCCGCACCTAGAGTCACCTTTACCGGCGGGCCAAGCAGCCACTGCGGCCTTCCTCACCTCACCTCACCGGTCCACTTATGCTGGCTGCAGCCGCGCCACAAACCGCTCTGCCTCGTGGTTTCCACTCCGCCGAGGCACCGCACCAGCCTTGACCCATCTTAAAACGACCATACTTACAAACCGCCCTCATCGGCAGGCTTAAGTCGCCCCGTCAAATCGCCCTGGCGTCACCATTGCGGCCAGGATGATGTCCGGGTTACCAGCACCAAACCGGTCGGTCTCCGCAGCAAACCGCCATCGTCTCACTGGGCGCCCGTCCGCGCGACTGTCTTTACCTCTGTCTCACCGGTGCGACGAGCCACCGCGGGCCTGTGTCAACCTGCCATGACCTGCCGCCCTTACCGCGGCAGCTCCACCTTGAACCGTCGCGCCGCTTCAGAGCCGCGCCGCCTCGAGCGCCTGTACACTTGAAGCGCCGAGCCTTTCCGTTCGACGCCGCTGCACACCTGTGGTTCTCAGTCGCTGCCGAGTTGCTACCTCAACCCCGCCAAGTTTCTGAACCGCCGCCGGGACAAGCCCCTGCTTTAAGCCGTCTCGTCAGACGCCGCACCTGTAGCCGGTTGACCCGCCGCCACATCCGGGCTTTGCCTCGTGCGCCTGCAGTTCGTTGGACTGCCCAAGTTTGCTGTTCCGGCCCGCTCATTGCTTCGCCTCGTTGGAGGGCTGAGGGAAACCAGCCCATGACCCGGAAAGTGCTGCGGGCGGTTTACTACAAGAAGCTCATGCTAAAAGAAGAGGAGGGTTAAACTGGATATGTGTTTGACTTCTACATGAAGTTGCGCAAGCAAAACCAAACAGAAATGAACATGGGAGAAATACGTTGTCGGTTTACATCAACCGGCCAGATGGATCTATCACGCGTCGGGTTACACAAAAAAGTTATCAGGTGATATCTGTCCTAGTTCTCTCATGCAAACATATTTGATCCATCTGAGCATGATTACTCGCCCTGTATTATTTCTATATGTGCAGATTAAGTTACCTGCTACACAGGTGAAATTATACAGCACCATGACGTCCGATGGCCGTGCGCAAGATGCCGCCCTTATGGCCCACTCTATATCAGCTTGTTGGGATCACGCCTGATTGTTGCTCAATGGATGTGCGCAAGACGCCGACCCTGTGGAAGCTACTCTGACTCCCCCGAGATTGATCTCAGTTTTGTTGAAGTAATCATTAAGCTCCATGGCGGATAATTTCCGACCTGACACATCAGGTGATATCCATCTAGAATATATTTTATTGGCACATATTATTTTTGTCAAAGAGCAGTTTATCTTTGCCTTGGTCTGCAATATTGTATGCAGGACAATTATTCACTACAATAATAAGGATCATGGAGACATGGCTCGTGCCACTATTATGATGCGCTATCATCTGGTCCAAAACCTACATAGGTGCATGCCGCCGCTTCTTCGGCCCAATTTATATCAACACGACGTGGCTGAATCGCCTGTACGATTTACCGCGTTCGCGATTGACTTGCCCGTCCGCGCTGGCTTACAACGCCGTGGCTGGGTCATCTGTCTGAGCCACCTCTGATGCTGCGGTTGTTTTTCCATCCCTCTCTCACGGCCTGGTCCAAATCAACACACCGGGCCGCACCTTTTTGCATGAACTGTTTATTGAGTATGAGCAAGTCACTGCTTGGGTAGCCGGTTTTCTTCCAACAAATTGGAGACAAATTATCATCAGCCGCTGTCTGCGCTGGATGGATCAATGGACATGCGCACAAATCGTTGCCACTACAGTTAAGTTAAATTTCAAACAGCCAGTTGGAAGGAACCATTGGCCGAGTTGCTGACACGGCTCATACGGGATCATTTATAACCCGCCGCAGTCACCTCAACCTTCTGTGGGTTCACATCATGCTATCAACACCAATGATATACAAGTTATGCCGATTTATATGACGGTCAAATATGGACAATCTCAAGCCAACTCTTCGAGTCACCTTGAGACTTGGGGGCTACGATGATATGACGCAACACGTCTTGCCAGTTTCAACAAATTTAAAAACCCCAGGACAATGGAGGGAAAGATAACCCGGTCCCGGAGGCTACTGTTATTTGAAGGCTGTCAGAAAATTTCCGGCTTAGAAAGTATATGACAATTACAAAATCCCGGCTCAATGAAGAAGTTCCGGGTTATCAAAAAAGATTCTGGTTTAAAATCCGGCTCAAGGGAAGCCAGTCTCACTGAAGCTCTCAAATCTGGTTTAAGAATTTCCGGTTCAAAAAGGAATTAACTTCTCGCAAGTTCAAGTTTAAAGGCTGTCAGAAAATTTCCGGCTGAAAATGAATATTCCGGTTTAAAATCCAGTTCAAGGGAAAGATGTCTCCCACAAAGCTTTGAAGCTCTCAATATCTGGTTTAACGTCCGACTCAAGAAGGATTTATCTCTTGCAAAAAGTTAAAGGGTGCTAAAGAGGACCTGCTGCCATGATGCGCGGTTAAAACATGGGTATCATGCCTTATTGGCTTATCATGTTATTGATCACTTGGGGGCTTAGTCATGTCTGAACCATAGTCACACCTCTTGATCGGCGCAATGCCACAATATCACTTGGGGGCTTGGTCGCGTCCGAACCAATGCAACACCTTTTGATAGGCGAAAGCCACCAGATCACTTGGGGACATGGTCAAGTCTGAACCCGATCCACGCCTTGATCGGCCTAAGGCCCAGAATCACTTGGGGCTTGGTGAACCAACCATTGCCATGCCTTTTGATCGGCATAAATGCCACGGTTTCATTTGGGGACCTGGCTGACTTGAACCATTGCCACACCTATTGGTGGCTTGGTCCTGTCTGACCATGGTAACACCATCTGATCAGCTCAATAAAGCATTTTTCTTGCAAACGGTTTTATCATTGCCTTTTGCTTCAGTCTTTTTCTTAAATGACTATTATTTTTGTTGCGTTTTTTTAAAAACCGACATTGTTAATCTGGTTCGACTGTCAATTACAAATTGGCGGAACACGGTCAAATCTTAATCCGGAGACTATCTGCCTGGTTTGATTTTATCTTACCATCTTATTATGGAGTAAACCGGTGTTCATTAACCCGACTTGACTTTCAATTACAAGTCGTCAGTACATGATCAAATCATAATCCAGAGACTATCCGCCCGGTCTGGTTTGACTACGAGTCGCCAGTATTATATATGGTTAAACCGGTGTTTATCACAACCCGGTACGGTTTTATCATAAACCGTCACAGTATGAAAGGAGTTATCATTACTCAAGATTGGGGTTATCACCCTTACTACAAAAAGTTGGTAAACCAATGATGTGATTAAATGTCATAGGTATGATATATTTCATATTTGATTATTCTTAAGTGCAGCCTTGGTTATAAACCTAGGTTATATGTTGGGCATTATGACCCGTCCGGCGGTAAACCGCCAGGACACTTTAAACTTGTTGTATGCAGAGACAGGTTGAATAAAGCATGATGATAAATTATCCGGTGTTTATTAAACCGGCCTGGCTTTAAGACGATAAGTTGCCAGTATATGATGAGAAACTATCCGGTGTTTGTTAACCCGGCCTGGCTTTGGACTATAAGTCGCCAGTACATATTTGGATTGCGCCATTGGAATCATGCGCTTATAAATCATTGGGTTATATTATTCAAATAGCCAAACTTGGCTGAATTTTCATTATGATATTGAATGAATAAGGTTTTTCATACCAGATTATATTATCTTGAATAGCCAACATGGTTAGATTTTTATTATGGTTATTAATAACCGGTACTATTGAGGTTTTCAAAGTCGCTCTAGCGCAATGGCTATTATTTTACCAAAGGATATGATTTATTCTACAATGGAAGGAACAGTCCCGAGTCGCTGCAGGCTTACGACCCGGTACTTGGGGGCTACATTATTTAAATTGAGATTGTATCAAATATGCAAGTTTCATGTCGCTGCGAGCATGCACCATGACACTTGGGGGCTAATGCAAAGTCATTTTTTGCTCATCCTATTGAAGACCCGACTCATCATATCATAGTGAGCCAGCCCTTGGGGGCTACCAATTGCTCCTGTCAACAATTCAAGGTACACAAATTTTCATCTATTATTGAAGGATCCACTGCTCAGTTGGTAAAGCACAAAGCTCTCAACCTTGTGGACGTGGGTTCACGCCCCATGATGGGAGTTACATAATATAATGTTATTCTCAATGAAGTATATATAAAGTCCCAACTCAATATTATCTTATTGAGCCGGCCCTTGGGGGCTACATGTTGCTATTACATTCTACATGATCATATTTTCAAAAGTCCCTGCTCATTATTTGCATAATGACCCGGCCCTTGGGGGCTACACTGGTTGAAGTTTTTATGACAACCTGACACTTGCGGGCTACATATGTGGAATACTCAATTCTGACTAGTGATTGAGATGAACAAACTGGATTTCTTCAAGATTGTGTTATTTATATTGAAGCAAGTCTTAAACTGTTGCTATGCTACCTTCTTAAGACTTGGGGGCTACAAGTGATAGGCATATAAGAGGTATATTTTCAAGCTGGATGTTAACTACAAGTATGACCTGGTGCTATCAATATTTATAAACCGGTGATCTTGGCAATGATAAACCGACAAGTTCTACGTCCTTAAACCGGCTGAAGATCATATGAGTATTTCAAGGACCAATATTGTTTTTAAGCATTGGGAGCTGAATCAAAGGAGTTATTCTTCACAATATATTTTCTATGAGAAACCAGTGTCAGCAAGTTGATTATGAAGCTGGCCTATTAAACCGGATTTTCTAGAAGAAGGGAGTGACAAGGACTTAAGGATGTTCAGGATCAGTTTAACATGGATAAATCCAAATTAAACTGGGGGCTAATGTCGGGGATATACCCCGTGGTATGACCCGGCCGGAGTCGTAAACCGGCAGACAATTAAGGCAGATGGCTAAGACAGACGGTAAACCGGCAAGTGTTAAACCGGCAAAGTTAAGACAGATGGTAGCACCGACAGGTGTTAAGTCAATCATAACCCGGCAGACATTGTTAAACCGGCAGACATTGTTAAACTGGCAGACATTGTTAAACCGGCAGACATTGTTAAACCGGCAGATGTTGTTAAACCGGCAGATGTTGTTAAACCGGCAGACAATGTTAAACCGGCAGACAATGTTAAACCGGCAGACGTTAAGAAGCCCAAGAAAGGAAGTCAAAATAGTTTAAGTTAAAGTCCGAGTTGGACTCCACATGTAACCCGCCCCTTCAACTTATATAAGGAGGGGCAGGGCTCCCCAAAGGGGGACAGGCAAGAAACAATCCCTAGGGCTAGACACAACTAGAGGAGGGCCGGTTCACGACGACTCCCTCGTGATGATAATGAGATCTAGCCTCTAACAGCATGTAGGGTTTTTACCGGATGATGTTTCCCAGGGCCCGAAGCTGTCTAAAACCCTTGTCTTGTGTTGCGTTTCTCGATTCCGCTCAACCCCTCTCAAGCTACCACATAGATGCGTTGGCCTCGCGACTAAGTCCTCACACTAAGGACATCTGACGTGTTATTTCCACGACAGAAACCATAATTTCTTTCTATTTAAGCATCAGACTAATCAGGTGATTCTTGAATTTGATGCCTCTGCATTCTTTCTTCCTCTGAGCGAGTACCGATACTCACATCAGCTCCGTCGTGGATCGCCCGATCCATTGTTGGATTGTTATCCGACAGTGTCCTTCATATTCAATCACCTTGTGAGTTCTTCCCCTGATACATAGTGCCTTTGGTAAATTGTATCATCTGCTTGGCCAACCATGCTCTGCTTTCGAGCTTGTGTATTTACTTTTGAAACTTGTGGTATATGTTACTAAGATGCCCGATGGGTTGAACCTATGCCTTCTCCTAATCCATGAGAACCCGAAAGTTTTCACAAGTCATACTCTTCTGGTGTTCTACCAGATATAATTCCAACACTACAGTTTTATCAAAGCAAGAGGTGAATGAAATGATATGCATTAAAGAACTGGGAGTCGACCTTGAACTTTGTGTTCATGCCCATGAAAATGATGTAGACTGTCTCGGAAGCTTCTTGCAAAATGATTATCCAACTGTATGATTCTTTCGGTATTCTTGAAATTGATTCCTTACAGTTATGGTTCCGAACATGCTGACCTGATCTAATATATCTGATGGGAATTCATTCCAGTGCCTCGTCTATTTTTGGCAAGGTTGAAGTATCTACTGTCATAGGTCAATGACCCGGTTCTACTTCTATCATGATCTACCTTTGAGTATTACCCCCTGGTATCTCGAAGATGTCTTGCCATTGCACCACATCTTACTAACTTTGTTGAAGTAATGTCTTTCCTTGTCGTAATCACTCTACGGGTTATGGGTTGTTGCCAACCGAGGACACCGACTAGTGAGTTATTCCGCACTACAAATCAAATACCCCTATTATTTTTACTGGGAAATTCTGAAACCAATCTGGTCATTCCTAGACTATCGGCTGCATCCTAGTCTTGCTATCTATAACTGTGCTACCTCGTCCTTCTCTGGTGCACAAATTCTTCAGTGTGTGAGCACGACTTACGTCGAGCTTTCAACATCATGTTGCTTGTCTTGAAAGGCAACTTTGGTTCCGAGCTTGCATCTTATATATAGATCCTATAACTTGCCACTTCGTCATTCCCTTACTTGTTGTCGTTGTTGTTTGATTGCATCCTCTCGAAACCTCCCGGCAAATGTGTCGGATCACCTTCAACACTTTCACTTCTTCCGAGATGTTAACTGTGTTCATGATGAGAAATACCCTCCTTGCCCTCGATGATTTTTATTATCATCGACAACACCCTTGACTTCCTTTCATCACGAACTTGTCCACATTATGAATACAACTTGCTCCCCGGCTAGTGTTGTGTTCTGCCTTGAAGTATCACTGTCTTTTCCGTCGAGAATGTTGTGGGGATTGCTCCACCTCTTAGAAATTCTCGGTATGATGATACTTCTCACCATCACCATTCTTCCTTGGTCCCCGTGTTGTTTTTAACAAGGATACCAATATGCTAACGATGTTGTTTGAGTTCTATACTTCTAGCGACCCTATTGCTTAGAAGTTAACGATCGACAATTCATTCTTAGACTGTTGGTTCTTGAATCGTCACTCTAACATTGTTCTTGCTACCTAAGGCCATATTTTGGGCACACCTTTCAACAAATGATTGATGGTGTATATTTTCCTCAAGCATACAACATTATATCATTTGAATTGACAAGTGTTATCTCCTTGTTCACATTATTGTGGAATTCCATCCGTTTGGAATTCTCGATGAATTGTCGCTGAGCCCATCAGCCACCTCCTCATCCCCTCCTTGGTTTAATGATGAACTATTGTTTCAGGAACCCGCTCCCATAGTTCATTTCCCGAGAATCTTGCAATGTCATTTCGTCGATTTGTGTTGCACCTTTTCTTCTCGGACATCCTGAGTCTGAGGTATCATGACACCAATCGGATCTGAATCTCGGTTAGATATGATGGTTGGGACAACTTTCCAGGAGTTATGATGTTGGTCCTTTGATGACCCGGTAATATGATGTCATGCCTAGCACCCCCTAGATGGAGGACCTATCATTATAATTTCTTTTGCAAGGATAACCATTCTTCCATGAGGAAATTGTAAGACTTATCCTACAAGTTATTCCTGATGGATCATTTGTGTTTCCAAAGTCTGATCTTCACCTGATGACCATGTTAATGCTATCTCGAAGCAATTCTATGGTACTTCGATTTTCAACAAGAACATTTGAAGCCCAATGCTAAATGTTTCCTGCTCAATTATCCAAACACCGGTGTATGCGTAATGTCATGAAATTTCTCTCCCCTACCTAAAGAATTTTCTACATTATATCCTGTCATGGATATCATGCTCTGCTTGTCCTTGGGAAGGATATACCATTGAAATATGTGTTTAAACACATTTTCCTTTCCATTGTCCTGTTTAATCTGATAATCATATTTTCCTTTCCATTGGTTGGTTTAATGTTGCTTGTGATCTATATGATCTAAGCAGTAATATTCTCCTGCTTATGTCAACATCTCGGTGTACAACTCTGTCAGTGAGACACTGTTTCTATGTTGATGACATTCCAGTAACCATCGACCGATGGACGAGAACTTTGCCTACTAGTCTGCCTCGTTCAACGAGCAGGAAAATGGTTCTCTTCGTCCCTCGCCCTTGGTACCGATGTTGTTGCTGACATAACCGACAGACTATCCTCTGACATACCTTGCTTACATGATCGTGCAAGATGTCACTGACCTTCCTACTTTTAACCCACATGGTGGGCCCATAACCCACAGTTCCACAGGATCGAAATCTGACTCTCCTGTACACCTTGTTGACAAAGTATCCCTTGCTCTTGGTTTCGTAGGTAATTCGCGAGCCACCTTCCTAGTGATCTATTCAGGTATCAGACGTAATACTTATTCTCGTTGCTCTGAACCCCTTTTCACACTCCGTTTCAGGCAGCGAACGATTGCCTACCCGCTCGAAACTTCCCATGATACCTCCTTACTTTGCTCTTGATATTTTCTTAAGTTTCAATTCGAGAGTTTCTTTCTGCCACCTTCCCCGATATTATCGACCAGATAGTCAACCTTGCAGAGGTCCGTTCTCCCGGAATACTCACCCTTTATTCTTTCATAAGTACGATAGAGTTCCCGAAGAAAGGACGACAACTTCATCAAGATGACATTAAGCAGAGAAATGGAGACATCAACGCAATGGATCGACCTCTTCGAGGAGAGCAACCAAGACCGAGAAGATTCGTTAGAATTTCATAACCAAAACTTTCCCCCTTACTCTACCTCTTAAATCTCGGGACGAGATTTCTTGTACTGGAGGAGATTTGTAACACCCCGGTTGTTAAGCTATAGTAATAACACACTAATGGTGCCAGGTCATCATGATTATTTTTCTAAACCACACTTTGATCCAAACCAAATTCAAATTCAAATTAAATTACAATTCAAATTTTTATTCTTCAAACGGTAGAACAAAAATGTTCGTAGGGCAGAAAATATTCACTAGGAAATTAACATTTAGGAACCCAACATCAAATGGATTTTTAATTGAACCTGATATTATTTAAGATATATCTGCAACACTTAGTTGAGACCTTTAAATACAAACCAAAAATTGGTTGTTTGCAAATACCCCACCGCGGCTCCGCCCCGCTGCTGCCGCTTGTCCCTGCTGCTACTACTATTGCTCCCCGCACTGCCCGCTGCAGCTGCTTGACACTCGCCTCAAGCCGCCACCGCTCGCCGGTGCCGCCCGCCGCCTTGCCACGCGCGCCCTGCGCCGGCGCCGCCCCGCTGGTTCCACCTTGCTGCTAGCCCCGCCGACCTCGCATGGTTGCAGCCGTGTCATTGGCTTTGCGCGCGGCGCCCGGCCGGCTGGGCAGTGCCCATGCGTGCACACCAGCCATGGCTGAGCTCCCATGCGTGTGTGTGCGTGTTGTGTGTGTTGAGTGTGTGCGTGCTGTGTGTGCGCGTGCTGTGTGTGTTGAGTGTGTGCGTGTTGCGTGTTCATATGAGTAGGGCCAGCCCTTGTTAATCAGGAATAAGTAGCAATTAGTGGTTAGGTTAGTTAGTCTAAACCCTATGACAAGTGGCCCCTACTGTAAATTAAATTGATAAATTTAATTAGAAGTGCCTAAGTCCATGACAGCTGGGACCCAGTTTTACTACTCAAATGTTGACCGGGTCAACCCAACCCCACTGGCCCCACTGTCATACCCTATGGCTAGAATAGCACTAGGTGACAAAGTATTTTACTGTTTATTTTTTAAGCATAAATAAAATCCAGAAAATCAATAAAACTTTGGAAATTCATATACATTAAACCGTAACTCCGATGAAAATACTTTGTACATGAAAGTTGCTTAGAACAACGAGACGAATCTGAATACGCAGCCCGTTCGCCAGCCACACGTGCCTAGAATAGCGAACATGCAACACTTCACCTCCGGTTCATCTGTTCGAAAACGCGAAACACCGGGGATGCTTTCCCGGATGTTTCCCCCCTTCGCCGGTATCACCTACTACCGCGTTAGGGCACACCTAGCACCGCTCATTGTCATGTCATGCATCGTCATGCTTATGTTTGCATTATATTTATTGTTTCTTCCCCCTCTTCTCTCAGGTAGACTACGAGACCGACGCTGCTACTGCCCCGTGCGACTACGCAGTTGACGACCCCTCCTTCTTGCCAGAGCAACCAGGCAAGCCCCCCTTGATCACCAGATATCGCCTATTCTTCTCTCTACTGCTTGCATTAGAGTAGTGTAGCAAGATATTGTTCAGTTACTTCTATTCTGTTGCATAGCCTGTCATTGTTGCTATAGTTGTTGATACCTTACCCGCAATCCTAAATGCTTAGTATAGGATGCTAGTTTATCATCAGTGGCCCTACATTCTTGTCAGTCTGCCTTGCTATACATCGGGTCGTGATCACTCGGGAGGTGATCACGGGTATATATTATACATACATACATAATATTTAGGTGGCGACCAAAGTCGGGTCGGCTCGTAGAGTACCCGCAAGTGATTTCGATGTGGGGGCTGGAAGGACAGGTGGCTCCATCCCAGTAGAGGTGGGCCTGGGTTCCCAACGACCCCTGACTGTTACTTTCTGGTGGAGCAACACGGCAGGTTGAGACCACCTAGGCGAGAGGTGGGCCTGGCCCTGGTCGGCGTCCGTGGTTACTTCAAAATAACACGCTTAACGAGATCTTGGTATTTGATCTGAGTCTGGCCACTGGCATATACGCATTAACCAACTACGCGGGAACAGTTATGGGCACTCGACATCGTGGTATCAGCCGAAGCCTTCTAGACATCAGCGACTGAGCGGTGCGCCGGATTGGACTGGAACGCATGCTCTTGTATTAGGGAGGCTAGGTCTGCTTCCGGCCGCCCACGCAACGTGCATGTGTGCAATGGGCGATGGGCCCAAACCCCTGCGCGCTTACGATTTAGACCGGCGTGCTGACCTCTCTGTTAGGCCTAGGCGGGGCTACGACGTGTTGATCGTCCGAGGCCGGGCATGACCCAGGAAAGTGTGTCCGGCCAGAGGGATCGAGCGTGTTGGTTTATGTGGTGCACCCCTGCAGGGAAGTTTATCTATTCGAATAGCTGTGTCCCTCGGTAAAAGGACGACCCGGAGTTGTACATTGACCTTATGACAACTAGAACCGGATACTGATAAAACACACCCAGACAAGTTCCAGAGACAACCCGGTGATCGCTTTCCCACAGGGCGACGAGGGGAGGATCGCTGGGTAGGATTATGTTATGCGATGCTACTCTGAGGACTTCAATCTACTCTCTTCTACATGCTGCAAGACGGAGGCTGCCAAAAGCATAGTCTTCGATAGGACTAGCTATCCCCCTCTTATTCTGGCATTCTGCAGTTCAGTCCATCAATATTGCCTCTTTACACATATACCCATGCATATGTAGTGTAGATCCTTGCTTGCGAGTACTTTGGATGAGTACTCACGGTTGCTTTGCTCCCTCTTTTCCCTCTCTTTCCTTTTCTTCTCAGATGCCGCAACCAGACGTTGGAGCCCAGGATCCAGACGCCACCGTCGACGACGACTCCTACTACACTGGAGGTGCCTACTACTACGTGCAGGCCGCTGACAACGACCAGGAGTAGTTTAGGAGGATCCCAGGCAAGAGGCCTGTGCCTCTTTTGATCTGTATCCCAGTTTGTGTTAGCCATCTTATGACAACTTGTTTAACTTATGTCTGTACTCAGATATTGTTGCTTCCGCTGACTCGTTTATGTTCGAGCACTTGTATTAGAGCCCTCGAGGCCCCTGGTTTATAATATGATGCTTGTATCACTTATTTTACTTTTAGAGTTGTGTTGTGATACCTTCCCGTGAGTCCCTGATCTTTATCGTACACATTTGCTTGCATGAATAGTGTATGATTGAATCGGGGGCGTCATAGTTCCCAAACAGAAAATAAAGTTTTTCCCTTTTTCCACCATACTTTCACTTTCCATGGCTAACTATATCCACGGGTGCCCTTCATACCAACACTTTCCAAGGAATTTATTATTTGACAACATAAAGTAAATTCATTTTTCATTTCGGGACTGGGCATCCCTAATACCTTTGTTGTACTCTCGTGCAATGACAAGTGAATAAACACTCATCGTGAGAATAATACATCTAGCATGGAAAACATCGGCCACCCCTCACCGCCTCGTGAGCAGTACGAGCACACAAAAAAGAAATTTATTTTGAAAATTAGAGATGGCACAAGCAAATTTGCTTAGAACGGCACGGAAATACCCCATATAGGTAGGTATAGTGGACTCATATGACAAAACTGGTTTAAAGGGTTTTGAATGCACAAGTAGTGATCATACTTAGTGCAAAATGAAAGCTATCAAAAAGATTGAGAAGCGTCCAACCAAGAAACAAAAAATCTCATATGCGAGCATTAAGCATAACTAACACCCAATAATGCACCACAAGTAGGATGTAATTTCATTGCATAACTATTGACTTTCATGCTTGCATAGGGAATCACAAACCTTAACACCAATATTCTTACTAAAGCACAATTACTCATCAACATGACTCACATATCATATCGTCATATCTCAAAACCATTACAAAGAACCAAGTCTATTTTGTCCAATGATCTTCATGAAATTTTTTATTATATCCTCCTTCGATATCTACCACTTTGGGACTAATTTCATGTGTTGCTTTTAATAAGCTCAAATAAATTTAAGTGAAGAACATGAGCATAATATTTTTTTCTCTCAAAATAATTAAAGTGAAGCAAGAGAGAATTTCTTAAAAAAATCACTAACTCCCAAATAAATCTAAGTAAAGCATAAGAGCATTCCTTCGAAAATAACAAAGCACACGATGCTCAAAAAGATATAAGTGAAGCACTAGAGCAATGCCATTGCTCTAAAAATTTAAGTGAAGCATAGGAGCAAGCGTGGCATAATTTTTGGCTCTCTCAAAAAGGTGTGTTGAGCAAGGATTCAAGACTTAAAATACAAAGAAAAACAAAAAAAGACTCATATCATACAAGACGCTCCAAGCAAAACTCATAATATGTGACGAATAAAAATATAGCTCCAAGTAAAATACCGATGGTCGTTAGAAGAAAGAGAGGATGTCACTCAGGGCATCCCCACGCTTATTTGCTTGCTACTTCTTGAATATTATCTTGGGGTGCCTCGGGCATCCCCAAGCTTAGCCTTTTGCTAATCCTTATTCCTTCATCCATCATAAGATCACCCAAAACTTGAAAACTTCAATCACACAAAACTCAACAAAACATCCGTGAGATCCGTTAGTATAAGAAAGCAAACCACTACTATAAGTACTATTGCAAACCCATTCATATTTCATTTTTGCATTATATCTATTGTATTCCAATTTTTCTATGGCAAAAACTCTTCAAAGAAACCATAGAAGCAACAAAACAAGCACACAACGCAAACAAAACCGAATCTGTCAAAAACAGAATAGTCTGTAGTAATCTGGAAACTTCAAATACTTCTGTAACTCCAAAAATTCTGAAAAATTAGGTAATTTCTGTATTAATCTTCTGCAAAAAGAATCAACTCAGAATCACTCTTCTTTTTAAAAATGGGAATTATTTTCGTGAGCACAAAGTTTCTGTTTTTCAGCAAGATCAAATCAACTCTCACCCAAATCATCCCAAAGGCTTTGCTTGGCGCAAACACTTATTTAAACCACAAAAACACATCTAATCAGAGGCATAATTGGGCATTTTATTAAAAACAGCAAGAAAGCAAAAAAAAGAAAAAGATACAAGTTGGGTTGCCTCCCAACGAGCGCTATCGTTTTACGCCCCTGGCTAGGCATAATGTGAAGGATCTATGTTTTGTCATCTTTAGTTCTAGATCCATACGATGCCGTCATGATTGATTCATATGGTGGACTAATTCTTGTTCTAGGGAAGTGTTCCATAGCCTTCCTTAGTAGAAATTGAAATTTAATATTACCTTCTTTCATATCAATCACGGCAACAAATAGTACGTAAAAACGGTCTACCAAGTATAATTGGACAAGACGGATTGCAATGAATATCAAGAACAATAAAATCTATAGGCACATAATTCCTATTTGCAAAAATAAGAACATCATTAATTCTTCGCATAGGTTTTTTAATAGTAGAGTCCGCCAAGTGCAAATTTAAAGAGCATTCTTCAATATCGGTAAGACCAAGCACATCACATAAAGATTTCAGAATTGTGGAAACACTACCACCCAAGTCACATAAAGCAAAACACTCATAATTTTTAATCTTGACTTTGATGGTAGGTTCCCATTCATCATGTAATTTTCTAGGAATTGAAACTTCTAACTCCAACTTTTCTTCAAAAGCTTTCATCATAGCATCAACAATATGTTTAGTAAAAGCTTTATTTTGTTCATAAGCATGGGGTGAATTTATCATGGATTGCAACAAAGAAATACAATCAACCAACGAGCAAATATCGGAATTAAAGTCTTTGTAATCCAAAGTAGTGGTCACATAACTAGTTAAAGTTTTAACCTCTTCAAACCCACTTTTATCAATTTTCTCAACAAAATTTTCACCCTCCGAATTATCGGGACGTCTTCTAGCTAAAGTTGACTCTTCTCTAGTCCCTTTTTCATCAATCTTAATTTTACTAAACAAAGAATCAATAGAAGAAAGACCAACAATTTTAAGATATTCATCACTTTTATGAAAGCAATCACTAGAAAATGCTTTTTCTAAAAATTCTCTTTTAGCTCTAAGCATAGAGGTTCTTTTCTTACTTTCATCCATAGAAACATAAAGAGCTTTAACTGATTCTTCAACCTTAGCCTGATGTCTACTACGCAACTTTATTCTTGTAGACATGTGTTGGGCCTCCAAGCGAAGAGTTTTGTAGGACAGTAGCAATTTTCCCTCAAGTGAATGACCTAAGGTATATCAATCCGTGAGAGGTGTAGGATGAAGATGGTCTCTCTCAAACGACCATGCAGCCAAATACAAGAAATCTCTTGTGTCCCCAACACACCCAATACAATAGCAAATTGTATAGGTGCACTGGTTCGGCAAAGAGATGGTGATAAAAGTGTAATATGGATTGTAGAAATATATTTTTATAATCTGAATAAATAAAAACAGCAAGGTAGAAAATAGTAAACGGGCACAAAAACGGTATTGCAATGATGGAAAATGAGCCCTAGGGTCCATAATTTCGCTAGTGCAATCTCTCAACAGTGCTAATATAATTGGATCATATAACCATCCCTCAAAGTGCGATGAAGAATCACTACAAAGTTCCTATCTAGCGGAGAACATAAGAATAACTTGTTTGTAGGGTACGAAACCACATCAAAGCTATTCTTTCCGTTCGATCTATTCAAGAGTTCGTACTAAAATAACACAAAGCTATTCTTTCAGTTCGATCTATCCTAGAGTTTGTACTAAAATAACACCAAAGCAAATTCATATTTATAATATCCAATCCAACACAAAGAAGTTCAAAGAGCGCCCCAAGATTTCTACCGGAGAAACAAACACAAGAACGTGCATGAACCCCTATGCATAGATTACCCCAATGTCACCGCGGGAATCCAAGAGTTGAATGCCAAAACATATATCAAGTGAATCAATAGGATACTCCATTATCAACTCAAGTATTCGATTGCAAGACATATAGCAAGTGTTCTCAAATCCATAAAAGTATTTAGTCCGATAACAACGAAATCTCAAAGGGAAAAACTCAATTCATCGCAACAAGATAGAGAGGGGAAAACACCATATGATCAAACTATATTAACAAAGCCTGCGATACATCAAGATCGTAACATCTCAAGAATACGAGAGTGAGAGAGAGAGAGAGATTAAACACATAGCTATTGGTATAAACCCTCAGCCCCGAAGGTGGACTACTCCCTCCTCATCGTGGTGGCCATCGGGATGATCAAGATGGCCACCGGTGATGATTCACCCCTCTGGTAGGGTGCCGGAACGGGGTCTAGATTGGATCCCGTGGATACAGAGGCCTTGCAGCGGCGGAACTTCTAATCTAGGGCTACCCCGAAGGGTTTTGGAATATTTGAGATTTTATATGGTAAAGAGGGGGGTCCGGGGGGCACCCGAGGTGGGCAGCACCCACCAGGACGCGCCTGGGCCTCCTCGCATGCCCTGGTGGGTGCTGGTTCCCTCGAGCAGCCCCCCAGGTGCTTTCTTGGCCCATTGGATTTCTTTTGGCCCAAAAAAATCCAGGAGTTTCGTTGCATTTGGACTCCGTTTGATATTTATTTCCTGCGACGTAAAAAAACAAGCAAAAAAGAGCAATTGGCACTGGGCGCTGGGTCAATAGGTTAGTCCCAAAAAATGATATAAAATTGCTATAAAATGATTGCAAAACATCCAAGAATGATATTATAATGGCATGAATAATTCATAAATTATAGATGCGTTGGAGACGTATTAGCATCCCCAAGCTTTGGAGTAGGTAAATGATAAAAGAAATAATTTATGAAGTGTGAATGCTAGCAAAGTGCATAAGTTTTATCAATAATAATTTCAATCACTTTTCCTAGCATCATAACAGCAATTCTTTCTTATAAAACTTCTCATGTTATAGTAGCAACCAATTCACATGTTAAGGTTCAAACAATGAATTCTCTTGAAACTCAACAACCTATGTTCTTAGTCACCAAGCAATTGCAATTCAACTTATTCAACAG